>CM066164.1:51231488-51798988 GCA_033629205.1 Lithocarpus polystachyus | reverse complement strand
TCCTTCCTTATTTGATGTTTCACCCCTGCAAGACATATTTTAAAAACTACAAAGAAAGGTTAGAAATAATTCCTCACAACACTCCCTCACGTGTTTGCACTCAGATTATGTCACTCCCACTCGTGTTTCACTCTTAAATTGGCTTTTTCCCGATATTAGTCTCACACTCTCTTGCCTTTTTCCACTCGCAGCTTCCTCTTTTCAGTTCTGCAATAAACTAATAAGCTTGATCAAGGAATTCAACTTGTAGTATTTAAACAAATACCAACGGCTAGAAAGTTAGACAGAAACAGAAATCAAAGAAAAATAGGACGAAAGAAAACAATATATTGGTCTGAGAGAACTGACACACAAAAAAAAAATTTTTTTTTTTCCACGTTTTTTTTTTTTTTTTTTTTTTTTTGGAACTCAATGCACAGTTTTAACCTACTGCACGTCAAAGAACAAGAATGAAGAACAAAGAACAGAAACGGAACAAGATAGATTGATAACCAGAAACAAAAGATAAAAAGAATAGAAAACTGATTTTAGAACCTGGCTCTGATACCAAATGATGCGAACCTCAATAGACTCGCTTTGAGACCCAACAAACAGTATTGGAATATTGCCCAAGAAAGCTAAAATTCAGATTTTTGATAAAAACCTTGACCCAACGTTTATAAGAGAAACGCGAACCAAAGGTATAAGTAACAGACCTTGACCCAATGATTATAAAGGAATCACGAACCAAAGGTATAAGTTTGAACGCCACAAGGAAGAATCCTTGATAAGTTCACAGTTCTTGAAGAACCAAAGAGAAGAGCAAAGCCTCACCTTTTCTAATTTTTATTCAATAATTCATCCCAAAAAAACGTTTACAGACTTAGGGGCCTATTTAAAGGCTCCAGAAAACTTGGCTGACAAGAAAATATATTCTAAAATAACTCCTAATTGATACCTAACCATATCAGGAATCAAATTTGACCTAAAAAACGTACTAAATAATAAAACCCTAATTAAAAACTGATTTGGTCTGAAAATAGCAGATCCAAAATAGGAAAAACCCTAAAAAACGTTCTAAATAATAAAAGCCTAAAATTAAGGAAGATCTGAACCAAAATTAGAAGATCTAAATAAGGAAAAGTATCTGTTAACAGATTTAGAGCTGGAAAGTCAATCAGCCATAAATCTTTGCCATAAATAACGCCCAATTACGTCAGATCAGCCCTCAATAGCTTGGATTAAATTTATTAGGCCTTCATCTTCTTTTGGGCCCAGCTTGGAATGTGAATCAGCCCAAATCCCTTGAATCAGCCCATTAAGTGCTTCTTTGATTTTCTTGGATCTTGCTCTTGTAATTGGCCCAACTGGAACTTGCAATGGATCCTTGAAAGCTTGTTGATTCTCATCAATGTGTTAAAAGGGAAGTCTGATAAATTGGAACCAAAATCGGAAGTGTGTTTGCTTGTGGGTTATCCAAAAGAAACTAGGGGTTATTTATTCTATAGTCGTAAAGATAACAAAGCTTTTGTTAATACAAATGCTAAATTCTTAGAAAATGACTATATGAATAATTTTACTCCTAGAAGTAGAGTTGTTTTGGCTGAAATGAATGGATCTGTAAATGAATAACTAATGGATGTAACTAGGGATGAAGTGGCTGTATTGGATACACCACAAAATACTACTCATGGGATGTCTAGTACACAGGTGCCTCGTCGTAGTGGGAGAATTGTTCGGCCTCCTATAAGATTCATAGGTTTAGGAGAAACTTATGAAGCTATCTCAGACGAGGTTGAATCGATCCCTAAACTTATGAAGAGGCAATGAATTATGTAGATGCACATCATTGGGTCAAAGCTATGAAATCTGAATTAGATTCCATGTATTCCAATCAAGTTTGGGATCTTGTAAAGACGCCTAATGGCATTAAACCTGTTGGTTGCAAATGGGTTTACAAAAGGAAGAGAGAGATAGATGGAAAGGTTGAAACCTTTAAAGCAAGGCTAGTGGCGAAAGGGTACACACAAAAAGAAGGTATTGATTATGAGAAACCATTTCACCAGTGGCAATGCTTAAATCTATCAGAATTCTCTTATCCATTGTTGTTCATTATGATTATGAGATTTGACAAATAGATGTCAAGATTGCATTTCTCAATGACAATCTTGAAGAGGAAATCTATATGATGCAACTAGAAGGTTTCATAGCAAAGAACCAAGAGCATATGGTATGCAAGTTGAAAAGGTCCATTTATGGATCTAAGCAAGCATCTAGGTCATGGAACATCAGATTTGATAAAGCAATCAAGTCATTTGGTTTTGAACAAAATCTTGATGAACCATATGTGTACAAAAGACATAAAGACAAAGTAGTAATATTCCTAGTACTTTATGTTGATGATATTCTACTTATTGGAAATGATGTAGGGGTAATGTCATCAGTAAAGATTTAATTGTTAAGCCAATTTGATATGAAGGACTTGGGTGAGGCTAACTTTATTCTAGGAATCAAGCTTTGGCAAGATCGCAAGAATAAAATGTTAGGTTTATCACAAGCTAGATATATAGATAAGGTTCTAGAACGGTTTAGCATGCAAAACTCCAAGAAAGGATTACTTCCTTTCAGACATGGAGTTCCTCTATCTAATAACCAAAGGCCTAAGACTCAAGAGGAAGATGATATGATGAGACAAGTTCCTTATGCTTCTGTAGTAGGAAGTCTCATGTATGCCATGCTTTGTACTAGACCAGATATCTGTTATTCAGTTGGCATGGTCAGCCGGTATCAATCAAATCCAGGACCGAAACATTGGCAAGCAGTAAAGCATATTCTCAAGTATCTAAGGAGAACGAGAGATTATATGCTTGTTTACCGTTGTGAGGATTTGATTCCCATTGGCTATACAGATTCAGATTTTCAATTGGATCTGGATTTCAGAAAGTCCACTTCAGGTTGTGTGTTCACCTTGGGAGGTGGAGCCATAAGTTAGAGAAGTGTTAAGCAATCTAGTATTGAGGACTCCACCGTAGAAGCTGAATATGTTGCTGCTTGTGAGGCGGCAAAAGAAGCTTTATGGCTCAAGAAATTCCTATCACATTGTTTTGTGACAATAGTGGAGCAGTTGCACAATCCAAAAATATAAGGAATCACAAGAAAGGAAAACACATTGAGAGGAAATATCACATCATTCGAGACATTGTTGCTCATGGAGATGTGATGGTAGCAAAGATTGAAAGTGTAAATAATCTAGCAGAATCCTTTACCAAAGCCTTGCCTTCAAGGACCTTCGAGTCACATTTGGAGGGAATAGGAGTTAGATTAGTGCACAATAGTTTTTAAGGCAAGTGGGAGATTGTTAGGATTAGTGCCCTTAAATCCTACTATAAGATGCCATGTATGATATTATATACGACATTATGCATGACATGATGTTTGACTTAATATTGTGATTAATAAAGTTGCTTTATTCTTATCTAAAATAATGGAAACATGAATATTTGGACATTATCATATAGTCTATGAGATGCATAGTTTGTGATTTATGTTATTTAGTTACAGAAGATATAGATCACAAGTTCTTTGTAAATTCAGAATTTTGATTCGTAGTCGGTGATAAAATTGGGCATTTCATCTGCAAAGACTATAACATATTAACAAAGATAATTTGTCTTAATCATGGAAGTGGAAACTTCAAGTTGATATGTTGATATGTTTTAAGAGTTAAAACATATTGAACTGGACCGCTATAAGATTTATTATTCTCCTAACAACTGTCAAATGAATAATAAATCTCACGACTTATATTTACATGAACTCTTAATCCTGAGAGAATAATGGACCTGATCATGAAGTGTATGTTGTTTTGATATATCAAGAGTGAGATCTAAAGTATCGGTCAAAACCTCAGTATGTTGGGCAGCCACATTTAGTGTTGATGGAACATATATTCTCAAGATGGAATTCATAGTCTCTTAACGGAGATATAAAATATTCCCTTGAGATAAGTTTAATGGGTTCAGTTATTCAGAGAGTTAGGCCTAACTACTCTAGTAAGACTAAAGTATATATTTATGAAATTAGATTTCATAAATATATAATGAATAACTTTAAAATGATTAAACCGGGTACTCAAGGGTTAAGATGTAGTAATTTACAAAGTGGTAGTCTACATTCTTGACTTTGTATTACTACGAATATTTTATGGAGTTACATGTGCAATAAAGTCTTGGGAAATAATTTATTGATAAGGCCTAGATGAAATTATATTTATACAGTGGTATTAAATATAATTAATGGTAACTTTAGACTTGTCAAGAGTTGACAGAAAAGCCCAAGGCCCATTGGAATTAGTGTCTTATTTGTTCCCTTTTGGTCCCACTCCAAGCCACATACCAAGCTGTATGGCTCAAGAAATTCCTTTCTGATCTTGGTGTAGTGAGAATGGAGTAAGTTCCTATCACATTGTTTTACGAAAATAGTGGAGCTGTTGCACAATCTAAAGATCCAAGAAATCACAAGAAAGGAAAGCACATTGAGAGAAAGTACTACATCATTCGAGACATTGTTACTCGTGGAGATGTGGTGGTAGAAAAGATTGAAAGTACAAATAATCTAGCAGATCCTTTTACCAAAGCCTTGCCTCAAAGGACATTTGAGTCACATTTGGAGGGAATGGGAGTTAGATTAGTGCACAATAGTCTTTAAGGTAAATGGGAGATTGTTGGGATAAGTGCCCTTAAATCCTCTTGTATGATGCTATGTATAATATTATGTATGACATTATGTGAGAAATGATGTATGACTTAATATTGTGTTTAATAAAGTTGCTTTATTCTTATCTAAAATAATAGTAACATGAATATTCGGACATTATCATATTGTCCATGAAATGCATAGCATGTGATTTATGTGATTTAGTCACAAAAGATATAGATCACAAATTCTTTGTAAACTCAGAATTTTGGTTCGTAGTTAGTGATGAAATTGGGCATTTCATCGGCGAAGACTATAACATATTAACTAAGATGATTTGTCTTGATCATGGAAGTGGTGACTTCTAGTTGATATGTTGATATGTTTTAAGAGTTAAGACATATTGAACTGGACCGCTGTGAGATTTATTATTCTCCTAACGACTGTCAAATGAATAATAAATCTCACAACTTGTATTCACATGAATTCTTAATCCTGAGAGAATAATGGACCTGATCATGAAATGTAGGTTGCTTTGATATATCAGGAGTGAGATCTAAAGTAACGGTCAAAACCTCAGTATGTTGGGCAGCCACATTTAGTGTTGGTGGAACATATATTCTCAAGATGGAATTCATAGTCTCTTAACGGAGATATAAAATATTCCCTTGAGATAAGTTTAATGGGTTCAGTTATTCAGATAGTTAGGCCTAACCACTTTAGTAAGACTAAAGTATATATTTATGAAATTACATTTCATAAATATATGATGAATAACTTAAAAGGATTAAACCGGGTACTCAAGGATTAAGATGTAATTTACAATGTGGCAGTCTTTATTCATGACTTTGTATTACTACAAATATTTTATGAAGGGGTTGCATGTATAATAAAGTCTTGGAATATAACTTATTAATAAGGCCTAGAGTGCAATTATATTTATATAGTGGTATTAAATATAATTATTGGTAACTTTGGACTTGTCAAGAGTTGACAGAAAAGCCCAAGGCCCATTGGAGCTAGTGTCTTATTTGTTCCCTTTTGGTCCCACTCCAAGCCACACACTAAAGCCCAATTGGAAAGGCCCAAAAGGCTAGCCCAATTAGATAAACATACAGAATTTTATATTAGAATGAAATGGTTTGTATGTTCATATGCATGTGGAAGAAAGAAACTCTTTCATATTCTCTCTAGAATAAACACATAAAATGGATTGAGAGACCACACATCTTGGGCATCAAGTGGAATTGGAGTGAAGATTGAAAGTGTTCTCAAGAACTTCTTCTCTTTGGTTTTGAAATTCACCATACCAAGGTACTCTCTTGTTCTTATATTCTGAAATTTACATTGCACATGTTATCAGTTGCGAATGAAGTAGATCCGTTAATTTTTCGCTGCGTATGCTTTGTATGCGATACAAACATGTTATTTTCTTACATTTATGCTACGCTATATACTAAACTAAATATCTATTTTACAGTGGGCATGGTAAGCAAATATCAATTGAATCTAAGATCACTTAATTTGGTGGGAGTAAAGCATATACTCAAATATCTTAGGAGAATGAGGGATTATATGCTTGTCCACAAAAGTGAGGTTTTGATGTTTACTGGATGTACAAATGCTGACTTTTAGTTTGATATGTGTTCATCTTAGGTGGTGAAGATACACATTAAGCGTAACTATTATCTCATTAGAGAGATATGAGTATGTGAGAAGTAGTAGTAGAAAAGATAATATATGCAATAAATCTGGCTGAAACTTGTTTCCAAACCTTACCTTAGAGTGACTACGAATTACTCTAAAGGGAGATAAGCATCAGATATATGGTAAATTGTCTTTGAGAGCAAGCAGGAGATTGTTGGGGTTTATGCGCTAAAATCCAATTTATTGGCATGTCATAAATAATTAAATTGTTTAGTTATATGAGACTTTTTATAAATGAACTAACGGGACATTATCTTAGTTCATGAGATGTATAGTATGTAATTTATGTGATTTAGTCACAGAAGATATAGATCACAAGTTCTTTGTAAACTCAGAATTGTAGTTCGTAGTCGGTGATGAAATTGGGCATTTCATCTGCGAAGACTATAACATATCAACTAAGATGATTTATCTTGATCAAGGATGTGTAGACTTCTAGTTGATATGTTGATATGTTTTAAGAGTTAAAACATATTGAACTAGACTGCTGTGAGATTTATTATTCTCCTAACGACTATCAAATGAATAATAAATCTCACAACTTCTATTTGCATCATTTCTAAATCCTGAGAGAATAATGGACCTAACCATGAGGTGTAGGTTGCTTTGATATATCAAAAGTGAGATCTATAAGTCACGATCAAAATCTCAGTATGTTAGGCAGCCGCATTTAGTATTGATGGAACATATATTCTCAAGATGGAATTTATAATCTCTTTACGGAGATATAAAATATTCCCTTGAGATAAGTTTAATGGGTTTGGTTATTCAGAGTGTTAGGCCCAACCACTTTAGTAAGGATTTACTAAAGTATATATTTATGGAATTGGATTTCATAAATATATGATGAATAACATAAAGGATTAAACCAGATACTCAAGGATTAAGATATAGTAATCTTTAAAGTGGCAGTCTATATTCATGACTTTGTATTACTATGAATATTTTATCGAAGGGGTTGCATGCATAATAAAGTGTTGGGATATAATTTATCAATAAGGCTTAGAGTGCAATTATATTCGTGGTAACTTTGGACTTGTCCAGAGTTGACAGAAAAGTCCAAGGCCCATTGGAGCTAGAGTCTTATTTGTTTCCTATTGGTCTCACTCTAAGCCACATATTAAAGCCCAATTAGAATGGCCCAAAAGGCTAGTCCAATTAGATAATCAGTTATATATAAGGATGAAAACATACATAATTTCATAAGATAATTCATAATGCTTTTCATAAGGTCTTCATTAAGATCACATAAGAACTTGAAATGGTTTGTATGTGAGTGTTGGACATTCTTTTATTTTCTTCTTGGAAACTAATTGAGAGACCACACTTCTTAGGCATTAAGTGGAATTGGAGTGAAGATTAAAAGTGTTCCTAAATACTTCTAAACTTTTTTTTTTTAATTTCACTGCACCAAGGTACGCTTTCTTATTCTTAAATTCTAAAACTTACATAGTACATGTTATCAATTAAGAATGAAGTAGATTCGTTAATGTCAGTTCGTTTAGACCCCTGTAAACTAGATTGTTTAACCTAATTAATTAACCAAGTGAATAATTAGGTTTATTATTCAAATCTAGGTTAAAACAAAACAATCATATCAAGTAAAGCAGCGGAAAAATAAATAACACAACGATATGATGACCCAGGAAAACCAAACCGGTAAAAAACCTGGGGAGGATTTAACCTGGCTATCCTCAAGGTAAAACAGCAAATCCACTAGAAAGAATTGAAGTTTACACAATAAGACTTAGACCACTAACATCCTATTGCTACCCAGTGTAGGAAACTTACTACCACGACCTCATGATAGCTCCGAGACCACGGACTCCTTCTTTCTTTAATCTTTGCAAAACACAAACACCACCGTTTGTGACTTTGAGATCCCACTCAAAGGTTTTAGCAACACAAACTCTCCTATTTGTGACTCCAAGATCACCCTTGAAGGTTTAGATCATCAGCACCTTTGATGACTAGAGAAGGCAGCAACTTCAGCAATACCAGATCTTGAGATTCTTCAAGGAACAACACCGGTAGAAGTAATAAGAGAGGTTTTAGGAACAAAACCCTAAATACAAAAGAGGCACACTCTTCTCTCTCTAAAAAGCCTTCTAAAAAACGTACTTAGGGTTTCCTTTATATAGTGGGAGAAGTAGATCTGAAACCCTAATCCTTAATGGGCTAGAACTGCTGTTTGGGCCAACTTAAAATTCTGCAGATACGATTCTCGATTGGTCGAGCCTGTTTTTCGATAGATCGAACTAGGTAGATTCTGAAATCTTCTTTCTGCAGCTTGTATGTTCTTGTGTTCTCACGATTTCCCAATTTTTCTAAACTTTTAGAACCTAACAATCTCCCCCTTTGGCAATTCGTGACAAAACTTTCATACAAAATGAAATATTAAAATACAAGAACAACCCAATACAATAAAATTCCCAATTACATCACAAATCCCAATCTAAGACTCATAACCTAGAAGTTGCCAAGAAGAGGTAGAAGGTCTTGATCAGAATATACCTGTCTTTCCTGAAACACTCAACAAACACATCACCGCATGTGTGGAAAGAAAGAAAAAAAAAATATGAAAAAAAATATAAAAACAAAAGTAAATTCTAACTCTCCCCCTAAGTTAGATACAACAAAAAGTTTTTATATTCTCCCCCTTTCAAAAACAAATTTATCTCCCCTTAAACAAGACAAACAAGATTCTCACATTTCATCTATTTCTCCCCCTTTTTGTCACGTATTGACAAATACAACTCAAACAAAGAGTAAAGTGACAGTAAACATGAGAGAAAAAAGAGAACCATGGAAACATAAAACAATTTAGCTCTATAGAAAATAGAGGCAACTCCCCCTATAAAGAGCAATAACTCCCCTTATGAACAACAAAGGTTAAAAAAAACTTTTCTCTCCCTATAAAAATAGGAAAAACAAAACAAGTTTTGGGAAAAATAGTTTTGGGGAAAATTTAGGAGGTGGGGATAAATAAAAAAAACACACAAACCTAAAAAAAAATGAGTTGAGGATACACATGAAGAAAAATATTCTCTCTTTCAATAAATGCAAACTTGACATTATGTGACCCACAAGCAGTTGCATGAGTAAAGAAAATATTTGCACATTGATTATCCATCATATCTCTTAAGAAAAAATATTTTCTGTAGTTCACACATAAAGAAAAATAGCATATACTAAAATGTACAAAGGGCTCAAAAATTAATCAATCAATTTTTAATTCAAGTTGAGACCCAATTTAGCAAAGTCTATGCATGTTATGTGTGAAAACAATGAGAGATATGACTGCAAAATTGCAAGATGAACACAGAAAAACAATGCAATTCATGTGAATCCTAAACATAAATGATGCATGAAAAAAAATTTGGACAAAAAACTTAGAAACTGAAAATTTTTCAGTTTCGATCGATCGAGTATCGATCGAATACCAATCGAGTCAGACAGATTCAAACCAAAATTTTAATCGCAATTTTGATCGGTCGAGAGACAGATTCGATAGATCGAAAATCTGGAAAAATTAAATTTTTGAAAAACAATGCAATTTTATGCAGAAACTCCTCAAAGCATAGTATTTCATGAATGAAATGCATGAGTATGAGACTAAAAGTTTTTCAAAAACACATGAATACAACCCAGATCTTTCAAAAACAAGTTTATCAACCAATTTGTCCTCAAAACTCAAATTTTGCATCAAAATCAAGGAACATATAATCTTGGATGGCCACAACAAAATCACACGCAATAACATGTACAAAGTTTAGCAAAGAGTAACTTGTGTAGTGTGTGTAACTAGCAAAAGCTTGAGAGACATGTGAGGTGGTATGTGAATAGAGATCAATCACAATTTCTACAAAATTCATCACATAAATTTGAAAGAGACTATCACCTAAAGAGTTACATCATATAACTCTCACGTCTCCTAGAATAAAAGCTTGCAATCATGTAAGTTTCTTGATTTGCCTCATAATATACACACCAATTTCAATTGATTAGAAACTTATTAAAATAGTCAGGATAATGTACACACCAATTTTAACAATTTAACCGAGGCTACACCTTATGTTCTTTTTATGCATGTGCTACACTTTCTCGAGCACAAAATCTTACGATATGCACTAAGGTGTTCATGATTGGCTAGTTAACAGTGGTGAGATGGTTATTTATGCCTTTCTCAATAAGTTCAAGTCCGACAATCAAAGGCATGTAACTTCAAGATCAAGATTATGTGATCAAAACTATAAACATCTTTCCCACACAACATGCACTACAAAGCTCAAACTAGTAAAGTGCAATAAATAAGCTCATTTAAGCTAAACAAAGTACATAAACATGTTATGTAAAGATAAATATGGCCAACCTTAATTATAAATCCATGATATGTAATACAAAACACATATAAATATTTTTGGTTTTTAAAAAAATTTTATGACCAAAAACAAAAAGCACACATTATGCTAAATGAACAATGCAAAAACTTATGCATGATAGTGCTTAACTAAGCTATAGAGGGTACACAAACAAGAAATATCAATTTATTAATTAACCCATGAGTACATGTACAAACTAGTACATACTCACACAAAATCAAAAAATAGCTTAGCACTTATATAACACATACTATTCAAGTTTCTCCACAATGTCAAGCATGTTCTAAATCAAGAGAGATATCATAACTCATGTAATCCTCAAGAAAAATTAAAACTAGACACAAAATAAAATATTTTTGTCTTTTTGAAATTTTTAATGTTTTTGGATTTTTTTTAATAAAAAACAACCTAAAAAAAACAAAACAACCACAAACAAAAACAAAACATGTCCACAAATAATTGAAAGAATTAAAACAGGGACAAGTCAGAACACTCACCTTAAAGAATCTTTTCACACCCATATAGCACGAGTCTTCGGCTTTGTAGGTGAAAACCATGTGAAGCAGAGTGTATTTGAGGGATTACACCAATCTTCTGAGAAAGACTAAAATCCTGCAATTTCCTTTCACAAGCCAACAAGCACAAATTTTTCAAACTGAAACACAAGCACAAATTATGGCAGGAGAAATATCATCACATGTCCTAAACTGAAACACAGAATGCTTAAATTTCAATTCATGACAATTAGGACGAATGTGACCGGAAACACCACAAAAGTGACAAACAGGAACAAATTTAGGAACATCAGTATTCCTAACAACAAATCTAGTCTCAGATTTTGGTTTTTGCCTCAACAAAGAACAGTTTGGTCTAATATGACCAACAACACCACAAAGGTGACAGGTAGGCACAAAAACAGATTTATTATGCTCTCTAACAGTAGGTTTAGACTTAGGTTTAGAAACTTCAGCGTCTACATCAGAACTTTTACCTTTGTCTAACCTAGCAAAATAAGCATTTTCTTTATTATTCCTCTTGAAAGGAGGGATATAAACATTTTCATCTTTAGGCTTAAGAGAAACAGAAACACTTCTGTTATCATCAGCAGGCTTGGTACTAGTCAAATTTTCAATTTTAGCTTTAGATTCAACTAACTCTTGTTCCAAGCTTTTCATCTTCTCATCTTTAGAGGAAATTTGATTTATCAAAAATTCATTCTTTTTATTAGATTCATCTAATCTAACAACCAATTCCTCTTTTTCAAGATTAGCCAATTTTAACTCTTCCTTGAATTTCTTAGCAATTCTCATAGTTTTCAATAATTCCTTACGAAGAGTTTCACAGGCATAAAAAAGATCAATAGAAACAACAGTGTCCTTCTTATTCAAATCATCACAATCAAAAACAGCAAGACACTTAAAATTATCCATGATAACAGGGATCAAGGATCAACTCTTAGATCAAAGGATCTACAACAAAAGAGCTACCCGCTCTGATACCACTTGTCAGTTCGTTTAGACCCCTGTAAACTAGATTGTTTAACCTAATCAATTAACCAAGTGAATACTTAGGTTTATTATTCAGATCTAGGTTAAAACAAAACAATCATATCAAGTAAAGCAGCGGAAAAATAAATAACACAATGATATGATGACCCAGGAAAATCAAACCGGTAAAAAACCTGGGGAGGATTTAACCTAGCTATCCTCAAGGTAAAACAGCAAATCCATTAGAAAGAATTGAAGTTTACACAATAAGACTTAGACCACTAACATCCTATTGCTACCCAGTGTAGGAAACTTACTACCACGACCTCATGATAGCTCCGAGACCACGGACTCCTTCTTTCTTTAATCTTTGCAAAACACAAACACCACTGTTTGTGACTTTGGGATCCCACTCAAAGGTTTTAGCAACACAAACTCTCCTGTTTGTGACTCCAAGACCACCCTTGAAGGTTTAGATCATCAGCACCTTTGATGACTAGAGAAGGCAGCAACTTCAGCAATACCAGATCTTGAGATTCTTCAAGGAACAACACCGGTATAAGTAATAAAAGAGGTTTTAGGAACAAAACCCTAAATACAAAAGAGACACACTCTTCTCTCTCTAAAAAGCCTTCTAAAAAACATGCTTAGGGTTTCCTTTATATAGTGGGAGAAGTAGATCTGAAACCCTAATCCTTAATGGGCTAGAACTGCTGTTTGGGCCAACTTAAAATTCTGCAGATACGATTCTCGATCGGTCGAGCCTGTCTTTCGATCGATCGAACTAGGCAGATTCTGAAATCTTCTTTCTACAGCTTGTATGTTCTTGTGTGCTCACGATTTGCCAGTTGTTCTAAACTTTTAGAACCTAACAGTTAATTTTCCGCTATGTATGTTTTGTATGCGACATAAACATGTATTTTTCCAACAGAGATGTCCTTGTTGATGACCTTGTTTCTTGTAAGAGGGTCTAAGGGGATGCTTGTTTAGACCTTGGCTTCCTTGGTTGAGTCAAATTGAAGTTGATTGTGAGCTTTAGGTTGGCTAAAATTGCTTACACCAATGCAGTTGTTTGTGGTAGCCATACCAAGTCTAATTGAAGTAGCTATTGTTGAAGCTTGAATGTTCTTGCTAGAGGCCATTGAAATTGGTAGCAAGATGATGAAGATTTCTTTCTTTAAAGGAGAATGAGATGAGAGGCAAAGAGGTCCCACTGGGCGTGCCAGAATTTGTAGAAGACTAAATCGAGTTTAAAATAAAGTCAAACAAGTAAAATAGTTTCCTAAATATGAATTTGTATTGATGAATATGTAGTACAATTCTCTAAAATTACAAAAGGGTGATCCTCTGATTCGATCTTCTTGAAAGACTTGTTGACTGGAATTAGGGTAAGGTGATTCTGACTCGAACACCAAATATCCTTCGATTTGGCTGAAGAATAGATCGAATACCTTTGAAACAAGATTACGACGAATCTCTGGTTATAAGCTTGTTAGAAATTCTTTGTTCTTCGCGTGTTCTTCGCGCATTCTTCATCTTCAGAGGTTTATGGTGGAAGTTCTTAGGAGATTTTGGGGCTTAAATACCTAGAGCTTCACTAATTTATGGTTTGTTGAAGTTTTTGGAGGCTTTTGAGCTTGATTCCAGCAAACTTTAAGATCTAGGCTGGTACTTTGGATAATTTTGCTTCGAATGTTCTTCATATTCAAGGCTGAAGTTCTTGAAGTTCTTGGAGGCTTCAAGGCTTGATTCCAGCAGAACTTCTATACTTCTGAATCTTCTTTGATACTGCTTGTCCTATAGATGTCTTGGTGTGTCTCAAGATGTCTTCCAAGATGTCTTGGTGTGTAGAAAGGCCTTAGAAAGGCTTCTATTTATAGGATTTTGGGGGTGGGTAAGTGACACATACGAAGTCTGATTGGTGACATGTGTCACAATTTGATTGAAGGAGCTTTAAAACTTTTTCTCCAAGACACTTGACATCTTTTGATTGGCCGAAACGTCTTGACACATGTTAGCACCCGATTGGATTTCTTATGTCATTGCTTACACGTGCCGATGTGTGACTGGTTTTTTGCATGCTTTTTATGTTTTTATTTCAACGACACTTGGCAAATTTCTGTTAGTTTCTGAATAGTGATAGCAAAACCTAGTAGTAGTACGTGGTGCTTTGTAATTGGCTATACTTTGTGGACTCGGTAGTATAACATGTCAGCTTGTGATAGGTCGGGAATTTTTCCCTCTCTACACTTGCATAAGTTGTTGCAATTTTAAAAACCCATTTTCTTGGAAATTCTTCGAAAAGAAATGAATAACCCTTAAGGATTTTTTGAACTTGAAAAGTTTGGAGGATATGAAATCCTTGTCATTTGAAACCATTGATGGTCATCATTTTTAATTGTTTCTAAAAACTAGGTACAAAATTTTTTGAAATCATGAAAATCTGGTTGAATGCATGTATCGAAAGAGAGGCTCAATAAGGCCATGTTTCCTATATGGTTTATAAGTGTATGTGCTCTATGGCTACCATTTACCCTAAATGGGGAACATGTTTGCAAGAAAGGATTTTTGAGCAAAGTGTTTATGCTTTTCAAATGCATGGATGTCCCTTTCCTTGATCTTATGAAGGGAGAACTTGAATGATGTATTCAAATTTTTGAACTTTTCAAGTTCGAAGCATGGGTTAGGAGAGAACCCTACCCTTTTTAAGGCATAATGCCTTAGCATATGTGGATTATTCTGTCATCAATGATTGACCAAATGTTCAATGTCCCATGACCAACTGATCCTCAGTGATCAGTGAGGTCTTTCACTAGGTTATAGCGTGACCTTAGGGTTAATTGGGTGCTTCAAACGAAGGATATTAGGCTCAAAACTTTCACATATGGGTGATTATTTGGCACAAGCTTCATTTACTAAGTAGTCGTTCTTAATCAGGAAGGACTTTCTTAGGACCATAATGTAAGGATATGGTTTTCCTAGGCTTACAGGAGGATATTTTTGGGTATGAAATTCTTTGAAGGGTTTCCTAAAGTCAAGGGTTACACTTCATCGAGAATCTTTTTGGTTGCCTCTCATGCTTGGCTATATCCTCAATTTAAGTCCATCTTTTGATCTTTGCCCATTTTCATCTTTTATGGCTTTCATTTGATTTTCTTTGGTCCATGTCTCTTGACTGTTTCGGGCTGAATTTTTTCTTTTTCCCTCTCTTTGCTTAGGAGTTCATTTGACTTGATTGGCCCATGACTTTGTCATTTGATTGATTTGGGCTCTTTTCTTTTCTTTATTTCAATTAGGGACTCATTTGATGGACCCAAACTTTGGAGGTCACCTGACATGAGATTCTTGTAGCCATCTAACTCGCCCCAATGTGGGGGGTAATCCTTGACTGGGTTAAACAAGAAAAGAATTCAACGGGCTCAACTAGGCTAGCAAGGGATATTTCTCTAAAAGCGGGACTGTAGTGAAATGAATGCCTTTCTCCATCATCCTTAGCACTTCTTAGCCTAAAGAGCTTCAGTGCCGAATTATAAATTTGGGTAATTTTTGAAAAACTTTTTTTTTTTTTTTTGGCTCAAAGGGGCTATCAAGTGATATAACTGTTTGGATAGCTGAAACAAATGCCTCCATCATTTCAAATCCAATCAGTTGGTCAATGAAACTTAAACATATGGTCATTCAATGATTTAAGCTCCACATCGATTTTGGGTAGGACCTTCCCAAGGCACTTTGCAAAAGTGGTGAATATTTCATGAGTGCAAGGTTGTTGAGATGGGATATCAAAATGTGAGTGTTTGGGGATCACATGCCCCTCATCCCTGGTAAGGAATAACCATTTCGCTCAAACAACTTTTTCCCCCATAAAATGAGGTTTTGGCATTGGCTTGCCACTCTTAGAAGAAGTATGCATTTCAAACCACAAATTTTCATGATTTGATCTTTCGATTTAAACCTTTATGCTTTAATTTATTTTGGAAAATCCTTTTTTTTTTTGGAAAATGTGGACAAGATTGCAACAAACCTAAGCCAATTGAGATGAGAGAAGGTTTTATTGGGATAGTGTCTGGGATAAGGTGGCAAGGCCAAACTTGGTTTTCAGTGTTTTCAATGGATGGCATTCCCAATATCCAAAAACTTTTGGATTGATCCACTTAGGTGATAGAGGTCTCCTCCTCACAAAGATGCCTTAGATGATTGACTCCAAGCTTAACATACATCTTATGATGAAGATTTTCTGATCTGAGGTGAAGATTCTTATGAAGCACTAGTAGCAAACTTCATTTTCATGTGAATCATTGAGATGACCTATCGAGGCAACATGCCACATTAGGGACCTAAGAAAGGGGATATGAGGATAGCAAGAAGGGAAGTTAATGCAATTCCCTGATATTTTGATGAGGCTCTGTTGCCCAAATGTTTAGCAAGCAAGTGGCTCTCTGATTGTATCATCACAAATGTTCAGATTTTTTGTAGTCACTACTCATTGAAGAATGTGATGCGAGTGACGTCCCATTGGCTTGATTAAAGCATGCTCATTGTATCACTAAAGTAGCCAAAGCTGATTTTTCATGCATCCGAGAATTGTCGAGTGAATCACCATGGCTGAAGTTGTCCCAATGCCATTGGGAATGTTCCTTTATTATCAATTTTGAAGTCAAACTTCGAAGGTATGCTTCAAGCAACTTACAGGATTCTCTGATGATCTTGCAAAGAAATTGCAATTATGGCTCTTGCTAAACTTAGGGTGCTATCGAGACTATTGTCCAGAAGTCCATTTGAAGGGGAAAGACCGTGCAAAAAAAGTTGTCCCAGTGTGGCATTTTCCATGGTCTCTCAACCATTTTCACAACTTGGTGAGATTTTCAACTGAAGGGTGTGAGGATTCACATATAAAGAAACCCAAAGACATCCCAGGATACTCAGGGAAAGAGAGGAATTTTTTTTTTAGAAGGAACCACTTAGACTACTTGAAAGTGAAAGAAAACTTTTTTCTGAGGGAAACCCGAAGGAAACATCTAGACTAACTGAAGGTGAAAGAAAGCTTTTTTCTAATGGAAGCCCGAGGGAACCACCTAGACTACTTGAAGGTGAAAGAAGATTTTTTTTTTTTGGTAGCCAAGGAGTATTTCACCAAGTGGCCTGAGGCCATATCACTTTGCAAAGCCACCAGCGAAGCCATGGAAAACTTCATCAAGGAGAACATAATTAACCGGTTTGGGGTACCTCACAGAATCATAAGTGGCAACGATATGCCCTTCGTAAATAAAGAAGTGAGAAAGATGCTAGAGTTCTACCAGGTGAAGCACCACCAGTCATCGCCTTACTACTCATAAGGGAACGAGCAAGCAGAAGCAACAAACAAAAGCCTCATTAAAATCATCAGTAAGATGAATCAGGAGTACAGCAAGGGCTGGGTAACACATCTACTAGACGCACTATGGGCTTATTGAAGTTCACCCAAATCTACCATGGGGTTTTCTCCTTTCTCCTTTGTATACGGGACAGAAGCAGTCAGGCTAGCAAAAGTGATGATACCCTCTTTAAGGGTCATGCAAATCGAAGAAAAGAAAAAGAAAATGAGGTCTTTATGGCAAAAAGGTACAATGACTTGGAAGGATTGGATGAAAGAAGGGAAGAAGCCCAAGAGTATAACCGCAGATACAGGCAAAGAATGACTGAAGCTTATGGCAGAACCATCAAAGAAAGAATGATCACAAAATGTCAACATGTGTTGAGAACAAAAAAACCTGTCAATTGAGGTTTGGCATGACCATCTATATTCTCACCAAAGTAGGAAGGACCCTTCATGGTAAGGGAAACCCACGCAAGTGGGTATTATCACTTAGCCCAAATGGATGGAAAATATTCGATGGACCCCATTAAATCTCGGCCTCTAGCGATCTAAACGGAAGAACGAAACCCAGCTAATTTCTCTACATCTGAATCAGAATCAAAATAGCGAGTCAGAGCTCTGTCCATTGCAAAAACCAAAGTAGTCATTTTTGTGATCTTCTCCCAAGGTGTAGTACATATCTCTATCTCCTTCTCCATTGTCTATGACCATTGTATGATTTGGGCATTGTGGTATAATTTCTGTTTTATTGATTTTTGCCCACGGGTATTGGTGAGTGTGTTGAAGTGGGTTTTTGTCCATGGGCTCATCTTCGATCTTTCGTTCTTTTCATAATTTCTGTTTTATTGATATGCACCTAGGTCTTTCTTTTCATTATTTGTGTTTTATTGAAGTGGGTTTTTCTTTCTTTCTTGTGCTATGATTTGTGGGTAATGAATACTTTAGTCCCAGTGTTAATGGCAGAACTTAGAAAATGAGAACAATGGCAGAAAATGGGACACAGGTGATTGAGATACAAATGAAATTGCATGTAAGAAATTAGTAGAGTACAGACCTTTTGAGTCTTGAATTTATGTGATCCATTTATTTAATTGATGAATAGAAATTGCCATTTGTTTATATCAAACTGCCATTTGTTTAATTTATTTTCCTGCCTTTTGACATTCTTTCATCATCTACAACAAATAAGATATCATAAGATGCCACACAATGTTTTGCACAAAGCAATGTTTTGTTCAGGAAATCAGAAAAAATCAATCGATGAGCATAAAGGCATCATTAAGCTAAATATTATCTTCTTTAGCACTTTACTCGGACAGAATAACGTAACCATATAAGCACAGGAAAAAAAGAGTACAAGACATAGAGAGATATTAATCATACTTTATCATAGTCAGCATCAAGCTTAATTAATGGACCAAATACATTTTGATGCTGCAAAAGAAAGGTAATACCATCAATGTAATTCCTTGCTCTATGTGAAAATCGGCAGGAAAATAAACTCAAATCAGACCAACTTATATATTTGTCCATGCATATCCTGTGTTTGATTAGGTAGAAATGAAAAATCATTTATCAAAAAAACATTAAGAAATGAAAACTTAAGTAAAATATTGTTTGGGTTCCTCTTCCAATCGACTAAAGTTGACCTTTTTAACTTCTAATGCTAGAATGTGTTAAAAGGTTGTTGTACATTACTTATAATATAGAGTCCATGTTATTACTTCTATGCAATCACACCCCCCACCCCTTAGCTTGTAGCCTCAACTAAAGATGAGATGGTTTACGCCTTATCCTTTTATTTTTGTGTATTCCAGTAAAGGAACGAAGTGGCCAATTCATAGAACTATATATATATATATATATATATATTAACATCTCCATAATTTGTTTGGGATATTTGTATTAGATGGCACATGAATCTCAAAATGCTAAAGACAAAATGTGGCCTCCCCACATTGAAAAAATCTTCATTGACATTATGGTCGATGAACAAGAAAAGGGGAATTTAGAACATGGTATTTTTAAGGCTATAACATGGCAATCAATTACAAATGCCCTAAATGAGCAAATGCGGGAAGAGTTTTCGCCCTAAGCAAGTGATTCAAAAGCATAATAGGCTTAGGCAAAGATAGAGAAAGTGGAACCAGCTTTTGAAACATAACGAGTTGGGGTGGGATGAGACAACCGTTAGGATATGTGCCCTTAAATCCTATTGTATGATGCTATGTATGATATTATGTATGACATTATGTGAGAAATGATGTATGACTTAATATTGTGTTTAATAAAGTTGTTTTATTCTTATCTAAAATAATGGTAACATGAATATTCGGACATTATCAAATAGTCCATGAGATGCATAGTATGTGATTTAGTCACAGAAGATATAGATCACAAGTTCTTTGTAAACTCAGAATTTTGGTTCGTAGTCGATGATGAAATTGGGCATTTCATCTGTGAAGACTATAACATATTAACTACGATGATTTGTCTTGATCATGGAAGTTGTGACTTCGAGTTAATATGTTGATATGTTTTAAGAGTTAAGACATATTGAACTGGACCGCTGTGAGATTTATTATTCTCCTAACGACTGTCAATTGAATAATAAATCTCACGACTTGTATTCACATGAACTCTTAATCCTGAGAGAATAATGGACCTGATCATGAAATGTAGGTTGCTTTGATATATCAGGAGTGAGATCTAAAGTAACGGTCAAAACCTCAGTATGTTGGGCAGTCACATTTAGTGTTGATGAAACATATATTCTCAAGATGGAATTCATAGTCTCTTAACAGAGATATAAAATATTCCCTTGAGATAAGTTTAATGGGTACAGTTATTCAGAGAGTTAGGCCTAACCACTTTAGTAAGACTAAAGTATATATTTATGAAATTGGATTTTATAAATATATGGTGAATAACTCAAAAGGATTAAACAGGGTACTCAAGGATTAAGATGTAGTAATTTACAAAGTGGCAGTCTATATATTCATGACTTTGTATTACTACGAATATTTTATGAAGGAGTTGCATGCATAATAAAGTCTTGGGATATAATTTATTAATGAGGCCTAGAGTGCAATTATATTTATATAGTGGTATTAAATATAATTAATGGTAACTTTGGACTTGTCAAGAGTTGACAGAAAAGCCCAAGGCCCATTGGAGCTAGTGTCTTATTTGTTCCCTTTTAGTCCCACTCCAAGCCACACACTAAAGCCCAATTTGGAAGGCCCAAAAGGCTAGCCCAATTAGATAATCAGTTATGTGGAGAAAAACATACAGAATTTTATATTGAATGAAATGGTTTGTATGTGTAAGGTAATGAATATAAGGAAGAGAGACACTCTTTCATATTCTCTCTAGAAAACATAGAACTGATTGAGAGACCACACATCTTGGGCATCTAGTAGAATTGGAGTGAAGATTGAAAGTGTTCCCGAGTACTTCTTCATTCGGTTTTGAATTTCACCGCATCAAGGTACACTCTCTTATTCTTATATTCTGAAACCTACATAGTGCATGTTATCAATTGCGAATGAAGTAGATTCGTTTATTTTTCGCTGCGTATGTTTTGTATGCGATGCAAACATGATGATTTCCCAACAACAACCTAAACGGTTACTGCTTCTGAAGAGATGTGGGCACATGTGGTTGCAGTCTGTTATATTTACTACCCTAATTCCATGGTAAAATGTTCATAATTTTCTAAAGTAACGGTCAAAACCTTAGGATGTTGGGCAGTCACATTTAGTGTTGATGGAACATATATTCTCAAAATGGAATTCATAGTCTCTTAACGGAGACATAAAATATTCCCTTGAGATAAGTTTAATTGGTTCAGTTATTCAGAAAGTTAGGCCTAACCACTTTGGTAAGAAATTACTAAAGTATATATTTATGAAATTGGATTTCATAAATTTATGATGAATAACTTTAAAAGGATTAAACCGGGTACTCAAGGATTAAGATGTAGTAATTTACAAAGTGGCAGTCTATATTCATGACTTTATATTACTACGAATATTTTTTGAAGGGTTTGTATGTATAATAAAGTCTTGGGATATAATTTATTAATAAGGCCTAGAGTGCAATTATATTTATATAGTGGTATTAAATATAATTAATGGTAACTTTGGACTTATCAAGAGTTGACAGAAAAGCCCAAGGCCCATTGGAGCTAGTGCCTTATTTGTTCCCTTTTGGTCCCACTCCAAGTCACAAATTAAAGCCCAATTGGGAAGGCCCAAAAGGCTAGCTCAATTAGATAATCAGTTATGTGGAGAGAAACATACAGAATTTTATTAACATGAAATGGTTTGTATGTTGGTGTAAGAGACTCCTTCATATTCTCTCTAGAACAAACACATAGAATTGATTGAGAGGCCACACATCTTGGGCATCAAGTGGAATTGGAGTGAAGATTAAAAGTGTTCCCAAGTGCTTTTCATCTTCGGTTTTGAAATTCACCATACCAAGGTACACTCTCTTGTTATTATATTTTGAAATTTACATAGCACATGTTATCTATTACGAATGAAGTAGATTCGTTAATTTTCCGTTGCTTATGTTTTATATGCGATATAAACATGTTATTTCCATCAAATGGTATCAGAGCGGTCTTCATTTCGAATTTGTACAACATGTTTTGTGAGTTTTGGAATTAGAGATAATAGTTTCATGATGATAGAAGATTATATTTGCATTTAATTTTCTACATGGTTGTTGAAACTATGATTTGATAAAAAAACTGATATCAATGTTATGATGTTGTTTAAATATTAAATTTAAGTATGTTAAATTGATCTTTAAGGCTATAGCATCAATAGAATTCAGTTTTGATATTAATTTCCATCTGTTATGTTCATATGGAGGTTGTTTGTTTACGAAAAACCATTGAAAACTGTTAATATCTGAACTTGAAAAATTGAAAACACAAGTTTTTTGCGGGTAAGCTTACCAACGAAAAACTGCCACTGAAGCACAAAAATTTTCGCTGGAAGCGTTCAGTCGTGAGATACCCGCGAGACACTTGCGAGGCAGTAGCGAAAGTCACGAGATACCCGCGAGACAGTAGCAAAAGTTTCTGTATGATTTTCTGTGTTTTCAATTTTTTTTGCTTAACACGTTTTTGTGGGTAACGCTTAGTCGTGAGATACCCGCGAGAACTAGGAATTCAGAATTTTTTCAAAATGTTTTCACATGTATAAAGTGCAAGGTTGTGTGTAATTAGTTTATGCATACTTAAAAATAAAAAAACCTTTAATTTAAAACATCTAGTGGGAGAGAGATACAAGGGTTAGATCTCACGGCCTCCATTGTTGGTTCATAGTAGTGTGAAATATATACTTTGTCTTAGTTTCGAGCTTTGCATTCCATGTGGAGAGTATTTATTTCGTGGTCCTACAAGATTGAATTTCTTGGTTTATAGTAGTTTGATCAAACACCTTGTCTTAGCCTTGAGCTTTGCATTTCATGCGAAGGGTATTTTGTATCATGGTACTACAAAATAAGCCCGTTAAAGGGATGAAATGTGGCTACACATGATTCTAGACAATGATATACACTAGACTAAATATTATAGTATCCTCTATGCTGAGTTCTTACTATAATTATTTAAAGGCCAAATGTATAACAGAATATTATTGGTGTTTGATAAGAGTTATCATGATAGCACTAATAATGAGAATAGTTCTCAATCAATCATAGTATTTTATATTCACTCTATGCTGAGGAATATTAATTGTGGGATTGGGTTGTTGTTGCATATATTATATTATGGTTTTATTAAGGTTCCATATTATATGTTTATATGCTAAATTGATAATGTCCAGTTTACTTGTTATATTCATGTTTATTATTTCAAATTTGAACATGGCATCATTTAGCCCACTTGTGACCATTCTTAACCAAAACAAACTGACTGGATCCAACTATGTTGATTGGAAAAGAAATTTGGACATAGTTCTCACTGCTGAAGAGCACAAATATGTGCTAACTAAACCATGTCCTAGCTTTCCTTTATTAGATGCTCCTCTTGAGAAAAAACAACGATAAGATCGTTGACAGAAATCTAATGAGATGGCCAAGTGCTACATCCTAGCATCTATCTCAAATGTTCTACAGCATCAAATGCAAAATGCAGAACTAGCTTCGGACATTATGCTAAGTCTGAAGGAGATGTTTGGTGAGTAAGGCCGTTATGCAAGGCAAGAAACCATGAGGAAAATTTATAATACCAATATAGTTGAAGGTAGTTCAGTGAGAGAGCATTGTCTTACAATGATCTCTAATCTGAATACATTGGAAGTTTTAGGTGCCGACATTGATGGAGAATCCCATGTGGATATGATACTCTAGTCACTACTGGAATCATTCAAGGAATTCAGACTTAATTATAACATGAACAAAAAAATTTATTCTTTGTCTGAATTAATGAATGAGTTGGTAGTGGCAGAAGGCATCCTCGGTACGTCTAGTGTTAAAGCCAATATGGGTGGAGCTTCTACTTCTCAAAACTAAGTTGAAAGGTAAGGGTAAGAAGAAGAAGAAGAAGAAGAAGAAGAAGGACTTCACCAAGTAAGAGGATAAACAAATTGACTTAGGGGTTGCCGACAAAGGAAAGAAGCTGAAAGGAAAGAAGTTGAAAGGAAAATGTTTCCATTGTGGTGAAAAAGGACATTGGAAAAGGAATTGCCCAAAGTTCAAGGCTGCCAATAATAAGGGTATGCAAATTTCATGCCTTCTTGAAATATGTTTAGTACAAAATCCCACGGATTCTTGATGTGTAGATTCAGGTTGTACTAATCATATTTGCAATTCTTTGCAGGGGTTCCAAGAGACCAGAAGGCTTAATGAAGGGCAATTGTTTCTTACTTTGGCTGATGGGAGCAGGATTCCAGTTGTAGCTGTTGGTGTTTATAATTTATGTTTTGAGTCAAGGGTTTTAATATTAAATGAGTGTCTGGATGTTCCTAATGTTCGTAGGAATTTAATTTCTACAACTTATTTGGGTAAATATGGATATTATGTTATCCTTAAAGACAATATTGTAATAAAGAAGGGTAAAGTATTTATCTGTTCTGGCAATATTGTGAATGTTCTTTATATTTTAACTCCTGATAAGCATCAATTATATAATTCTGATTAAGATAATGGCTCACATGTAAAATCATTAATGAGGAAGTTTTCTTCTACTAGTGATGGATATCTTTGGCACTTGCGTTTAGGTCATATTAATTCAAAAAGGATTCAAAGACTGATCAAAGATGGAATCTTAGAACCATTGGATTTTGATGAATTTCTAGTTTGTGAATCTTGTTTGGAAGGTAAAATGGTCAAACAATCTTTTAATGTAAAAGGTAGAAGAGCCCAAGAGTTGCTAGAACTAATACATTCAAATGTATGTGGTCCTATGTCAATCCAAGCAAGAGGTGGCTATGAGTATTTCATTACCTTCACTGATGATTACTCTAGATTTGGTTATGTGTACCTAATGAAACGGAAGTTCGAAGCCTTTGAAAAGTTCAAAGAGTTTAGGGCTGAAATTGAGAATCAATTGGATAAACGCATAAAGGCCATTCGATCTAATCGTGGTGGCGAATGCCTTCTTGGGGATTTTAAGGATTACTTAACTAAAAATGGGATTATTTCTCAATTGACTGCACCTGGAACTCCACAACAAAATGGTGTAGCGGAAAGAAGGAATAGGACTCTTTTAGATATGGTTAGGTCTATGATAAGTTATTCACTCCACTAATTTCCTTTTGGGGATACGCCTTAAATACTGCAATATATCTTCTGAATTTAGTACCTTCGAAGTCTGTTCCTAAAACACTTGTAGAGTTGTGAAATGGGCGTAAGCCTAGTATGAGACATCTTCATATTTAAGGTTGTCTAGCACATGTGTCAAATGGAAACTTTGACAAGTTACAGTCTAAAACAGAAGTGGTATTCTTTGTAAGGTATCCAAAAGGAACTGCTAAAGGTTTATTCTATAGTCATAAAGATAATAAAGTGTTTGTTAGTACAAAGGCCAAATTCTTGGAAAATGACTATATGAATGATTATACTCCTAGAAGTAGAGTTGTTTTGGCTGAAATGAGTGAACCTATAAATGAACAACCAATGGATGTATCTAGGGATGATGTGACTGTATTGGATACACCATAAGATACTACTCAAGAGATGTCTAGTACAGAGGTGCCTCGTCGAAGTGGGAGAATTGTTCGGCCTCTTATAAGATTCATGGGTTTGGGAGAAACTTATGAAGCTATCTTAGAAGAGGCTGAATCGGATCCCTACACTTATGAAGAGGCAATAAATGATATAGATGCACATCATTGAGTCAATGCTATGAAATTTGAAATAGATTCCATGTATTCCAATCAAGTTTAGGATCTTGTAGAGGCGCCTAAAGACATTAAACCTGTTGGTTGCAAATGGGTTTACAAGAGGAAGAGAGAGATAAATGAAAAGGTTGAAACCTTTAAAGTAAAGCTAATGGCGAAAGGGTACAATAAAAAAGAAGGTATTGATTATGAAGAAACCTTTTTACCAGTAGCAACGCTTAAATCTATCAGAATTCTCTTATCCATTGCTGCTCACTATGATTATAAGATTTGGCAAATGGATGTCAAGACTGCATTTCTCAATGGCAATCTTGAAGAGGAAATCTATATGAAGCTGTTGGGATAAGTGCCTTTAAATCCTATTGTAATATGCCATGCATGATACTATGTATGTCATTATGATAAATGATGTATGACTTAATATTATGATTAATAAAGTTGTTTTGTTATTATCTAAAATAATGGTAACATGAATAATCGGAAATTATCAAATAGTCCATGAGATGCATAGTATGTGATTTATGTGATTTAGTCACAGAAGATATAGATCACAAGTTCTTTGTAAACTCAGAATTTTGGTTCGTAGTCGGTGATGAAATTGGGCATTTCATCTGCGAAGACTATAACATATTAACTACGATGATTTGTCTTGATTATGGAAGTGGTGACTTCTAGTTGATATGTTGATATGTTTTAAGAGTTAAGACATATTGAACTGGACCACTGTGAGATTTACTATTCTCCTAACGACTGTCAATTGAATAATAAATCTCACTATTTGTATTCACATGAACTCCTAATAGACCTGATCATGAAATGTAACGGTCAAAACCTCAGTATGTTGCTTTGATATGTAAGTTGCTTTGATATATCATGAGTGAGATCTAAAGTAACGGTCAAAACCTCAGTATGTTGGGCAGCCACATTTAGTGTTGATGGAACATATATTCTTAAGATGAAATTCATAGTCTCTTAACCACTTTAGTAAGACTAAAGTATATACTTATGAAATTAGATTTCATAAATATATGATGAATAACTTAAAAGGATTAAACCGGGTACTCAAGGATTAAGATGTAGTAATTTACAAAGTGGTAGTCTATATTCATGACTTTGTATTACTACGAATATTTTATGAAGGGGTTGCATGTGTAATAAAGTCTTGGGATATAATTTATTAATAAGGCCTAGAGTGCAATTATTTTTATATAGTGGTATTAAATATAATTAATGGTAACTTTGGACTTGTCAAGAGTTGACAGAAAAGCTCATGGCCCATTGGAGCTAGTGTCTTATTTGTTCCCTTTTAGTCCCACTCCAAGCCACACACTAAAGCCCATTTGGGAAGGCCTAAAAGGCTAGCCCAGTTACATAATCAGTTATGTGTAGAGAAATATACAGAATTTTATATTAGAATGAAATGGTTTGTATGTTCATTTAAGTGAAAGAAACAAACTCCTTCATTTTCTCTCTAGAATAAACACATAGAACTGATTGAGAAACCACACATCTTGGGCATCAAGTAGGATTGGAGTGAAGATTAAAAGTGTTCCCGAGTACTTCTAATCTTTATTTTGAAATTCACCATACCAAGGTACACTCTCTTGTTTTTATATTCTGAAATTTACATTGCACATGTTATCTATTGCGAATGAAGTAGATCGGTTATTTTTCCGCTGCGTATGTTTTAAATGCGATACACACATGTAATTTTCCTTCAGAAGCAATCAGAAGGCTTCATAACAAAGAACCAAGAGCATTTGGTATGCAAGTTGAAAAGGTCCATTTATGGACTTAGGCAAGCATCTAGGTCATAGAACATCAGATTTGATCAAGCAATCAAATTATTTGGTTTTGAACAAAATCTTGATGAACCATGTGTGTACAAAAGACATCAAGATAAAGTAATAATGTTCCTAGTGCTTTAAGTTGATGATATTCTACTCATTTGAAATGATGTGGGTGTAATGTCATCAATAAAGGTTTGGTTGTCAAGCCAATTTGATATGAAAGACTTGGGTGAAGCAAACTTTATTCCAGGAATCAAGCTTTGGCAAGATCGCAAGAATAAGATGTTAGGCTTATCACAAGCTGGATATATAGATAAGGTTCTAGAACGGTTTAGCATGCAAAACTCCAAGAAAGGTTTACTTCCTTTCAGACATGGAGTTCCTCTATCTGATGACCAAATGCCTAAGACTCAAGAGGAAGCAGATATGATGAGATAAGTTCCTTATGCTTCTGTAATAGGAAGTCTTATGTATGCCCTGCTTTGTACTAGACCAGATATCTATTATTCAGTTGGCATGGTCAGCCAATATCAATCAAATCCAGGACCACAACATTGGCAAGTTGTAAATCATATTCTCAAGTATCTACGAAAAATGAGAGATTATATGCTTGTTTACCGTTGTGAGGATTTGATTCCCATTGGCTATACAGATTCAGACTTTAAATCGGATCTAGATTTCAAAAAGTACACATCAGGATGTATATTCACCTTGGAAGGTGGAGCCATAACTTGGAGGAGTGTTAAGCAATCTTGTATTGCAGAATCTACCATGGAAGCTGAATATGTTGCTGCTTATGAGGCGACAAAGGAAGCTGTTTGGCTCAAGAAATTCCTTTATGATCTTGGTGTTGTGAGAATGGAGCAAGTTCCCATCACACTGTTTTGAGACAATAGTGGAGCGGTTGCACAATCCAAAGATCCTTTTACCAAAGCCTTGCCTCAAAAGACCTTCGAGTCACATTTGAAGGGAATGGGTATTAGATTAGTGCACAATAGTCTTTAGGGCAAGTGGGAGATTGTTAGGATTAGTGCCCTTAAATCCTATTGTATAATGCCATGTATGATATCAAGTATGACATTATGTATGACTTAATATTATGATTAATAAAATTGTTTTATTATTATCTAAAATAATGGTAACATGAATATTCGGACATTATCAAATAGTCCATGAGATGCATAGTTTTTGATTTATGTGAAAAGTCACAAAAGATATAAATCAAAAGTTCTTTGTAAACTCAAAATTATAGATCGTAGTCGGTGTTGAAATTGGACATTTCATCTGCGAAGACTATAACATATCAACTAAGATGATTTTTCTTGATCATGGAAGTGGAGACTTCTAGTTGATATGTTAATATGTTTTAAGAGTTAAGAGATATTGCACTGGACCACTGTAAGATTTATTATTCTCCTAACGACTGTCAAATGAATAATAAATCTCATAACTTCTATTTGCATAAACTCTTAATCTTGAGAGAATAATGGACCTGATCATGAAGTGTAGGTTGCTTTGATATATCAAGAGTGAGATCTAAAGTAATGGTCAAAGCCTCAGTATGTTGGGCAGCCACATTTAGTGTTGATGGAACATATATTCTAAAGATGGAATTCATAGTCTCTTAACAGAGATACAAAATATTCCCTTGAGATAAGTTTAATGAGTTCAGTTATTCAGAGAGTTAGGCCTAAACACTTTGATAAGGAATTACTAAAGTAAATATTTATGAAATTGGATTTCATAAATATATGATGAATAACTTTAAAAGGATTGAACCGGGTACTCAAGGATTAAGATGTAGTAATTTATAAAGTGGCAATCTATATTCATGACTTTGTATTACTACGAATATTTTATAAAGGGGTTGCATGTGTAATAAAGTCTTGAGATATAATTTATTAATAAGGCATAGAGTGCAATTATATTTATATAATAGTATTAAATATAATTAATGGTAACTTTGGATTTGTCAAGAGTTGACAGAAAAGCTAAAGGCGTACTGGAGCTAGTGTCTTATTTGTTCCCTTTAGGTCCTACTCAAAGCCACACACTAAAGCCCAATTGGGTGGCCCAAAAGGCTAGCCCAATTAGATAATTAGTTATGTGGAGAGAAACATACAGAATTTTATTAACATGAAATGGTTTGTATGTTGGTGTAAGAGACTCATTCATATTCTCTCTAGAAAAAACACATAGAACTGATTGAGAGACCACTTATGACATGGTTTGTATGTTGGAGTGAAGATTAAAAGTGTTCCCAAGTGCTTTTCATCGTTGGTTTTGAAATTCACCATACCAAGGTACACTCTCTTATTTTTATATTTTGAAATTTACATAGCATATGTTATTTATTACGAATGAAGTAGATCCGTTAATTTTCCGCTGCGTATGTTTTGTATGCGATACAAACATGTTATTTCCATCAATCGGTGCCTTTCAATTTCATCAAACACACCAGTCCCAAATAGTGTTGAAGAGCATGCCCTTGAGGAGTAAATTGCCAATGAGGCTCGTCGTACCCAGTTGGGTAGCAATGATTGCTACAATCCTGACATGGAGGGCATAACCCAATATGGTCCCCTTGCTACAGAGCAAACCCAACATGCAGACAAACGTCCCATTGAAGAGCCTACTGGCATGGGGAAGAAGGTTGCCAAGAAAGTGGATACGGGCTAGTAACATGACCATTGCTCTTCAAGAGTACACTGCGTTGGCAAAGGAACGATTTAACAAGAAAAAGGGCAAGTCTATGGGTAGCTCCGAGCATGCTGCACAATCTACCTGTAGTGGCGATATTCGCTCCCTTGGGAGGGCTTTAAAGGTGATGAACCAATACAATGATCTTGATAATGACACCTATATTAACACCTTCGAGGTTCTCCAAAAATAAGAGAGACGGGTGGTGTTTATGGGCATGCCAGAGCATAGGAGGACGAGGTGGATGAAGCGCTATTCAGCTTATGTTGATTATTGTGATGCGGATGTGAATCACTTGGTTGTAGGTTTTAAGGACTTGATGTGTATGCGTAGACAATCTTAGACTTTTAGTTGCATTTTCCTTATTCAGCCGAACACTTTTACTTAAAGTTGTTTTTGTTGTAATGGTATTTGTTGTGAACTATGCATACGGATTTGACATAATTAGCATATGTTAGTATGTGAGCTTTCTCACTTGGTGATCTCTACTTGATGCAATTTACATTAGTATGTGGGTTTGGTAATTGATGTTATGTTCTTGGTGTTTTTTTTATAGTATTATATCATTTCTATGGTAATTGTTTTTTAGTACTTACATTATAAGGAGAGTTGTGCTAAAATTATTGCAGCATCTTCAGTACCACTTATTAATGTCTTAGTTTACATATTGCAATTAATTGGTACTAATGCTTTTGGTTTTTGTAGGGTATAGGGTAGAATGGTCTCCCCCAATGATCCTTTCTGGACCTTCGACCACACAAGGCCACCCGATATCATGCTCATGAATTCAAGAGGAGCAAAAGGCAACTGGCATCGGGGAAAGAGTTGATTAACTGTGACACTCTTCATTGCGTATGCTAATTGAGAGGTGCTTTGGAGTCCTTAAGGCTTACTTTCCCATCTTGAGTTGCATGGCAAACTATAAGCAATCTCGTCAACATTTGGTTGTTTTTGCGTGTTGTGCGTTACAGAATTTTATACGCATCAATAATCATAGAGATGAAATGTTTAACTCATGGGAGAACCTTGACGTTAATAAAGATGATGTATAAGTTGGAAACAATAGAAATTCTCCTGAGTTGAGTGCAAGTGCTGAAAGGAGGCATGTGAGGGAGATGTTTGGTGCAGCGAAAAGGGCAATGGGTGAGTTTAGGGATAATGTGACTGCCCGCACGTGGGAGGAGTACACACGACGTCGAGGTTGATGGTGGGCACGTATACGGATTCATCGCTTTTTGTTGGGACTTTTGTATAGATTTATTACCTCCACTAATGAGAATCAACACATTTAAGAATCTATTGCGTGTTCCAGTTGGGCCTATTATTAGAGCAAGATCCAAGAAGATCAAAGAAGCACTTAATGGGCTGATTTAAGAGATTTAGGCTGATTCTTCCTTGTTGCGTTCAAACTTTATACCTTCGGTTCATGATTCAATTATAATAATTGGGTCAAAGATCTGTTACTTATACTTTTGGTTTGCGTTTCTCTTATAAACGCTAGGTCAGGGTTCTATCAAAATCTGAATTTTAGCTTTCTTGGGCAAATATTCCAATATTATTTGTTGGGTCTCAAAGCGTGTCGATTGAGGTTCGCATCATCCAACTATGACTCTTTGTGGGACTTTTGTATAAGTACCATGACTACAAGTCACTTAGATACATGATGCATTCTTTTGGATATTATGGTGCATCTTTTTGTAAATTTACATTAACTGTGAACAATGATTACATGTACTGGCTTAATATCAATAACCCATTGACATTTTTGATGTAAATCCTTTTGGCAATGTAAAAATAGGTGTATCTAATACCTATTGGTAATGTAAGTACAGGTGGACATGCTTATATGGAGTTGTATGTAATTCCTTTTCGCAATTAATCCTTTTATCAAAGACCATATAATTGTGTATGTGATATGGTTACAAGTGGACAATTATATATTCTTGTGATATTACAAGTGGACAATCATATATTGTTGTGATATTATGTATGTGATATGCTGTTATTATGGATTTGATATACCACCCTTTTTGCTTAAGAAGATTGGAGTAATACGACCATGGAATATGAGTATTATGGACTATTATGGATTTAATATGCCATAGTTTCAGAGTTAATACTATTACTCATTCCCCCCTAGTCATTCATTCGAGAAAAACAAAATACATTCCCCTCAGTACTTACTTTTAGGGATCCAGTTTGGCGTATCACAAATAATATAATTACAATTAAAATGCCCATAGTTTGCAAGTCCATCTTGAATAAAGTTGAACACTCTCAACATATTATAGAAGTACAATGTCATACATACCATAAATATTTATACTTACAATAGAAAAACCAAAAAAAAAAAAAAAAAAAAAAAAACAAAAATGAAGTTGTATCATTATAATACAAATGATCTCCAATGTAATAAAACAAGTCTGGCTTATTATGCATATAACCAACTCATCCAGGAAAACACCTTTACTTGCTTCTAACACCCCCAAACCTAGTAGACAAAATAAGCAGTACTCCAAACATCACCCATGATATTACTAGAGCTATCTTGAACTTCTTCACTTTCTCTTCGGAAATCTCGTGCACAACCTTGGCTCTTTTAGCCCTTCGTTTTGCAGCTTGCTCCCTTTCCAATGCTGCTTCTCCCATGGCACGTGCTTGCTTCAACTCTTCATTAGCAACTTCCGCATTGTGCTCCAATCGTTGGAATTTTGCTAACACAATTGGTGTTGTTGCTGCGCCACACGTACAAGTGTTGGTGTCCAACCATTTGAAGAACTTACATGCATGGTCATCACCTTATACAATCAAATAAAGCACTTATATAGCATTTCAACAAATTGGTGACTTAATGCACATAATCAATGTTTTACTAATTCTGGATGTGGTACTTACTGGTGACCAATAACGACAGCCATAAAACCTTCTTCCAAAAGTATGAAGTTTCAAGGATGTCCTAATGGTGCAAAGGTCTAGGTCACACAGATGCCCACTGGTACTGGAGTAATAATTACTTGTTTCTGACATAGGTAAGAACCTGCCTTTATATCAATCACTAATATAAGAATACTTGAAACATTCTATACAAACAGTCTATAAAATCAATGACCAATACAATCTATACAAACATTCTATACAAGCATGAATATGTTAAGATTTAGGAAGAATGATTGAATGGTAGATCACTTCGAGGGGATCTAGGCCTCCAAGAATAGAGTATAAGAAGGAATGTAAAGAATTAGGGGGAGAGAGAGAGAGAGAGAGAGATATCCAACCTGAAGATATTATTCAATGAATGAATCTGTAACTACTCCTATTCATCATATACATCAAGTCCTTAACTAACTAACCAAATATAACGAACTGACAGTAACTAACTAACTACCCTCAAGTATGCAATGCACTTTCACACGCACAGCCTTATAGCAATACACGCACACCTCATCATCAGTACATGCACCCCCCTGCATCAGTACATGCACACCCCTGCACTAGCACACACACATATTTGTACCCAAATACACTTACACAATAGAGATGCCTAACAGAATAAAGCAATCCAAATCCACAGTAATAGGTTTTCCAATCAAATTGGGCTTACATATATAAAGAGCCATATGATTATTATAATGTTTTATCTAACAATTAATAAATAAAAATAGTTGTTGTAACATAACTCCTAGGTTAATCTTTATTTTTTTATTCTTAATTTATATTGCTGCATCATTCTAGCCTGTTTAGTGTCACAATCAGATCCTGTGTCGCAATCAGAACAATGTTTAAATTCAGTGAAGCAACATACATCTTCTAATCAAGCTAGATAAGCAACATGCATCATTCTAGCTTGTTCAAGTTGATTACTATCATGTTATTAGTTATCATCCTGTGCCCACAAATCAAGCTATAAAATGAAAAAAATAAAAAATAAAATAAAACTACAAGCATCAATCCAATCCAAACACCCATGCCAACTCAGTGCTTAGTGCCTGAGGACCTTTTTGGTTGTTTTACATTTCATCCTCCATTCCTCAATTAGTGATCCTCCAATACAAACCTCCCAATAGCCATAACCATGCCATTGTCAAACCCAATCACAATTGACCTACCAGTACATCCTAACCCCAGAAGAATTTCCAAAACACAATTACCAGATTTAGCAATCCACACTCATATACAAGGTTTTGCTAATTGTTAATGTCAATTTCCAAAATTCAATTCAATTCAATTTAAAGACCTAGAATTGGATTTAATAGGTGATATAGAAACACAAAATCCCATAACTAATCCAAGCAAATATTTTTGATAAAAACAATAGACAACAAACAAAAACTCAAAATTTAGCTTCAGTAACCAATTAGGTATGTTAAAAAAATATATATAACTATACTTTCTTTTTTCCTTTTTGTTAGGGGTAAAATTTTACACGAATTGAACTCATATGATTTCTTTAATGACAAGCTTACCAATGTTTAGCAGATTACTCGGATGCAGGGCTTCAATTTTCCCAAACATACTACTCAATCAACTAGATACAGTCCTTAATAAACTCAAATCAGATCCAAACAGAGCAGGGGAGATAGAGAGACAAAATGAAGAGCATTAGAGAAAGACACCTAGTTTGTTGTGGACGTGTGTCGATGTGGGAGGCGAGTGGTGAGATGTGAGTGCAGATCATGGTGACTCAGTGGGAGAAGTAAAGAAGAAGATGGGCTTCCATGGTGACTCAATGAGAGAAGTAAAGCAGAAGAAGATTTTTTGTTATGGAGACGCGGGTAGCAACACTGGGTAGTGTCAGTAGGTGGGGTCCATGGTTTTGGCAAAAAGTTGTAGAGATATGTGACTGAGTTATGAGTCCAAACAAGTGTTTTATTGATGTTTGGATCACTAAGAACATGCTAATCAGTCGGAGCCACTGGGTAATAACTTTTCCCTCTACTAACCGATGTTCCTCCTTAGAAGGAGCTATTATTGTTTTACCTTAAGGGAAACAGCACGGCTGGCCCAAACACCTTAAAACCTACTTGTTTAGAGGGAGATTCCCATTCAAATTTGCTGGAATCGAGGGGTAGAGGCAGCTCTTCATTAATGCTATTTGACCATTAATTTATGGAAGAAATAATGGTGATGGGTGGAGTCTAATTGTACAACAGGTGTAACATTGTTTTTATAAGTTCCTATTTTTACGCATGGCATTAATCATGGGTTCAATGGTCTCTGGCTCAATACAATTTTAGGCCTAAGACAATATGTATTAGAGGGACATTTTTATATTTAAAATCCATTATAAATTTTTTTTAGTTTATAAAATCTGAAATGAAAAATTACTAATTAATTTATAGTATGACAATAATAAAATAAAGGAAAAAATACTATTTTTGTCTCCACATTTTAGGTCATAGTCAATTTGGTTCTCATATTTTAATAGCAGTCAATTTTGGTCTCTGTTATTTTCAACTTGGAATTAATTTGGTACCTACCATTAACAAATAATAATAAAAAAATTACATGGTATTTAAAAATTCCATATCAACATTTATTATTATTTTGGAAGCTTTCATGTTAGATTTTAATTGAAAAAAAAATTAATCAAAGAAAATGAAGAAAAAATACAAAAATTAAAACATTAAGATTTTCTTCTTCTTCTTCTTCTTCTTTTTTTTTTTTTTTTTTTTTTTGCATTTTCATAGGAACACGCAAGAACACAAATACTTACAAAATCCCAGATCAAACCCAAACTCCTTTCAACTATCTTCTCCATTTTCTATTCCCAATAAAAGTAAACATTTTCTATGGAGGGCCTATCATGAGTCTTTTGCCGACTAAAAGAATCTACTTGGGGAGTTATTCAAGATGGTTTTTGTTGAAAAAATACATGTTTGTATCAAATACAAAACATACGCAGCGGAAAATTAATGGATCTACTTCATTCGTAATTGATAACATGTACTACTTAAGTTTTAGAATTCAAGAACAAGAGAGTGTACCTTGATGTAGTGAATTTCAAAACCAAAAATCAGAAATTCTTGAGAACACTTTTAATCTTCACTCCAATTCCACTTGTGCCCAAGAAGTGTGATCTCTCAATCAGTTACTACGAATTTGTTCAAAGGAGAATGAGAGAATGTCCAATACTCACATACAAACCATTTCATGTTTTTTTCAAAAATTCTGTATATTTCTCACCTTATAACTGATTATCTAATTGGGCTAGCCTTTTGGGCCTTTCCAATTGGGCTTTAGTATATGGCTTGGAGTAGGACCAAAAGGGAACAAATAAGACTCTAGCTCCAATGGGCTATGTGTTGGGATTTATACCCTAAAATTCAATTTATTGGCATGTCATAAATAATTATATAATTTAATTATATGAGACTATCTATAAATGAACTAATGGGACATTATCTTAATCCATGAGATGCATAGTATGTAATTTATGTGAAAAGTCACAGAAGATATAAATCACAAGTTCTTTGTAAACTCAGAATTTTAGTTTGTAGTCAGTGATATAATTGGACATTTCATCTGCGAAGACTATAACATATCAACTGAGATGATTTGTCTTGATTATGGAAGTGGAGACTTCTAGTTGATATGTTGATATGTTTTAAGAGTTAAGACATATTGAACTAGACCGCTGTAAGATTTATTATTCTTCTAATGACTATCAAATGAATAATAAATCTCACGACTTCTATTTACATCAACTCTAAATTTTGAGAGAATAATGGACCTGATCATGAGGTGTAGGTTGCTTTGATATATCAAGAGTGAGATCTATAAGTTACGATCAAAACCTCAGTATGTTGGGCAGCCGCATTTAATGTTGATGGAACATATATTTTCAAAATGGAATTCATAATCTCATAATGAAAAATATGAAATATTCCCTTGAGAAAAGTTTAATGGGTTTGGTTATTTAGAGTGTTGGGCACAACCACTTTAGTAAGGAGTTACTAAAGTAATTATTTATGGAATTGGATTTCATAAATATATAATGAATAACATAAAGGATTAAACCGGGTACTCAAGGATTAAGATGTAGTAATCTTCAAAGTGGCAGTCTACATTCATGACTTTGTATTACGACGAATATTTTAATGAAGGGGTTGCATGTATAATAAAGTCTCGAGATATCATTTATTAATAAGTCTTAGAGGGCAATTATATTCATATAGTGGTATTGAATATAATTAATGGTAATTTTGGACTTATCAAGAGTTAACAGAAAAGCCCAAGGCCTATTGGAGTTAGAGTCTTATTTGTTCCCTTTTGGTCTCACTCCAAGCCACATACTAGAGCCTAATTGGAATGACCCAAAGGGCTAGCCCAATTAGATAATTAGTTATATATAAGGAGAGAAACATAAAAAATTTCTTAAGTGGTTTTGATTAAGATCATATAAGGAATGAAATGGTGTATGTGAGTGTTGGATACTCTCTTATTCTCTTCTTGGAAATCGATTGAGAGATCACACTTCTTGGGCATTAAGTGGAATTGGAGTGAAGATTAAAAGTGTTCTCAAGTGCTTCTAATATTTTGTTTTCAATTTCACCGCACCAAGGTACACTTTCAATTCTTTGTTCTAGAATTCAAGGTTACATGTTATCTCTCACGAATTAAGTAGATCTATATTTGTTAATTCCGCTGTATGTTTTGTATGAGATACAAAACCAGATTTTCCAACAATTGGTATCAAAGCCTTCTTCAATATCATGCTTGTATTACATGTGATTGAGTTTTAGAATTAAAGAAAACTGTTTTCTTGGTATTTTGAAAATTAATGCAATATAGTTTCTGCATAATTTTGTTTTAGAACTATTGTTCATTAAAACCAGATGTCGTGTGTTTCTAATCTTTGTATTAAAGTTGAACACAGTGGTTAAGAATTGCTATGTTTCTTATCAACGTAGATCGTCAAGATGGGTATACGGTTATTGGAAAGGATATACACCTGACACCGTTGGTTACGCGTTTGATTACACTTTATCTATATATAGAATAACGGTGTTGACTTCTTGTCTTTATGTTATATTAAGATTGTATCAGTGAGTTCATTTATCTTTTAATGTTTAACGTTCTTTCATTGATATTGTTTATTAATATACATATTTGAGTTCATGTGAGTATATAAGTCTAAATTATAGATTTTCACATGATGTTCCTTCGAAATTGATTTTTTGGTGTTTTGTATATGCATGATGTTACTTTGAGAAAGATAACTATGTACATATACAAGGACTGCTCTTTTTTAGTTTTAATACAAATTACTGATAAAGATACTCTCATGTTAATGCTAGGATTATGAAATTTATTCATAATGAGATTAGGATTATGTTTTCAAGGTTTCTAGCATTATTATGGTTCTTGATCTTAAAAACCTTAATGTTTGATTTGTGAATCTTCATTCATAAAGTCAAAAAGTGTTTTTGATGGAAAATAGCAAAAATGGTTACCATAAATTCTGAGAAAAATTTCAGTTTTGCGAGTTTCGATCGATTGAGAATTCCTTTCGATTGATCGAATGTTCTTCTCGATTGATCGAAGAGGAATCAAGAACTGATCGATTTAGGCAAAAACTCCGTGATGAAATTCTTCATTGTCTTAATCGATCGAGAATTCATTTCAACCGATCAAATGTTGATTTCGATTGATCGAACAAGAATTGGAAATTAATCGAACGAGGCAAAACCTTTGTTATGAATTTCTTCATTTTTCGATCAATCGAGTAATAGGTTCGACCGATCAAAGGCACTGAATTTTGAACTTTCACTTGTTTTTGACTAAGTGTTAAAACTTTGATTAAAAGTAAGGCTATGTGATTAATTTTATAGTCCTTAAAAGTTAAGGAAATACATTAATCATTATCTAACTAAAAGACCTAATGAGATCAAAGATGTTAGTCAAATAGAACTCTTAGACTACAACTTTGTATGATTAAAAGTCCTCAATTTTTTTTAATTAGATTTTTTTAATGAGATTAAAATTATAATTAAAGTTATATAGTTTCTAATGAGATTAGAATACTTTATCAAGTAAATTAAGGATAGAGTTCTATATAAATAATTTTTGATTCATTAGTGTTTAAGGAATCCTAAATAGTTTAGGACTTCCATTTTAGTTAGTAATTCTAATGAGATTAGAGTCTTCATCAAGTGCAAGGTTATTAGTTGTGATAGGATCACAATTATTTAAGAAAAACCCAAATAACGATTGGGAGTGCTAAAATAACCCTTTTTTGTTAAGTTTATTGTAATGTGAATAGATACCTTGTCTTGACTTCAAGTCTTGCATTCCAAGCGGAGGGTATTTACTTCACCAATTACACGATTAAACTTCTTTGTGATTACACGAATGTTTGTTACAATATTATGACATGACTTAGTAACATCACATTGAATTTAAACAATTAAACACATTTGATGTGTAGGGTTAAAATTGTATTTAGATCACAATGATTTCAGGACAATCCACCTGTTTTAAAATTTCTAATGGGAGAGAGATTCAAGGGTTGGATCTGACGGCCTCCATTGTCAGTTCATAGAGGTGTGGGCAAGCACCTCGTCTTGGCCTCAAGCCTTGCGTTTCATGCGGTAGGTGTTTTGCATTATGGTACCACAAGATTAAACCTTACAAGGGTAGAGTTGTGTGGCTACACATGGGTCTAGGCAATGGTGTACACTAGACTAAGTTTGATAGTATCCTCAATGCAAAGTTCTTCCTATTATTACTTAGAGGCTAAAGGAAGGGCGGCAAATTATTATTATTATTTTTTTTTTTGTAAGAGTTACCATAATAGCATTAATAATGAGAATATTTCTTACCTGATCATAGTGGTTGGTATTCACTCTATGCTGAGGAATATTAATTGTGAGATTAGGTTGTCGTTGCACCCAGTATAGTATGGTTTTCGGGATCTATATTATATGGTTATGGATGCAAAATATAATGTCCTTATGATTACATTCATAGTCTCAAAATAAAGTTGTCATAAATGTTGTTCTCTAGTTACTATTTTAATTAAATCACATTAACTAAAAAATAATTTTGGACATGGTGTTTAAAGGAGCTGAAGTACATAAATATGTTTTGATTCAGCATTATCATTATTTCCTACTCATGATGGATTAATGGAAGATAGCTTATGATATGATCATAGTCTCCATTGAAATGCTAAAATGTTACACTGGCTTATATCTCAATTGTGCTACAGCATGCGATGCAAGAGTTAGTACTAAACTTAGACTTTATATTAAGCCTAAATGAGATGTTCGGTATGAATCATATTAAGTGCTAAGAAAGGCTTAAGAAGTTCCAATTCAATATCATTTTATGAAAATGTTTTAATTTTAAAATAAATTGGAATTATTGGATGTAGAGATTAAATGTTAATCTCGTTTTGATATGATCCACAAGTCCTTGTTAGAATCATTTGATCAATTCAGATTATTTTGAAAATAAATTATTTTTATCTTATCTGAATTACTGAATGAGTTCTATGCAAAGGAAGACATCCTAAATGCTAAGGCTAGGATCAATATGATTTAATTCAAATTCTTAGCCTAAACCGAAAGGTAAGGGTGATAAGAAGATGAATTATAATATCAAACAGTTGGACAGGCTAGATGCCCTAGTAGTTGCCAAAAGGAAATTAGGCTCAAAAGTATAACCAAAAGGAAAGTGTTTCTGAATGATATTTTGGAACTTATGTCTAGATCTTATTAATCTAAATGATATTCAAGATTGGTGAAAGATAGGCTTTTAGAACTATTATTTTATTATATTCCCTGTCTGTGAATTCAATTTAGAGGATAATATGATCTAGGGGTTCTTTTTTGTAAAGGAATGAAGTTCCAATGACTTCTTTAAGTTAGTTCATACATAAAGGAGGAATATGGCTCTTTTAAAGGTAGATTGTTCTAAAAGAAAAATGTCAAAATTTGTTGTAGGACAATTATAAAATACATTTAGAAATGAGATGGTTGTATTATATACACCACAAGACATTATTCTGTAAATAATTATTACACCGGTACAATATCATAGTGGGAGGATTAACAATTACTAAATAAATTCATACTTTTGGAATAAACCTTTGAAGTCATTCTACAAGGATATGAATTTGATCATCAGTCCTACGTGAAGGCAATAGATGATATGAATATGGATTGCTAGATCAAGATTATGTGAATAGAATTAAAAAGTCTAGAACTTGTAGAGGCACCTAATGGCATTAAGCCTATTGTTTTCAAATAGGTCTACAAGTAAATGAGATTGATAGATTTAAAGGTTCAAACCTTCAAAGTCAAGACTAGTGGCGAAAAGATTTATTCAGAAAGAAACAGTTCGACAATGAAAAGATTTTTTTTCACCAATAGTCAAGTTTGACTCTATCTAGATTCTCTTATCCATTATATTTCATTTGGATGCAATATGACAATGGATATCAAGAAAGCTTCTTTTAGTAGCAATCTCGAGGAAGACATCTATATGATGTAACTAGACTTGTACATAGCAAAGAAACAGTAGTGTTTAGTATGCAAGTTGTTTAAAGTCCATTTATGGACTAAAGTAAGCATCTGAATCATAAAATATCATTTTTGATCAAGCAATCAAATTGATTGATTTTGATCAAGTATTAAAAGGCCTTATGTGTGTAAAAGCTATATAGAATATTAAATGTCTTAATGTATATGGATGACATTCTAATCATTTAGAATGATGTAGAGTAATTGTCATCAATAGAGTTTTTTGTTGTCTAGAACAGTTTGATATAAAGTACTTGGGAAAGAGTAGTCACATCCTAAAAATTAAGCTTTGTTAAAATTCAGAAATTATGATGTTGGATCTATCTCAAACTGCTTAAATAGATTAGATTATAGCCGAGTATAGCATGCAATACTTCAAGAAAGGATTCTTTTGATAGGCCAAGAACGTATTGACCCCTTATGATGAATTAATTGATTAACTAGCCAAGTTTATTAATTAATTAAATTAACATGCAAGATGTGTGGTAGCACAAATGAATCACCAATTAAACTAAGTATGCAGTAGAAAATAAATTGACACTAGTGATTTGTTTACGAATGGGGAAAACCTACACGGCAGAAACCCCACCGGGTGATTTTAAGGTCACCACTCTAGAGAATTTACAATTATCACAACAAGCAGTTACAAGTAAAGGAATCCTAGTACCTTATACCGACATATAGTTGAACCCCTACTCCAATATCTAATTGGACTTGTTCTGTAGTGACAGTCTCTCCTTGTAATACACAGCTCCCAGTGTTGGAAAAAATACATGTTTGTCATCATATACAAAACATACACAGCGGAAAATTCACAAATCTACTTCATTCGCAATTGATAACATGCACTATGAAAGTTTCAGAATTTAAGAACAAAAAAGCGTACCTTGGTGCGATGAAATTCAAAACCAAAAATCAGAAGTTCTTGGGAAGACTTTTAATCTTCACTCCAATTCCACTTAATGCCCAAGATGTGTGGTCTCTCAATCAGTTTCCAAGGAGAGAACAAGGGACTGTCCAACACTCACATACAAACCATTTCATTCCTTGTGTAATCTTGATGAAAAACACTAATGAAAAGACTCATCCAAAGAACCTTCATAAAATTTTGTATTGTGATGCCCCAGTTTGATTGATTGATTGTGTGATATGTGTGGATGTGTGATGAGTCCCACATCGGGTATTTACTGGGTAGATCTGGGCTTTATTAACAACTACAAGGAGCCTCAATAGTGACTAGTCCTTTTGAGGTATAGCGCAGATGTGGCCAGCGCTTTTCCTTAGGTCGTTACATGTATGTTTCTCTCCTTATATACAACTAATTATCTAATTGGGCTAGCCTTTTGCGCCATTCCAATTGGGCTCTAGTGTGTGGCTTAGAGTGGGACCAAAAGGGAATAAATAGGACTCTAGCTCCAATGGGCCTTGGGCTTTTCTGTCAACTCTTAACAAGTCCAAAGTTACCATTAATTATATTCAATACCACTATATGAATATAATTGCACTCTAAGCCTTATTGATAAATTATATCCCAAGACTTTATTATACATGCAACCCCTTCATTAAAATATTCGTAATAATACAAAGTCATGAATATAGACTGCCACTTTGAAGATTACAACATCTTAATCCTTGAGTTCTCGGTTTAATCCTTAATGTTATTCATCATATATTTATGAAATTCAATTCCATAAATATATACTTTAGTAACTCCTTACTAAAGTGGTTGGGCCCAACTCTCTGAATAACCAAACCCATTAAACTTATCTCAAGGAAATATTTTATATCTCCGTTAAAAGATTATGAATTCCATCTTGAGAATATATGTTCCATCAACACTAAATGTGGCTGCCCAACATACTGAGGTTTTGACCGTAACATATAGATCTCACTCCTGATATATCAAAGCAACGTACATCTCATGATCAGATCCATTATTCTCTTAGGATTTAGAGTTGATGTAAATAGAAGTCGTGAGATTTATTATTCAATTGACAGTCGTTAGGAGAATAATAAATCTCACAGCGGTCTAGTTCAATATGTCTTAACTCTTAAAACATATCAACATACCAACTAGAAATCTCCATTTCCATGATCAAGACAAATCATCTTAGTCGATATGTTATAGTCTTCGCAGATGAAACGCCCAATTTCAACATCGACTACGAACTACATTCTGAGTTTACCAAGAACTTGCAATTTATATCTTCTGTGACTAAATCACATAAATCGCATACTATGCATCTCATGGACTAAGATAATGTCCCATTAGTTCATTTATAAATAGTCTCATATAATTAAACAATTTAATTATTTATGACATGCCAATAAATTGGATTTTAGAACATAAACCCCAACAATCTCCCACTTGCCCTCAAAGACAATGTACCACATATCCGACACTTATCTCTCTTTAGAGTAATTTATAGTCACTCTAAGGCAAGGTTTGGAAACAAGTTTCAGCTAGATTTATTGCATAAATTATATTTTCTATTACTACTCAAGTACTCATATCTCTCTAGTGAGATAATACTTATGCTTAATGTGTATCTTCACCACTAGGATGAACACATATCTTGAAGTCCAACTTCATGAATCATAATCAAACTACAAGTCAGCATTTGTACATCCAGTAACCATCAAAACCTCACTTTTGTGGACAAGCATATAATCCCTCATTCTCCTAAGATATATGAGTATATGCTTTACTCCCACTAAATTAAGTGATCTTTGATTCAATTGATATTTGCTTACCATGCCCACCGCAAAATAGATATTTAGCCTAGTATATAGCATAGCATAAAGACTTCCTATTAATGTGATATTAGGAACCGTCTTTATATGCTCTTCCTTTTATATGTCTTAGGACTATAGTCCTATATAAAGGAACTTCAAACTTAAAAGGAAAGAATCTTTTCTTGAAGTTTTATATGCTATACTTGGCTAGAATCTAATCTATTTAAGCAGTTTGAGATAAACTCAATATCCAAATTTCTGAATTGTAACAAAGTTTAAATTCTTAAGATATGACTAGTCTTTCTCAAGTACTTTATATCAAACTTGATTAGACAACAAAAACTCTATTGATGACAATAACTCTACATCATTCTAAATGATTAGAATGTCATCAACATACATTAAGAAATTTATTATTCTATATAGCTTTCACGCACGCAAGGCCTTTTAATACTTGATCAAAATCAAACAATTTGATTACTTGATCAAAGATGATATTTTATAATTCAGATGCTTGCTTTAATCCTTAATGGAATTTAAGCAACTTGCATACTAAGCACTACTGTTTCTTTGCTATGTATAAGTCTAGTTTCATCATATTGATGTCTTCCTCAAGATTGCTACTAAAAGAAGCTTTCTTGATATCCACTGCCATATTTCATCCAAATGAAATATAATGGATAAGAGAATCTAGATAGAGTCAATCTTGACTATTGGTGAAAAAATCTTTTCATAATCGAACCATTTCTTTCTGAATAAATCTCTTCGCCACTAGTCTTGACTTTGAAAGGTTGCACTTTCAAATCTATCAATCTCATTTACTTGTAAACCTATTTGAAAAAAATAGGCCTAATGCCATTAGGCGCCTCTACAAGTTCTAGACTTCAAATAGAATCCAATTCTATTCACATAACCTTGATCCAGTAATCTATATTCATATCATCTATGCCTTTACGTAGGACTGAGGATCAAATTCATATCCTTGTGGAATAACTTCAAAAGTTTATCCCAAAATTATGAACTTACTTGGTAATTAATAATCCTCCCACTACGATATTGTACCGGTGTATTAGCTATATATCTTGAATAATACCTTGTGGTGTATCTAATACAACCAACTCATTTCTAAATGTATTTTATAGTTGTCTTTCAACAAATTCTAATATTTTTCTTCTAGAACAACTATACGTTTTGCTTTAAGATTATTCACATAGTCATGATCAAGAACTTTGTATTTGTACTTTACAAACATTTTGTCTTCTTTATGACTACCAAAACAATCTTTTGTAATTCCTTTTGGATACCCATCATAAACACACATTTTTCTACCTTTTGATTTCAATTTGCTAGACTTCCTTTCTAGCACAAGTGCTGGATATCTTTAAAAGTGGAAGTATCATACGTTAGGTTTTCACTCATTCCACGATTTGACAAATGTCTTAGGAACAAACTTTTGAAATCAACTTTAGAAAATGTATAATAATTACCAGAGTATATCTCCAAAAGAAATAAGCAAATGGAAATACTTATCATGTGCTTTACTATTTCTAAAAGAGTCTTATTCTTCCTTCATGTATGCACTGACTTAAAGAAGTCATTAAAACTTTATTCCTTTACAATAAAGGAGCCCTAGATCTTATTATCCTCTAAATAAAATTCATAGACTGGGAATATAACAAAATAATGGTTCTAAAAGCCCATCTTTCTCCAATCTTGAATATCATTTAGATTAATAAGATCTAAGCATAAGTGCCAAATATATACAATAACAAAGGATGGAAACTTTCTCTTTAAAAGGTAAAACATATAAATTTCCATCTAGAAATAATCATGGACAATGCTTAGTTTTACCAAAACAGAAACACTTTCCTTTTGGTCATACTTTTGAGTCTAATTTCCTTTTGGCAACTACTAGGACAACTAGCTTGTCCAACTGTTTGGTATTATAATTCATCTTCTTATCACCCTTACCTTTCGGTTCAGGCTAAGAATTTGAATTAAATCATATTGATCCTAGCTTTAGCTTTTAGGATGTCTTCCATTGTGTAGAACTCACTCATCAATTCAGATAACATAAAAATAATTTATTTTGAAAACAATCTGAATTGATTAAATGTTTCTAACAAGGACTTGTGGATCATATCCTTATGAGATTAACATTTAATCTTTACATCCAAGAATTCCAATTAATTTTTAAAAATTAAAACATTTTCATAAAATGATATAGAGTTTGAACTCTTTAAGCTTTTCTTAGCACTCAATATGATTCAACCAAACATCTCATTTGGACTTAACCTAAAGTCTAAGTGTAGTACTAACTCTTTCATCTCATGCTGTAGCACACTTGAGACAAAAGCCAATGTAACATTTTAGCATTTCAATGGAGACTATGATCAAATCATAAGCTATCTTCCATCAATACATCATGCACAGGAAATTATGACAATGCTGAATCAAAATATATTTATGCATTTCAGGTCCTTTAAACACCATATCCAAAATTATTTCTTAGTTAATGTGTTTCAATTAAAATAGTAGCTAGAGAACAAAATTAATGACAACTTTATTTTGAGACTATAAATATAATTACAGGGACATTATATTTTGCATCCATAACCATATAGTATGAAACCCAAAAAATACTATACTAGGTGCAACGACAACCTAATCCCGCAATTAATATTCCTCGGAAGCGAGATCATACCAATCACTATGATCAGGCGAGAAATATTCTCATTATGAATGCTATCATGGTAACTCTTACAAAAAAAAAATAATTTGCCGTTCTTCCTTTGGCCTCTAAGTAATAATGACATAGCTCCTTTGGGAGGTTAACATTACACTTAGTTTAGTGTACACCATTATCTAGAATCATGTGTAGCCACATTTCATCTCCCTTTATAGTGTTTAAACTTGTAGTACCATGAAACAAAACACCCTCATTTGGGATCGTGAGGCATATACGCCAAGACGAGGTGCTTGTTCACACTACTTTAAATGGGTAAGTTCAATCTTGTAATACTATGAAATAAACACCCTCCTTTGGGATCGCGAGGCATATACGCTAAGACAAGGTGCTTACCCACACTACTATGAACCGATAATGGAGGCCGTGAGATCCAACCCTTGTATTTCTCTCCTACTAGAAATTTTAAAACAAGTGGATTGTCATGAAATCATTGTGATCTAATCACAATTTTAACCCTACACATCAAATGTGTTTAATTGTTTAAATTCAATGTGATGTTACTAAGTCACGTCACAATGGCGTAATGAACATTCACGCAATCACAAAGAAGTTTAACCTTGTAATCCGTGAAGTAAATACCTTCCGCATGGAATGCAAGACTCGAAGTCAAGACAAGGTATTTATTCACATTACAATAAACTTAACAAAAGGGTTATTTCACCACTCCCACTCATTGTTTGGGTTTTTCTTAAATAATTGTGATCCTATCACAACTAATAACCTTGTACTTGTTGAAGACTCTAATCTTATTAGAATCACTAACTAAAATGGAAGTCCTAAACTATTTAGGATTCCTTAAATACTAATGAATCAAAAATTAGTTATATAGAACTCTATCTTTAATTTACTAAATAAAAAGTTCTAATCTTATTAGAAAATATATATATACCTTTTAATTAAGCTTTAATCTCATTAAAACTTCTAATTAAAATAAATTAAGGACTATTAATCATACAACAATTCCAATCTCATTAGAATGTTTCTTAAAAGATAAGTCCTAAACTATTTAGGACTAAGAGTTCTATTTAACCAATATCTTTGATCTCATTAGGTCTTTTAGTTAGAACCATGTGTAATCTCATCACACATTTCCTTATACTTTATACATTTGAAAACATTTAGAAAATATTCAAAATTCCGTTCAAATGTATTTTCGCGAGAATCTCGCGACTAAGCTCTTCCCGCGAAAAATGGTTAAAGCAAAAAATTGAAAACACAAAAATTCAGACAGAAACTTTCGCTACTGTCTCGCGACTGTTTCGCGAGTAAAGCTTACCAGCAAAAAGTGTTTGTCTTTAGAATCATTTTTCGCGAGTAACTTCGCAGGAAGCTAACCCGCGAAAAACCTGTGTTTTCAGTTTTTCCAGAGCAGTTGCAAACAGTTTTCAACGATTTTTCATGAACAAGCAACCATCATATGAACATGATATGCAGAATTTGATATCAAAACTGAATTCCATTGATGCTATAGCCTTAAAGATAAATTTAACATACTTAAATTTAGATTTAAACAACATCATAACATCAATATTAGTTTTTATCAAATCATAGTTTCAACTACCATGCAGAAAATTAAATACATAGATAATCTTCTAACATACAGAAACTATTATCTCTAATTCTAAACCTCACAAAACATGTTATTCAGATTCGAATTGAAGACCGCTCTGATACCAATTGTTGGAAAAAATACATGTTTGTCATCACATACAAAACATACGCAGCAGAAAATTAACGGATCTACTTCATTCGCAATTGATAACACGCACTACGAAAGTTTTAGAATTTGAGAACAAAAAAGCGTACCTTGGTGCGGTGAAATTCAAAACCAAAAATCAAAAGTTCTTGGGAAGACTTTTAATCTTCACTCCAATTCCACTTAATGCCCAAGATGTGTGGTCTCTCAATCAGTTTCCAAGGAGAGAACAAGGGACTGTCCAACACTCACGTACAAACCATTTCATTCCTTGTGTAATCTTGATGAAAAACACTTATGAAAAGACTCATCCAAAGAACCTTTATAAAATTCTGTATGTTTTTCTCCTTATATACAACTGATTATCTAATTGGGCTAGCCTTTTGGGCCATTCCAATTGGGCTCTAGTGTGTGGCTTGGAGTAGGACCAAAAGGGATCAAATAAGACTCTAGCTCCAATGGGCCTTGGGGCTTTTCTGTCAACTCTTGACAAGTCCAAAGTTACCATTAATTATATTCAATACCACTATATGAATATAATTGCACTCTAGGCCTTATTAATAAATTATATCCCAAGACTTTATTATACATGCAACCCCTTCATTAAAATATTCGTAGTAATACAAAGTCATGAATATAGACTGCCACTTTGAAGATTACTACATCTTAATCCTTGAGTACTCGGTTTAATCCTTAATGTTATTCATCATATATTTATGAAATCCAATTCCATAAATATATACTTTAGTAACTCCTTACTAAAGTAGTTGGGCCTAACTCTCTGAATAACCAAACCCATTAAACTTATCTCAAGGGAATATTTTATATCTCCGTTAAGAGATTATGAATTCCATCTTAAGAATATATGTTCCATCAACACTAAATGCGGCTGCCCAACATACTGAGGTTTTGACCGTAACTTATAGATTTCACTCCTGATATATTAAAGCAACCTTAATCTCATGATCAGGTCCATTATTCTCTCAGGATTTAGAGTTGATGTAAATAGAAGTCGTGAGATTTATTATTCAATTGACAGTCGTTAGGAGAATAATAAATCTCACAGCGGTCCAGTTCAATTTGTCTTAACTCTTAAAACATATCAACATACCAACTAGAAATCTCCATTTCCATGATCAAGACAAATCATCTTAGTTGATATGTTATAGTCTTCGTAGATGAAACGCCCAATTTCATCATCGACTACGAACTACATTTTGAGTTTACAAAGAACTTGCAATTTATATCTTCTGTGATTAAATCACATAAATCGCATACTATGCATCTCATGGACTAAGATAATGTCCCATTAGTTCATTTATAAATAGTCTCATATAATTAAATAATTTAATTATTTATGACATGCCAATAAATTGAATTTTAGGGCATAAACCCCAACACCCAGTACGTGACTAACCAATTGCGTGGATCCCAGTACGCGGCTCTAATCACCAACTTAAGAAGGTTGTTGGCTGCAAAGTTCTTCAGCTCATCACATAATGAAGATCAAGAAGATGCTTGGTCACAAAACCCGACGGTGCACAAACACAACAACTTCTTCACAAGAAAGATGAACTAGGGCAAATTCAATCTCCAATCACAATTTGCATGAACAACCTTTGTCACACGCACGAGTAACCTTTGACGGCCCTTTAAACAATCCCTATATATGTCTAGGGTTCTGAGAAAAGAAAACCCAAACATACAATCATGGATTGAATGAAAACAGTCCTAAAAAACTGAACTTCATAAATCTCGACAGATATCATATCTGTCGATCTGCTGTTGAGCTACGGGCTTCAACAGCTCTACAGGTCTCGAGAGATAGTTAGCTATCGAGCTTTAATGAATAGCACTTTTCACACTTGAATCTTGGACAGACTTGCATGGCTTTAACACTTGATCTTGAAACAAGGTTTCTTGAAGCATTACACACATCCTAGATCTACCTAATTACAAGTAAAGTGTGTTTTGTCAAAGGATTAGCCAATTACATAAAATAGTGACATATGTTCCCAACAAGTGAATCACATATGTCATAACAGTCTCCCCCTTTGGCAATCCATGACAAAACCACAACTAACAAATGAAATATGAGAAAAGTTATAAATCACTCAACCTATATTCACTTGTTGAATACAATAAAATCTATCCTAAAACAAACTCTTGAAAAACTTTACAAGAAGAGAGTTTATGGCAAGTAGACTTTGACAACCTGCATTTCTGAAATGCTTTAAAGAAAACTCATCAAGGCATCTTAGTGTGAAACAGAAATAATAGATTGCATACAAGATATAAAAAACATATGTATAAAGATAGAGAAGAAATAGCACATGAAGAGATAGGTGAAAGAAGACATACATCATCATATATATATATATATATATATATCAAGGATATGCACAATGTATGTAAACATGGTCACAAGACCGATGTACAAGAAGGAGGTAAGCACTCCCCCTAATAAGATGAAACACATCTCCCCCTTACAAGAGCATGTCTTTCTCCCCCTAACATGTAGAATCGTAAAAAGAAACCACATATTCTCCATAATTTCTCCCCTTTATTGTTGTGATTAACAAAGGGTACAAGAAGATAGAAAGCTTCACCCGAGAAACATAAAGATAATCAAGGGGGCACAAGGAATCCATAAAAATGCATGAATGTAATGAAACAAGATGCTATGGATGACAAGGTAAGAGAAACATGCAAAACATGTGAAAAACAATGCATGCAGGAGGATCTTGATGGATCGATAGGTGTCGAAAAGCTATCGAGCAGACCTAGATGGATCGAACAACTATCGAGAAGCTATCGAGGGGACAGAAACTTTCTTGATGGACCGACCTAGCTATCGAATGTTGGGGTTTATGTCCTAAAATCCAATTTATTTGCATGTCATAAATAATTAAATTGTTTAATTATATGAGACTATTTATAAATGAACAAATGGGACATTATCTTAGTCCATGAGATGCATAGTATGTCATTTATGTGATTTAGTCATAGAAGATATAAATCACGAGTTCTTTGCAAACTCAAAAGTTTAGTTCGTAGTCGGTGATGAAATTGGGCGTTTCATCTGCGAAGACTATAACATATCAACTAAGATGATTTGTCTTGATCATGGAAATGGAGATTTCTAGTTGGTATGTTGATATGTTTTAAGAGTTAAGACATATTGAACTGGACCACTGTGAGATTTATTATTCTCCTAACAACTGTCAAATGAATAATAAATTTCACGACTTCTATTTACATCAACTCTAAATCCTGAGAGAAAAATGGACCTGATCATAAGATGTAGGTTGCTTTGATATATTAGGAGTGAGATCTATAAGTTACGGTCAAAACCTCAGTATGTTGGGCAGCCACATTTAGTATTGATGGAACATATATTCTCAAGATGAAATTCATAATCTCTTAACGGAGATATAAAATTTTCCCTTGAGATAAGTTTAATGGGTTTGGTTATTCAGAGAGTTGGGCCCAACCACTTTAGTAAGGAGTTACTAAAATATATATTTATGGAATTGGATTTCATAAATATATGATGAATAACATTAAGGATTAAACTAGGTACTCAAGGATTAAGATGTAGTAATCTTCAAAGTGGCAGTCTATATTCATGACTTTGTATTACTACAAATATTTTAATGAAGGGGTTGCATGTATAATAAAGTCTTGGAATATAATTTATTAATAATACCTAGAGTACAATTATATTCATATAGTGGTATTGAATATAATTAATGGTAACTTTGGACTTGTCAAGAGTTGACAAAAAAGCCCAAGGCCTATTAGAGCTTGAGTCTTATTTGTTCTCTTCTGGTCCCACTCCAAGCCACACACTAGAGCCCAATTGGAATGGCCCAAAAGGCTATCCCAATTAGATAATCAGTTGCATATAAGGAGAGAAACATACAGAATTTCAAATGTTCTTTTGATGAGTGGTTTTTCACAAGTAAGTTTTCTGAGTGGCTTTCATTATGATCACATGAGAACATGAAATGGTTTGTGTGTGAGTGTTGGACACTCTCTTATTCTCTCCTTAGAAACTGATTGAGAGACGACAAATCTTGGGCATTAAGTGGAATTGGAGTGAAGATTAAAAGTCTTCCCATGAACTTCTGATCTTTGGTTTTGAATTTCACCGCACTAAGGTACGCTTTCTTGTTCTTAAATTCTGAAACTTTCATAGTGCATGTTATCAATTGCGAATGAAGTAGATCTGTTAATTTTCTGCTGCGTATGTTTTGTATGTGATACGAACATGTATTTTTCCAACAAATGGTATCAGAGCAGTCTTCAATTTGAATCTAAATAACATGTTTTGTGAGTTTTAGAATTAGAGATAATAGTTTCATAATGTTAGAAAGTTATATATGCAATTAATTTTCTGCATGGTTGTTGAAACTATGATTTGATAAAAATTGATATTGATGTTATGATGTTGTTTAAATCTGAATTTAAATATGTTAAATTCATCTTTAAGGATAGAGTTTTATATAACTAATTTTTGATTCATTAGAGTTTAAGGAATCCTAAATTGTTTAGGACTTCCATTTTAGTTAGTGATTCTAATTAGATTAGAGTCTTTAACAAGTGCAAGGTTATTAGTTGTGATGGGATCACAATTATTTAAGAAAAACCCAAATAATGAGTGAGAGTGCTGAAATAACCCTTTTGTTAAGTTTATTGTAATGTGAATAGATACCTTGTCTTGACTTCGAGTCTTACATTCCATGCGGAGGGTATTTACTTCACAGATTACAAGGTTAAACTTCTTTGTGATTGCGCGACTGTTCGTTACGCTATAGTGACGTGACTTAGTTACATCAAATTGAATTTAAACAATTAAACACATTTGATGTGTAGGGTTAAATTTGTGATTAGATCACAATGATTTCATGACAATCCACTTGTTTTAAAATTTCTAGTGGGAGAGAGATTCAAGGGTTGATTCTCACGGCCTCCATTGCCGGTTTATAGTAGTGTGATTAGGCACCTCGCCTTGGTGTATATGCCTTGCTCCCTTCAGAGAGTGTTTAATTCATGGTACTACAAGATTAAACTTCTTAATGAAAGATGAAATTTTTTTTTACATTGAGAATGACCACGCCTCTGTGGAGTTACTTGGTGACTCACATTGATTCTAGGTAGTGGTGTACACTAGACAAGTGTAATGTTAATCTCCCTTCGGAGTTATGTCCTTATTACTTAGAGGCTAAAGGAAAAGCGGCAAATTATTTTTGTTTGGTAAGAGTTACCATGATAGCATTAATAATGAAAAAATTTCTAGCCTGATCATAGTGATTGGTATGACCTTGTTTCCGAAGAATATTAATTGCGGGATTAGGTTGTCGTTGCACCTAGTATAGTATGGTTTTCAAGTTTTCATACTATATGGTTATGGATGCAAAATATAATGTCCCTGAAATTATGTTCATAGTCTCAAAATAAAGTTGTCATAAATTTTGTTCTCTAGCTACTATTTTAAGTGAATCACATTAACTAAGAAATAGTTTTGGACATGATGCTTAAAGGAGCTGAAGTACATAAATATGTTTAAATTCAGCATTGTCATAATTTCCTATGCATGATGCATTCATGGAAGATAGCTTATGATGTAATCGTAGTCTCCATTGAAATGCTAAAATGTTACATTGGCTTCTATCTCAAGTGTGCTACAGCATGAGATGCAAGAGTTAGTACTAGACTTAGACTTTATATTAAGTCTAAATGAGATGTTTGGTATGAATCATATTGAGTGCTAAGAAAAGCTTAAAGAATTCCAACTCTATATCATTTTATGAAAATTTTTTAATTTTAAAAATTAATTGGAATTCTTGGATGTAGAGATTAAATGTTAATCTCATATGGATATGATCCACAAGTCCTTGTTAGAATCATTTGATTAATTCAGATTATTTTCAAAATAAATTATTTTTTTGTTATCTGAAATGATGAATGAGTTCTATGCAACAGAAGACATCATAAAAGCTAAAGCTAGGATCAATATGATTTAATTCAAATTCTTAGCCTAAACTGAAAGGTAAGAGCGATAAGAAGATGAATTATAATACCAAACAGTTGGACAAGCAAGTTGTCATAGTAGTTGCCAAAAGGAAATTGGATTCAAAAGCATGATCAAAAGGAAAGTGTTTCAATTTTGGTAAAGCTAAGCATTGTCCATGATTGTCTTCTAGATGAAAATTTACATGTTTTACTTTTTAAAGAGAAAGTTTCCATCCTTTGTTATTGTATGTATATGGCACTTATGCCTAGATCTTATTAATCTAAATGATATTCAAGATTGGTGAAAGATGGGCTTTTAGAACCATTATTTTGTTATATTCCTAGTCTATGAATTCTATTTAGAGGATAACAAAATCTAGGGCTCCTTTATTGTAAAGGAATAAAGTTTCACTGACTTCTTTAAGTCAATACATACATGAAGGATGAATAAGACTCTTTTAGAAATAGTAAAGCACATGATAAGTATTTCCATTTGCTTATTTCCTTTGGAGATATACTCTAATAGTTACTATACATTTTCTAAAGTTGATTTCAAAAGTTTGTTCCTAAGACATTTCTCAAATCGAGGATTGGGTGAAAACCTAGTATATGATACTTCCACTTTTGGAGATGTCTAGCACTTGTGCTAGAAAGGAAGTCTAACAAATTGAAATCAAAGGTAGAAAAATGTGTGTTTATGTTGGGTATCCAAAAGGAGTTGCAAAAGATTGTTTTGGTAGTCATAAAGAAAACAAGATGTTTGTATAGTGCAAATGCAAAGTTCTTGATGATGACTATGTGAATAATCTCAAAGCAAAACGTATGATTGTTCTAGTTACATCATATAAATGTCTTCCTCAATATTGCTACTAAAAGAAGTTTTCTTGATATCCATTGCCATATTTCATCCAAATGAAATATAATAGATAAGAGAATCTAGATAAAGTCAAACTTGACTATTGGTGAAAAAATCTTTTCATAATCAAACCATTTCTTTTTGAATAAATCTTTTCACCACTAATCTTGACTTTAAAGGTTTGCACCTTCAAATCTATCAATCTCATATACTTGTAGACATATTTGAAAACAATAAGCTTAATGCCATTAGGCGCCTATACAAGTTCTAAACTTTAAATAGAATCCAATTCTATTCACATAATCTTGATTCTGTAATCCGTATTCATATCATCTATTGCCTTTACGTAGGACCGAGGATCAAATTCATATCCTTGTGGAATGACTTCAAACGTTTATTTCAAAAGTATGAATTTATTTGATAATTGATAATTCTCCCACTATGATATTGTACCAGTGTACTAGCTATACATTTAGAATAATGCCATGTGGAGTATCTAATACAACCATCTCATTTCTAAATGTATTTAATAGTTGTCTTTCAACAAATTCTGACATCTTTCTTCTAGGCATCGCTTGGCCTTAGGTGACATGGACTGTGACAATCATACCAGAAAGGGCGAGTAGGTATATATACATACATCATGTACAGTGCAAGCAAACAGAGCAGGAAAGTAAATGCGTACATCCCTAGAGCATGGCCCAATATATAGGTGCAGAAAAGTAAACAGGGATCGCCATACACTAGAGATGAGGACGAATGGTAAATGACATGATATACCTAATACAACCCATCTAAGAGAGAAATGGAGGAGGAAGGAAGGGGTTTTAAAAGAGTACAAAACCAAATGGGAGAGGCTAAACCCCTAAAACTACTGAACGTAGCTGCTTGGCTTATATCCACATGCTTACATCTTCACCCTTTTTGCTTGCGCCTGGGAGACCGTACCCTAGCTCCGTGCAACCTCACTCTATGTGTGTACATGCAAAGGCAAAAACAAGAAACCAGCAAACAGGCAATGGAAGGAAATAGAAGCAAAGAGCATGTGAAAGAGGCATAAAGCGAATAAGCATGATAGACATGGCAAGCAAAGAAGCAAGAAAGTAAGCAAACAAGCAAAAAGGCAAACAAGAAAGAAAGCAAACAAAATGTGGCGTCCATGAGGGACAAATGTAGGTTTGGATCAAATGTCCATAGCTTCAATGTGTTGAAGTATGCATTACACATTATCAAGCAAGCGTGTAAAGATGCATATAAAGCCAACGGGTGGCACAAACAAGCATTGCAAGCATATCATCGCATAGAGCGAAAAAAGGGAAATGTATGCATGAAGCAACTGGCATCATGCATCCCAAATGGTTACATCCAAACAAGGCCTCACGGGCGTCAGGTGTAACCACACAACCAAAACCCATTAAGGGCGTCAAGCATGACAAAGCTTAGAACTAAAGAGGTTAACACAAGCATAAAGCATAGAAGCAAGCAAGCATAGACATGAAAAATATGGTGATCCAAGCCCTTTGATATGGGCCTCGGTGTATGGACAATGACAAAGACCATAGAGTCTAGATCAGGTCCGAACTGATAGGCCAAAACACAAGAAAGGAAGACAAAGCGACAAAATGGCTATAATAGCAAATGGCATGACAAAAATAGCCTAGGTCTAGGCACACAAACATGGCATGGAGTGCACAAGCACATAGAAGATAACATAAAGCATGTAGAGAACATAGATCCAAGTACACAAGCATGTGAAAACATAGATCTATACATATATGCATAGAAACATGCATGTAAACTGTTGGTAAATCTGGTTTTTTATCTCACACAAAACACACAGCGGAAGCAACAAACATGGATCTATTTCATTCATGATTGATAATATGCACTATGTAATTTTCAGAATTTAAGAACGAGATAGCATACCTTAGTGCAGTGAAATTCAAAACAAAAGATTAGAAGTACTTGGGAACACTTTTAATCTTCACTCCAATTCCACTTTATGCCCAACATACTGAGATTTTGATCGTGACTTTAGATCTCACTCCTGATATATCAAAGCAACCTACACTTCACGATCAGGTCCATTATTCTCTCAGGATTAAGAGTTCATGCAAATAGGAGTCGTGAGATTTGTTATTCAATTGACAGTCGTTATGAGAATAATAAATCTCACAGCAGTCCAGTTCAATATGTCTTAACTCTTAAAACATATCAACATATCAACTAGAAGTCTCCACTTCCATGATCAAGACAAATCATCTTAATTGATATGTTATAGTCTTCGCAGATGAAATGCCCAATTTCATCACCAACTACGAACTACAATTCTGAGTTTAGAAAGAACTTGTGATCTATATCTTTAGTGACTAAATCACATACTATGCATCTCATGGACTATATGATGTCCAAATATTCATGTTGCCATTATATTAGATAATAATAAAACAACTTTATTCATCATAACATTAAGTCATACATAGCATCAAACAATAGGATTTAAGAGCTTATATCCTAACAATCTCCCACTTGCCCTAAAGACTATTATGTACTAATCTAACTCCCATTCCTTCCAAATGTAACTCAAAAGTCCTTTGTGGCAAGGTTTTGGTAAAGAGATCCGTTAGATTACTTGCACTATCAATCTTTGTTACTACTACATCTCCTCGAGCAACAAAGTCTCGAATAATGTGGTACTTTCTCTTAATGTACTTTCCTTTCTTGTGATTCCTTAGATCCTTGGATTGTGCAACTGCTTAATTATTGTCGCAAAACAATGTGATAGGAACTTGCTCCATTCTCACAACACCAAGATCAAAAAGGAATTTCTTGAGCCAAACAGCTTCCTTTGCCGCCTCACAAGTAGCAACATATTCAGCTTCCATGGTCGAGTCCGCAATACAACATTGCTTAACACTCCTCCAACTAATGGCTCCACCTCCTAAGGTGAACACACAACCTGAAGTGGACTTTCTGAAATCAAGATCTGACTGAAAATCTGAGTCTGTATAACCAATGGGAATCAAATCCTCACTATGGTAAACAAGCATATAATCTCTTGTTCTCCGTAGATACTTAAAAATATGCTTTACAGCTTGCCAATGTTTAAGTCCTGGATTTGATTGATATCGGTTGACCATGCCAACTGAATAACAGATATCTGGTCTAGTACATAGCATGGCATACATGAGACTTCCCACTGCAGAAGCATAAGGAAGCTATCTCATTATGTTTTCTTCCTCTAGAGTCTTAGGCCTTTGGTCATCAGATAGAGGAACTCCATGTCTAAAAGGAAGTAATCCTTTCTTGGAGTTTTACATGCTAAACCGTTCTAGAACCTTATCTATATACCTAATTTGTGATAAACCTAACATCTTATTCTTGCGATCTCGCCAAAGCTTGATCCCTAGAATAAAGTTAGCTTCACCCAAGTCCTTCATTTCAAATTGGCTTGACAACCAAACTTTTACCGATGACATCACCCCTACATCATTTCCAATGAGGAATATCATTAACATAAAGCACTAGGAACATTACTACTTTATCTTGATGTCTTTTGTACACACATGGTTCATCAAGATTTTGTTCAAAACCAAATGATTTGATTGCTTGATCAAATATGATGTTCCATGACCTAGATGCTTGCTTAAGTCCACAAATGGACCTTTTCAACTTGCATACCATATGCTCTTGGTTCTTTGCTATGAAACCTTCAAGTTGCATCATATAGATTTCTTCTTCAAGATTTCCATTAAGAAATGCAGTCTTGACATCCATTTGCCAAATCTGATAATCATAATGAGCAGCAATGGATAAGAGAATTCTGATAGATTTAAGCATGGCTACTGGCAAAAAAGTTTCATAATAATCAATACCTTCTTTTTGTATATACCCTTTCACCACTAGTCTTGCTTTAAAAGTTCCAACCTTTCCATCTATCCCACTCTTCCTCTTGTAAACCCATTTGCAATTAACAGGTTTAATGCCGTTAGGCGCCTTTACAAGATCCCAAACATGATTGGAATACATTGAATCTAATTCAGATTTCATAGCTTGGACCCAGTGATGTGCATCTATATCATTCATTGCCTCCTTATAAGTGTAGGGATCCGATTCAGCCTCTTCTGGGATAGCTTCGTAAGTTTCTCCAAAACCTATAAATCTTATAGGAGGCCGAATAATTCTCCCACTATGACGAGGCACCTGTGTACTAGTCATCTTATGAGTAATGTCTTGTGATGTATCTAATACAGCCACATCATTCCTAGTTTCATCCATTGGTTGTTCAATTACAGGTTCATCTAATTTAGCCAATACAACTTTACTTCTAGGATTAAAATTATTCACATAATCATCTTCCAAAAATTTGGCATGGGTGCTAACAAACACTTTGTTATCCTTATGATTATAGAATAAATAACCCTTGGTTTCCTTTGAATACACTAAAAACATGCATACTTCCATTTTAGCATCCAACTTATCAGACTTCCCTTTCAACACATGTACTGGACATCCCCAAATGTGGAGATATTTCATACTAGGCTTGCACCCACTCCACAATTCCTTAGGTGTGTTGGGAACAGATTTTGATAGAACTAAATTTAAAATATACATAGCAGTTTTTAGTGCATATCCCCAAAAGGAAATTGGTAAAGTTGAATAACTCATCATGGACCTAACCATTTCCAAAAGAGTCCTATTCCTTCTTTTCGCTACACCATTTTGTTGGGGAGTTCCAAGTGCAGTCAATTGGGAGGCAATCCCATTTTGAATTAGGTAATCCTTGAAATTCCCAAGAAGGTATACACCACCTCGATCAGATCGAATGGCCTTTATGCATTTTCCCAATTGATTTTCAACTTCAGCCTAAACTCTTTGAACTTTTCAAAGGCTTCAGACTGGGCAAATGCATAAAAACTGCTACGATGTCTTAGTTGGATATTCTGATGCAGACTGGGCTGAGAATGCTGATGATAGAAAAAGTACTTCGGGGGGTTGTTTTTATGTGGGTAATAATCTTGTCTCCTGGATGAGCAAAAAGCAAAATTTCATCTCATTATCCACTGCTGAGGCTAAATACATTGTCACCAGTAGTTGTTGCACCCAACTTCTGTAAATGCAAAAACTCCTCCTTGATTATGGTATTCGTCAAGAACATCTCACCATCCATTGTGACAATACCAGTGCCATTAACACCTCTAAGAATCCTGTTCAACATTCTCAAACAAAACATATAGAGATTTGTCATAACTTCATTCGGGAGCTTGTCGAAGATGGTACTCTCACTCTTGAGTTCATTCACACTGATGATCAAAAGTCCGATTTGTTCACTAAGCCTCTTGATAGCAAATGGCTTGAATTCCTACACCAAAACATTGGTGTGATCTCCATGGAGTGATCTTTTCTCCTTCTCCTTCCTCATGCATTTGAATCTAGTTTTAAGTTATGCTTTGTTTAACATGTTTTTGTTTGTTTGCTTTCAGTTTTGCTTTGTTTGTTTTTTAATTAAAAATATTTGAAAAAATTAGATAAATTCAAAAAACAGTGTGTGCTTTGTGTACATTGATATAAAGTTTTCTAAACTTTGTATCTTTTGTAGCTTAGATGAGCATCTCAATGCACAACTAAGCATATGAGTTTTGTGGCTCGTGTTTGTGATGAGTACGATTAAGTAATCTCTTGTACTTAACACTCATATCACTCTTTTTTACGGGAATGACTAAAAAATCCTAAGAGAAAGGCATAAATAATAATCTCATCACTAAAACCCGCCAATCATGAATAACATTTGTATGCTTCAGCATAGCAAAATTAAGATATTTAAGCTTAACATAATTGGGTATTTCTTCTCTCTCTTATATGCTCATGCATGATATGCTCAAAAAGAAAAATATGAAAAGAATAACAAAAGAAAAAAGAATCATAATGCTTTTAAATATGTTTGCAAGCATATTTTTAGGAAATGTGAGAGTTGTAGGATGTACCTCGAAGGTGATAGTCCCCATTAAGCATTTATGATTGTGCATGAGTTAAATTGATTTTCTCATATCTCAAATCGTCATAACATGAGACACTTATGCAATCTTGTGATGTTTTCACACACAACACGCAAATTCTTTGGTACTTTTAATACATGTGCAAGTACAATGTGATTTGGCTATCATAAGGGACACATGTGTTAATATATGCTCACTAAATTGTCTTGACCCGTGTTTGAAATATAAAATTGGTTAGCCTTGTTTAGTGTGTGTGTGTGTGTATGTGTGTGTGAGTGTGTGTGTGTGTGTGTGTTGGATCTTTAATGCTTTGCATTTTTCTTATTGAGAGATGTTTCTAAGAGCTTAAAATGTTGATTGAATCTTCGGTTGAGTAGCTTGCTTGACTGCATTCATTTTTGTGTTTTTCTTCTCTTTGAAAAACTTGTTTTTATCAAGCTCAACAGATAGCTATCTATCGGCCCCCTTGGACTTCTTTTCTCGACAGATCTTATCGCATCTTTGATCCATCAAAGCTTTCTAGAATTTGTCTCAATGGCTTCTCGACGAATTCTCGATCCATCAAGAAAGTTTCTGTCTGGCCAATTGATTCTCCATTGCTGTTTGATCCATCGAGGTATTTTTGACATCAACAGATTCTCGACAACACCTCGACAGATTCATCTGTCGAGAATTAGTGCTCGACAAAATCTCGATAGATACTCGATCCATCGAGATGCATTTTCCTTAAATAGGTCCAATGCAAAATCAGATTCATTTCACTTCAATTTCTCTCAGCAGAAAACTTCTTTTTTCTCTCCCAAACACTCTCTTGTCTCTCGAAACCTCAAACCCTCTAAGATTTCAGCCTAGTGTGATCCTTTCTTCACTTGTATGATCTCTAATTTCTTATTCTTTATGCATTTCATGCATTTAGACCTAGGTTTTGGGTTTTTGTGAAATTTTTGGGGTTTTTGAAAATTAATGAGAATTTTGAAAATTAATGAGTTGTCCCTCTGTGATCATACAGGAGTTTTACTCCAATATGCATGGTTTTGATTCTTTTGTGTCTCGGTTTATTACCTCTGTTCAAGATACACGTATAATAGTCAATCCGTAGCTTATCTCCGATGTGCTACATGTTCCAAGGGTATCGCATCCTGATTACCCCAAATGTCCACGTTTGAGGACTGTGTTCAAAGACAAATTTCTGTCTCTCTTTTATGAGACACCTTCATCTTGGGGTGACTGTCAAACACCCATTGCTCGGGCTTTGCAAAAGGTTCGAGGTTCCTAATTATGGTGATGACATTTATTCTACATCCCTTGTCTCATTATAATTCTATTACTGAGCCTCGTGCTTGTTGGGAAATTTAGACCCCGGTTGATAGAATTAACAAGTTTTAAATCTAAGTTATTAATTAGATTTATTATGAACAAAACTTGTTAAAACAAATAAACATCAATATCATGTCAAAAATAAATGCAGCGGAAAAGTAAATAAGACAAGATATGATGATCTAGGAAAACCAATGAAATAAACTAGTTTCACAGTAAAAAACCTGGGGGGAAACCTTCCCGAAAAGCAATCCACTATAGTAAAGAGAAGTTTTAGATCTAGTACAAAACCTTTGTCCCTAGACTCTACAATCCCCGTAGATGAACTCACAGCAGAAACTTTTTACCGCTTCAGAACCTCTGAACTCTTCAATATATGAACGCCACCCTTTGATGCACGTATCCCAATACGTGACTAACCAATTGCGCGGATCCTAGTACGCGACTTAATCACCAACTTGAAGAAGAAGAATGTTGGTTACAAAGTTCTTCACTTCATCAACAAGGAAGATCAAGAAGCACTTGGTTACAAGACCCTAAGGCACAAAGACGCAATAGCTTTTTTCAGAGAGAATAAGGCTTCGGTCACCTTTTTCATATGTTCTCCTTGTATTCTCTTATGTGACGGCCTCTAAAATAAGCCTTATATATGTTTAGGGTTGTGAGAAAAGAAACCCTACACAAATACATAAGCTTGGGCCAAAAATCAGATCTGGAAATCTGAATTCCCGTAACCTCGATAGATACCTTGATCGATCGAGAATTTGTCGAGCTTCATTCATTAAATCTCGATAGATAGCTATATGTCGAGCTATTTGTCCACAGGTGTCGAGCTATCTGTCCAACTTTAATGAATAGCCCTTCTTCACTTATTTCTTGGTCCAATCTTTATGGCTTTAATACTAGACTTGAACAACATGTTTTTTGAAGTATTAAACACACCCTAGATCTATCCAATTACAAGTAAAGTGCATTTTGTCAAAGGATTAACCAACTACATAAATATTGACATATGTTCCTAACAATGCTCACTTATTGTTGTCCCTCATTGAGGACCTTACTATTGATTTTCCCTCTCATTTCATAATCTCCCTTATAGATCTATAAGGATACGACGACCCGTGATAAGATTATCTTTCCTTCTGCTATTATGAGGATCATTCGCCATTCCTCTGTCTCTTATCCCGAGTCTCCCCACTTCACCATCATGGGTGCCATTAGTACAGTATCCGTTAGACAGAGCAAGGCCCAGCTTCAACCGAAGTGGCCACAAACCGAGACAGTGACTCCTCCAACCTCTTCTGCTCCATCCACCTCCGCTCCCTCTTCTTCGAGTGGTGGTGTGACTCTTGAGGTGATTATGGCTCAGCTTCAGCACACGGATGCTTGCCTTGACACTCTCATGATGAGATGAGTCAGGTGACCACCCGTGTGGGTTGTATTGCACGACATTAGACTTGCCTTGGTAGTTTCATTGCTTCTCGCTCTCCATCTCCACAAGCTTCAAAGGATGAGGACGATGATGATGCCTCCGGTGATGATGATGATGAGGAGGATGAGGATGCTTAGCTCTTCCAGCGACAAGGAGATGACTGCTTCTTAGCGACTTGCCCTTTGTTATTTGTGACAAAAAAAAAAGGGGGGGAGTAGTTTTAAGTATGAGAGTAGTCATGTATTTAGGGGGAGAGTTAGCATAGGAAATTTTTGTTAGAGGAAGTGTTATTTTTGTTTATGAAGCATGTAGTGAAGACTTATGTATCCTTTCTTTTCTTTCCCATTTAGATACAGTACCTTTCTGTACATTGGTCTTGTGACCACTTAGTGATAGCAAACATTGTATTTATCTTTTATATATATATGATGATGTTGTTATCCTTTTTCACCTATCTCTCCATGTGTTATTTCTTTTCTCTCTTTATACACACATTTCTTATTATATATGTAATCTTCATTTCTGTTTCACACTAAGATGCCTTGATGAGTTTTGTTTAAAGTGTTTCAGAAAGATAGGTTGTTAAAATCTTCCATACCATGAACTCTTTTCTTGCAAAGTTCTTCAAGTGTTTATGTTAGGATAGATTTTATTGTATTTAATAAGTGATTATGGACTGAGCAGTTTATGACTTCTCTCATATTTTATTTGTTTGTTATAGTTTTGTCACGGATTGCCAAAGGGGGAGATAGTTAGGACATATGTGTAACATGTTAAGAACATATGTCATATAGAATTGGCTAATCCTTTGACAAAATGCACTTTACTTGTAATTGGATAGATCTAGGATGTGTTTAATACTTCAAGGAACAAGAGTTCAAGTCCAAGGATTGAAACCATGCAAATTTGTCCACGAATCAAGTGAAGAAGTGTTTTTCATTAAAGTTCGACACATATCTTGACAGATGTATCTATCGAGATTTAATATGTGATTCTTGACTGCTCTCAACAGAAGCAGTATCTATCGAGCATTACGAAATTCAGATTTCCATAACTGTTTTTTAGGCATATCCAAGCTATTTATGTAGGGTTTCTTTTCTCACAACCCTAGACATATATAAGGATTATTTTAAGGGCTGTCAAAGGTGATACAACTTGATGCAAAGTGATTATTCACTCAAATTGTGACTGAAAACAATTTGTCCTAGTTCATCTTTCTCTTGAAGAAGCTGCTGTGTTTGTGCGTCGTAGGGTTTTATAACCAAAAAGCTTCTTGATCTTCAGCGCATGGATAAACTGAAGAACTTTGCAGCCAACGACCTTCTCAAGTTGGTGTGTTAGTCACATACTGGGATCCGTGCATCAATTGGTTAGTCATGTACTTGGAGCCGTGCATTGAAAGGAGAGATTGTCATTACATTACAAGTCCAATTGTGTATTGAGGTAAGGGTTCAGCTATAGGTTGGTGTAAGGTACTGGGATTCCTTTACCTGTAATCGCTTGTTTTGATAATAGTGGATTCTAAGGAGTGGTGGCCTTAAATTCTCCTGGTGGAGTTTTGCCTTTGAGGTTTTCCCCATTCGTAAACAAGTCACCCATGTCAAATTTAATTTCCACTGCATTTAGTTATTTGGTGATTTGTTTGTGCTACCATGCATATTACATGTTAAATTAACTTAATTAATTCACTTGGCTAATTAATTGGTTAATTTACCTAAGGGATCAATACATTCTTAGCCTATCATTTATGTATAGTCTATGTGGTAACGTGAGGTTGGGTTATTATCTCAAAGTCTGTGACACAATGACTTGGCTAATATTGTGCCTCCCTGACTCCATCTAGAACTTGGTAAGAAAGTACGTCAAAGTGAGCGGCAACTGGCTTGCTAGAGAGCTAACTTGCTCGACCTCACCTCAGGAGATTGGTCAATATTTACTTTTTATTTTACTGTTCTAACTTTTTGGTTATGTATGAGAGATATTATTATTTGGTATTGATTTTTTTTTTTTTTTTACTCTTGTGTTCTCTTTTATTTGTTGTCGCGTTAACTATTTCACTTAACTTATTTGTGTTTTTTTTTTTTTTTTTTCTTTTTGTACAGACACAAGGCGGTACAAGCGAGATCTCAATGTCGTACATGCTAGAGATTTGAACTTCGTGTTGCGATCTAAGATTTTTGAACATTACGACAATCAGTTGAGGGTGTCCCATCTTATCCTTGGTTGCACTCCATCATACACAAGCTACCAAGATCCTAAACAAGCGTTGACCGTAGGTTGCCCTTTATTGTCATACCTTGACGTTCAGCTTCGCTACTTTTTACCTAGAGGATTAATGCTCAGTGAAGCTTGGTGACTTGGTCCTCGTCAAGTGAGGGTGGGATCATTATTGCCAGCTAGAGACAGTTCAGCAGATAGATTGTTCCACAGTCGAGTCCAACATCTCCCTGTTGAAGAGCCGATCGCTGTAGATCAAGCTGAAGGTCTAGTGGTAGTGGAGCTCGTTGATTCTTCTTCAGAAGGAACAAACCTTTAAGGAATCAGCATTCGAGATGGTGGTCAGGAGAAAGATGACTATGAATAGATTTCTGCTCGGGGAACAAGCAGCTCCTCAACAACAAAATTCCCCTACTCTAGCTTCTAACGGATGCAAAAGGCCCCAAAACGCATTTGAGTCAACTGAGGGTCCTAGTGATGCACCCTCTAGCACCCCTCCAGCCCCAACTATTATACCATTGGTCATCTGGGAGCCTCTCTCAAGCCCGAGACCCACTAGAGTGGTCGGCTCCAACAATGCCTCTTCTTCAGCACCCCCTTCACTAGGCTGGCAGAGCATGTTTACGCTGGGTGACTAGCCCCTCCTGTTGACCTCTAGTGTTTAGAACTAGGCCAATGGACAAGGTGGTTGGATCACTCGCAGCCTTGGGCAGGCCCTCTAGTTGCCTAGCGATGTACAATACTTTGTAGATGGAAGTGATGAGGCGGTGTCGCTTAGGCTCAAGTGGCATACCCCGAACAAATTCCTTACCCCAAGGAGCTAATTCATCCTCTCATTCAGACCACCGATGAGCTTGAAGAGGGAGATAGCCTCAGCATAAGGGAACTGGTCGCAATGATCGATTCCCATGCTGAGGTGATCAAGGTGGACAGGGCAACCAACCCTCTTGTGGAAAGGTAAGTGCCACCCTCTGCCATACTGAATCTTGACCCTCAAACCACCTCAAGCGTCTCTCTTACCCCAACAAACCTTGATCCGAACCCAAAAGCTTGAAGTCTACATATTTAATCAATTTTTCTAATTGTTTATTTTTTTACTTATTGAACTTAGGTGCCATTAGTTTTTTATGGCTATATGTCTAAGTTAAGTTCAACTCTATTTATGTTTAAACAGATACAAAGGGAGCTAAGTTGCTCATGTTTGGTTTAAATACTTTATTTTATCCTTTCGCTTTTTTTTTTTTTTTTTTTTTGTTGCTTGTTTAGTGTTAACTCTTTCAAATGCATCATGTCAATTTTTTTTTCTTGCAATGATATCTGCTTTGCATACCTACTGCACATTTTCTCCTACCTGAGATCCATTTGGATGTAACCTGGAATGGGCCGAGAATTTCTTTTTTGGTTTTCATACTTGAAAGAAATTTTTGGCAAGGTTTCCACCTATTTGGCGATCGGTATCAAGCTGAGGCTAGGTCGCTGTCCTTAGAAAAGTTTTCATTAAGGTATCCACCTAATCGGTGACTGAGGTCAGGCCAAGCCTAGGATCTATCGTTGGAGAGTTTTTTAGTAAGGTTTCCACCTAGTTGATGATCGGGGTCAGGACGAGGCTAGGGTTTTGTCCTTAGAAAAGTTATTATTGAGCTTTCTACCTAGTTGGTGACTAGGGTCAGGCCGAGGCTAGGCTTCTGTCCTTAGACAACTTGTCAGTAAGGTTTCCACTTAATCGGTGACCAGGGTCAGGCCGAGGCTAGGCTTCTGTCCTTAGAAAAGTTTTCATTAAGGTTTCCACCAAGTCAGTGACAGGGGTCAGGCCGAAGCTAGGCTTCTATCCCTAGACAATTTTTGGGTAAGGTTTCCACCTAGTCGGTGACCGGGGTCAGACCGAGGCTAGGCTTTTGTCCTTAGACAATCTTTAATGCATTACCACCATGGGACAAGGGTTAAACACACTTCATATATACAATACTACATATATGGAGGTGGCTGAATACAGGGCTCTTCGAAACTTTACATATTTAGTGATAATATTTTTTCAAGCTTTGAACGTTCCATGGTTAGGGAAGTGATTTCTCCTCCATGTCCTCTAGGTAATAAGCTCCTACCCTGGCAATGGCAGTGACCCTATAAGGCCCTTCCCAGTTCTAGGCAAGCTTTTCGGCATTGCTGTCCCGAGCACCTCCTACCGCCCTGCGTAGCACCAATCATTAACACAAAATTCTCTCAACCTCACCCCTTTATCATACCGTTGACCTAACTTTTGTTGGTAACTGGACAACCGAATAGTTGCCATTTCTCGGTGTTCTTCTAGCAAATCTAGCTGTCTTGTCATTAACTCATTATTCATAGCCAAGGAAAAATATGAAGTTTTTATGCTAGACAAGCTTATCTCCATAGGTATAACTGCTTCTGCTCCATAAGTTAGGGAATAAGGGATCTTGCTAGTTGATCTTTGCAGCATTGTTCGATAAGCCCATAGTACATTAGGCAATTCCTCGGTCCACCTACATGTTGCTCCTTCCAACCTCTTCTTCAATCCATTCACGATTGCTTTGTTCGTCGCCTCGGCTAGGCCATTACTCTGGGGATACGCTAAAGTTGAATATCTATTATTTATTCCCAGGTCACCGTAGTATTTTTAGAAAGCTTTACTATCAAATTGCAGTTCATTATTTGACATCGTCGATTTCGATAGTCCAAACCTCGTTATTATGTTCTTCCAGAAAAACTTCTTGGCGTCTATGTCCTGGATGTTGGCTAGCGCTTCGGCTTCAACCCACTTAGTGACATAATCCACAACAACCAAGACAAATCTTCTGTTCTAGGTTGCTCAGGGAAATGGCCCAATGATGTCTAGCCCTCATTGTGCAAAAGGCCTAGGATTACTGATGGGATTTAAACTTCCTGCTGGTTGATGTATAATTGGGACATGCTTCTGGCACTGCTCACACCTTTATACATACTCGGAAGCATCCATTTGCATCCTCGGCCACCAGAACCCTTGTGTCATAGCTCGATGAGCTAGTGACTGGCCTCCAACATGACTGTTGCTATTCTTTCATGTAATTTGGTTAAAAGGTCGTTAACCTTAAAGGGATGAAGGCACAATAGGTAGGGTCCACTAAATGACCTTCTGTATAACCTTCGGTCTTTAGACAGCCAAAACCGTGCAACAGTTTTGCGTACCCTATCAGCTTCTTTACTTTCACTTGGTAAATGATCCTGGATCAGGAATTCTATAATCAGATCCATCCAGCTCAATTCAAGTGACAAAACCACAGAGAGCCCCACTTTTGGATCAATGTTGGGCTCATGCAATACTTCCACAGTGATTAACCGAGGAATCTCATTAGCTAGGGAGGACACCAATGTTGCTAAAGAGTCAACATGTCTATTCTATCCTCTAGTGATTTGGACTACTTTCACCCCATGAAACTTGCCCATCATCTAATTCACCAATCTTAAGTACTCAACCATCCGAGAATCCTTTGCCTCATGTAAGAAGTTTAGACCCCTTAAACCCAAACAGATTAACCTAGATAATTAGCTAAGTGATTAACTTAGGTAAATAAAGCAATTCTAGGTTAACACAAATATATCATATCATGCAAAGTGCGGAAAATAAAGAACACACAATATGATAACCTAGGAAAACCAAACCGGTAAAAAACCTGGGGAGGATTTAACCTAGCTATCCTCAAGGTAAAATAGAATTCACTATGAAAGAATTGAAGTTTACACAATAGCGACTTAGACCACTAACATCCTATTGCTACCTCGAGTAGGAAACTTACTACCACGACCACGTGACAGCTCCGAGTCCACAGACTACTTCTTTCTTGAATTCACAGCAAAGCACAAGCACTCCTGCTTGTATATCTTGAAGTTCTTGAATCTGCAACTGAATGATCACCAAGCTCTTGACATCAATCTTGAGTTTGGAAACCCTAAGTGTATGTGAAGGTAAACACCTTTAGATCTAACAATTAAATTCACAAACACAGCATTCAGAACACTAAAAACGTGGCTAGGGTTTTCTCTTTTATACTTAGGGCAAAACATAAAACCCTACACATCAAACAGGCTTGCGCTGAGTTGGAAATTCTACAGAAAAAACAATCTGCACGACTTTCGATCGGTCGAGTCTAATTCTCGATCGATCGAGCCTGGCAGATTTGTACAGTGACTTCTGCAGTAACTCGCTTCCAACTTTACACAATAAGTACATACTTTGAGCAAGTCTAAACAAGACTAAAACTGCTTTGATCATGGTTTGCCAACATTACAAAATGAAGTTCTAATACATTAGTTCCTAATACATTAGTCTCTAATTCCTTAGAACCTAACACCTCAAAATTTCCTTCAACTTGACTAACCACCAGCCGAGAATCCAAAATATGTCTTCAAATTTGTTGCTTCTAGGCTATGTGGGGCTCTTAGCCTTGCAAGAAGTGCTTCATATTCAGCTTCATTATTTGATGCTCGAAAACATAGCCTCAGAGAATGTTCTAGCTTCACCCCTTCTAGAAACATGATTATGATACCAATTCTTGCACCCCTAGCGTTGGACGCACCGTCTACGAACACCTTCCATGGTCGAGTCACCACATTATAAACCACTCTAAGACCGCCTTCGTAGGAGTGAATTCTGCAACAAAATCGGTGAGCACTTGTCCTTTGACCAAACTCTTGGGCTTATTCTGAATATCAAACGACCAGAGCCTGGTTCTCCACTTGGCTATTCTTCCCGTGAAATCAGATCTCTTAAGCAGGGACTGTAGGGGGTACTCGGTTAACACATAGACCGTGTGGGTTTGGAAATAGTGGGGTAATTTCCTGGTGGCATGGACTAACACCAATGCGAGTTTCTCCAAAGGCAGGTATTTGGTTTCCGCGTCGACCAATTTTTTACTGATGTAATAAATCAGCCTTTGCACTCGTTGATCCTTCAATAATACTGCACTCATGACATGCTCGAATACTGCAAGATACATATACAAATCCTCCCAGGGTCTGAGCATGGTAGTATCGATGGGCTTACCAAATATTTCTTCAGATCTTGGAAGACTTCCTCACATTCCTTTGTCCATAGGAACCCTTTCCATATCTTCAGCAACTGATAAAAGGGGTGGCATCCTTCCGCTGACCTTGACACAAATCGATTCAATGTAGCTATCATCCCGATTAGTTTCTGCACATCCTTTAGGCTGCTCAGCGGCTTAAGTCGCTCTATGGCACTTATCTGGTCAGGGTTCACTTCTATCCCTCGATGAGTAATCATATACCCTAGAAACTTCCCAGCCCCCACTCCAAAGGCGCACTTATCAACGTTGAGACGTAACTTATGCCACCAGAGTATTTCGAATACTTCCGTCAGATCATCCACATGCCTTTGGTTTTCTCGACTCTTCACAACCATGTCGTCTATATACACCTCCACCGTGCTCTCTGATAATAGCTTAATTTTGCATATTTATATCATTATTAGAAAAGCATTATCATACTTATTTTGAGTTAATTCATGCATTTTATAGTTGATTTTGGAATAATGTTAAATAATCAATTTTGTGCTCAATTGAATTTTAATGTGTGAATTTGTCTTTTGTAGGATAATGAAATTAAATAAGTGGATTTGTGCAAAGAAGAAAGCTAAGGGACTTTAATTTTACAAGGGCCATGATGAAGTCAAAGAAGGCCAACCCAATTAAATTCAAGTCCAATTGGAGCAAGGAATCAAATGAAATTTGCACCTAATCTAAGTCCAATTCGGAATAGGATTCCAGCTTGCGCACCAGGTAGTATTTTGAGTATAACTTTCGGCTCAGATATCTAATCAAGATGATTCAAGTTGATCTGGAAAGATAACTTAAAGGGCTACAACTTTGTAGTTTACCAAAAGTCCTAATTATGAAGTTAAATGGGCAAAAAACATCGGTTAAGGGAAGCCTAAAAACCTGGGATTTTCTCCAAACGGGAATTCAACTTGTAATAGGATTCCTTAACCTATTTAAAGGCTCTTTAAGGCAAAATTCAGGGGGGAGCTGCTGTAGAACATAATTTAGGTTTTCTTAAATTTTCTTTATAGTTTTTAGAGTTTTATTTGTGTTATGGCTTGCTAGAAGCCTTGCTAAGGCACTTCTGCTTCTTAGGGGGAAATGACAGATCCACATTTAACTTGTGAGTAATGAACTCTGGGTCCACTCTTGGAACGTCATACGGACTCTAGGCAAAGACATCTATGTTCTGCACCAATACTGACAATAGAGCTTCCCGATCTTCCAACCCCATGCCTACATCAATTTGGAAACTCCTATTTTCATATGGAAGGATACCTACCTTAATCATATCCTTGGCACTATCTGCACTCCCACCCCCACGGGCTCCTATAATTGCTATAATGAGTCCTTATTGGCAGACTCTTTTTGCTTAATCTCTCGATTCACAACTGCTACCAAACATTGCCTTGCTACCTACTAATCTCCTCTTACCACGACGATTCCCTATTTGATGTGAAACTTCACCTTCACATGCAAAGTAGAAGGTACAGCTCTTATAGCATGGATCTAAGACCTATTGAGAATTGCAATATATAGGGAAAAGGAATTCACCACTATAAAATTCACTATTACCACTTTTCCTTTGGTATTGACGAGTAGGTCCCTCGAGGGTCACCATTCGTCCATCGAATCCCACCAAAGAGGTGTCATACTTAGACAAATCCTCCGCTTTTAGCCCGAGCCCCTTATAGAGATCAAGGTACATTAACTCGACTCTGCTTCCTTAATCCATTAGCACCCTTTTCACCACAACGCCACCGATTTTGGCGGTGACTACTAGGGCATCATCATGTGGTTGAGTCATCCCTTCCAAGTCTTCATCCCCGAACTCAATCAATCCTCGGATCAACCTCAGCTTCTTTCCAAGTCAAGCATTACCCTCAGGATTTTCTACTGACACCACACTTAGAACCCCCTTGTACCGACTTATGCTCGTCTCAATTGAAGCCGCATATATAACCTCGATAACCCCTAGAGGCGGCGGAAGTGTGTTCCCCTGTGTTCTCGGCACCTGCCCTGTGACAATACTCTCAGGTGCTACCACAAACTCCTTTAAATGCCCAGATTTAACCAACTGTTCTAAATGATCCTTCAATACCCTACACTATTTGGTTGTATTCCCATTTTCTCGATGGTACGCGTAGTACAAATTCTGATTTATTCTGGCTAGGTCACCCCCATCTTGCTCAGCCACCGAATATACGGCTTACTCTTTATCCGCTCTAGAATTTTATGGATGGGTTCCTTGAACGTCATGTTAACCTCTCTTGTCTAAACATTCGGCTCTTGAATTCTTAGTTCCCTCCTCGGTCTCGACTAAAAGCCCCTGGACCACGAATCCTTTGCATACTATAAACTAGCATGTGCCTTGCCCTTGCTCCAATACGGCCATCCTCCAGCCTTTCATATTCCACAATCTGCTGGCACATGTTCTCGAGGGATCTCATAGTCAACGAATGCCTTAATTCCGAATCCTCCGAAAACCCCAATCTGAAAGTGCTAGCTGCCACCTTCTTTTCCCCCCTCCCCCCCCCCCCTGATTTCATTATACAATTCACAGTACCTGTTAGCATAGCTCCAAAGAGTTTCTCCGAATCCCATCTTCATAGATAGCAGCGCATCAACGGGTTGGGGCACCTGACTAGAAGTCATAAACTAAGCCCCAAACTCCTGAATTAATTCACTGAAATTATGAATTGACCCCCTCCTCAGCCCATTGAACCATTGCAATGTCATGGGTCTGAGCTGGAAGGAAATACCTTAGACATCAGTGCGTCATTCTGACAGCAAGGCGACATCATCCGTATGTAATGGCTGACATGCTCAACGAGATCAGCCTTTCCATCATATGTAATGAATGGTGGTCAGGCAAAACATCTAGGCATCCATCACGTTCAATATCATCACAAAATGGCAACTGAGCTACTCTTCATAGGGACTGGCTCATTACATCCATCGCGGTGCTATGATGCCTGCGTCGGTCAGGGGAATTCAACAGTCACTTAGCAAACTTGCGTGACCTTTCTCTTGATCGGCAGGAACCACTTTGATGGGATGACTTCCCCCGACTCTCCCGGCTACTGCCGGAATCCTTAAGGGATTCACTAGGATCCCTCCTTCGATGCCTACCTCATACTTCCAACTCTAGATTTCTAACTTGTTTTCGCAAATGTTCTAACTTCTAATCCCTTCTGTCATAGTAATCCTGCTCAAGGATGTAGGAAATTGATTGGTAAAATTGCGAGGACCCTTCTCCTAAGACAAGCCACTCCTCAAGCTCTTCATTTCGGCTGTTTTGATCCCTTTTTTGTCTCCTTTCTCGCCATCTTGAGTCCCTAGACGAGCCCCCGGACTAATTTTCTGCAGAACTCGTCAAACGTTGATCAGCCATGCTCCCAAATAACTAACTTTACTCAAAACTCCAACTAAGCAAGAGATTCCCATAGTCGGCGCCAATTGTGCGGGCCAAATTTAGCGGTTAATGGGCTAACTCCTTTATTGGGCTCACAATTTTTTTGGTATGGTGGGTGAATGAATATCCTACCTACTCCTTTATTGGACTCATAATTTATTTGGTATGATGGGTGAATGAGTATCCTACAAAGGGAAGTTCCTTAGAAACAAAGTCAGTATTGAAAGTTCACACATATCCCTTCCCTTTTGCCCTTGTTTATTCTCGGTTTCCCTCTCTCCCCTCTCGGTGTCAAATATTCTTGCTCCCTTCTCCTCAGTGTCTAACCCCCTCTTCTTCACATTCTTCTCCTATTTATAACCTCCCTTTAGTGGATTAGAAATTATTAGTTTTAATGTTTTTTGTGCAAGTGGGACCCTTAGGATTATTCCTGACAAAGCTGGGTCCCACTTTGGAAATGGAGATTCCAAGATTTGGGGCTTATAATAGACGCCGAATGTTGCTCGGCAGCGATACTTCCCAAGGCATTACCGAGATACTCCCCGGGCCAGGTTCCGGACATGATTGTACCCCAAAGATTTTCCAATCTAGGGCCCAACCTCCCAAGCATTGTGGATTGGGCCCACTGTGAAGCTAGTATCAGACCCTCAACCAGTGGGCCTACCACTTTTGGGCCGATGATTATATTGATCTTTTAATTTTGAGAAGTGCTATATTTATAATATTTTCACAACACTTTCACAACAAATCCTAATCGGCAAGTTATTACAGGTTTTTAATTTGAATTCACCACCGAAATTACTTTCATGTCCACTAATAACAACAAGTAACAACCTGCTACATAGGATTTGTTGTGAAAATGTTGCGGAAGTAGCATTTCTCTTTTTTTTTTTTTTTTTTTAATATTTTTCCGATTTATTTTTTTTTTTTTTTTTGGCCACTAAAATGCCGACATGGAAGCTTCAAAAATAATAAAAAATGTTGATGTGACATTTTTAAATACAAAATAATTTTTATTATTATTATTTTGGTATCCATGTAAGCATCTAATGTACCAACTGTGTAATTCGTTAGCCACGTAGGTATATTCTATTAGTGAGTTAACGGTACGTAGAGACCAAATTAATACTAAGATTGGTTTGGCATTGGCTTAAAAAACCATATTCTTTTACTAATTAGTTTTTTTTTTAAGCTTATTTTTGCTACTATTCATGGATTTCACTATATTATTTCATCTACCTTTTAGCTTTATTTATAATACTTTCAGTAAAAAAAAGTTTTCAGTTTCAACTAAATAAACTGTTCCCAAATAAACTTTAAGTTAAAAATAACATGGACCAAATTTACTGTGACTCCAAAATGATATTTTCGCCGAAAATAAATTTTAAAACATAAAATCACCTAACGATGTCAACTTGCTCGAATACAGACATATTTTAAAGTATAGTATCACTTTAATTTATCTAAGACATAACTCAACGAGTATAATTTACCAAACCAAGACTAATTTCATATAAAAAAAATTCAAACATTATGGCTCAAGCATAAAGTTTAACCGAAAAAAAAAAAAAAAAAAAAAAAAAAAAAAAAAAAAATTCAACAATCTATTATGCTCTATCTATAAAAAAAAAAACATAAAAATAAAATTTTAATTTTCTTTGGTAAGGCAATGCTAAAATCTAAATTTCAATTGTGATTTTAGTATTGAGAGAGAGGAAGAGATTGGTTGGCGTGTAACAATATAAGAGGTTCAATGACTAAAATTGACAATCTGCCATGCGGGAAACTTGTTTACAAAAATTGAAATCTAATTCAAATTGTTAAGAGGAATTGATCACCATTGATAACTCAACACATTTATGACAATTCTTTTTAAACAATTTAGAATTTTAATTATGATGGATTTTGATTGGTCCACAATATTGGGGGTGTTCTGGTAACAGGAAAAAGAATAAATAAGACATTTATGTTATCTTTTTTATTATTTTTTTAGTAAAACTAATTATTAAAATAAAAATTTGGGGCCTTGTTCTATTATTAGAGAGCCCTAGCCTAGGGGCCGACCCTGAAAGGTCTGTTCCAACTTCCGAGCTCATTTTTTAGACTTTTAGGTGGATCCAAGTTAATGTAGAATGGCCATTTTTGCCACCAATCCACTGCGGCTTCTTTTTTTTTAATTAGAGAGCTTGGTTTACATGATGGAGGGAAACCTCTAGATTAATTTTGATGTTGTTCCAGCCATGGACCTCAGGTAGGCTTTTGCTATTTTTTTGGGCCTACATTGTGTGCCCAATTTTCACACGATATGATAGCATTTACTAAGCTGAGCTTATGGCTTATGCGCTGGCTTGTATAGTGGGTTTTGGGCTGATTTTGTGGGTCTCAGCCCATCTTAGTTTGATGTACCAAATTTGCCTCTAATAATATTCTTGAATCAAAAACTAAAGCAAAATAGGTTGCAAGACCCTAATTTTTATGAATTCTCACTTCCTCACACGTTTTCGGCCGAAACAATAGACCGTAGGTATTTCGTTTTGCAAATCCTCACGTTGCTACTTTCACAAAGTCAAACGGCTTATTCATTTGATCTAGCTTTCTCTTTCTCACACCCCAAATAATTTAGACTTTGCAAGAGACATATTTGTCAAAATCTAGAATCTTACTAAATTAAGCTATTATATTTTTTCCATGTATTTGTCTCCAAGATCAATTTCCTTTTGTCGTCAGTTGCACTTCTCATTTATATTTATGACAACGCCATGTTTCAGAAATTCAATTTCCTTGTGTGTGTGTGTGTGTTTTTTTTTTTTTTTTTTTTGTTAAAATTCAACCCATTTCATAGCCACAAAATTTCCCTTATAACTTAGACAATTCTTCTAAAGTAGCAAGTGGGAATGAAAGAAATTTTAATTTTCCATAAATTTACAAGACGATCTACAAATTATAAATGTCGTAGTAAATTGATTTGGTACTAGGCATGATATTTACTACTTGTAGCTGTAGGTTCTTGAATATTTGTCCTCAATTGATTTAAAAGACGAATTTGTATTTATCTTTAAAATAAAATGAAGTATATTATGCCAGAGAGTTTTATCATTATGTAAGATATATAAGAGACATTTTCAATAGACGAATAATATTATAATAATAGAAAGTAGGGAAAGGATCTGAAATACACCAACCAAATTAAAATAAATAAGAAGAATTTGGTAAAACTTTAAGTCCGGTTCTTAAATGCAATATATTAAGAGGGTATTTGGTTTGCCGTGATGTTATATTACACTGTAATATTTTATTAGTGTAATTTTATATTAATGTAATTTCAATACAAGAATATAACATTATATTATTTAGGAAAGTGATAAAATTAAGGTGATGTGATATAATTTATAATTTTAAACTTTGGTAATGTTGGAAAAAATAAAATAAACCAAAAATCTTAATGTCACATTATCGTAATGTGCATCATATCAAAAACACATCACAACAAACCAAACGCCTCTTAAGTCATTCAATTAAATTCAATTTAACGAACAATATATATTCAAATTGTGTTTTTTTTTAAAGTCAATACAAAATATCTATTTGACTTTAATTGGAAACTTAATACTCTATATGTTGCACATAAAGGAATGGCCAAAATTGAAAATTAATACTATTTGCCAAATGATTTAATTAGTAGGTACTATTTTCAAACTATATATATTACTAACATCTCGAGTTTAAAAGACTCGATATAGGGCTTATAAATCAAGTTTTTGAGACTCAATTTTAGTGTTTTGATCACGTCTGATGTGGCATTTTTTTCACGTGGCGTTCACATAAAAATCGAGTCTCTAAAACTCGATTTATAAGCCAAAAAAAAAATTTAAGTCTAAGTCTCTTATGTACAAGCCATTCCCAGATTTGCCCATTCTGTGCATCCAAGCCATCCCAAAAATGACGAACCACTTGAACCACCACAACTCCACAATCGACCCGAACAGCAGCTTCTGCTCACAAGCCAAAATCTACCACAGTCTCAGACCAATCACTCCTCTTCCTCCACTCACCATGCCACTCTCCATCACCGATCAACCTCTTCCCTGATCTCAACTCCTCTCCGCCTCCAATTGCCACAGCTCTTATCAACTCCACTACTCGTCGCCGCATTTCCTTCTCAGACTTCACTCGCCAAATCCAAACCCTAACTTCCTCCCTCCAAAACCGCCTCCACCTCTCCAAGGGTGACGCGGCCTTCATTCTAAGTCACTGAATCCCACAACCCAGCCATCGAATATCACAACCCAACCATCGATTCATTGATTCCACAACCTAGCAACCACTGTGACCCACACCTCAACCTCGAACACAAACGCCAATGTCCACCACAGATGCTGATCTCCACAAACCCACACCCTTCACCATGCTGATCCCCACAAACCCACACCCTCCATGCCGATCTAGGAGAGATGGATCGAGACAGAGAAAGGAGAGAACAAAACAGAGAGTGGGGAGAGAGGAAGAGAAGGTGTAATTTTTTTTTTTTTTTTTTTTTTTTTGGGTATTTCTGGGAATGGCTACATGAGAGACTTAGACTTAAATTTTTTTTAGCGTATAAATTGAGTCTTAAATACTCGATTTCCAAGTGAACGCTACGTGGAAAATACACCAAATCAGACGTAATCAGAACACTCAAATCGAGTCTTTAAGACTCGATTTATAAGCAACTCGAGATGTTAGTAAAAAATATAGTTTTGTAACAACACCTACTAATTATACTGTTTGACAAACAGAGTTAATTCCCAATTTTGGCCTAAAGGAACTCGCAAACATATAATACTACAATAAAGAAACAATAATAAACACGTACGTGCATGCGTAAAGTATTCGTTGGTGTTTCAGTTTTGTGTTTCTCAACCATGACTCTGAATGGTCAGTCAACACCCAAACAACCCCGACCTCTTGTATTTCTAATTATCGTTAGAATTAACTTATATATGGCTGAGCCTGAGTGAATTAAATCACTTATTACGGTCCTATTTTCTTTTTTTTTTCAAATTTTTGGTACAAAAAAAGAAAAAGTAAAATGAAATCATTGTGTAATGTGTACACGGTCTGGTGAAGCCGAAAATTTTAGTCTTTTTTTATTTTTAATATATATGTTTTTTCAATTCACAAATAGGTTAGGACATTTCAAAGCAACAAATTACACAATTAATGGTCGTCAACCAACCCAACGTACCACTAATCACGTGGTTTGTTTATATTGGATTACCTGCTGACAGTCTTGTAAGAGAAATCAATGAAAAATGAATGCTTTTACACGATTACATTAGTTGTAGACTTGAAGTAACGTAGTTCTTTATTTTTTTGTTTTTAAGATACAGTATAATTTTAATTTATAGCATTCACTCGTACTAATACATTAATCAATTTATGATGTAAGCAAGGTCAAATTTCAAATATTTGATTCAAGGATAAAAAATTTTACCAATTAAGTTAATTAAAATTCAGTAACGATTTTAATTTGGAATTTGGAATGGAACACGAGGGAAGTTAGTATAAGGTAATAGACACGTAGCTAATTATTAGATCACAGGCCATTTGGAATTTGCAAGTGAAAAACGGGGGAAGGCAGTTAAGGTTTGAAGTACGCTTTGTGATTCATTCAGGAAAAAAAAAAAAAAAAAAAAGAGAAGGAAAGGTACGCTTTGTGATTCTTTTTTGGGTTCTTAGATTTGACTACAAATTGTAGTCTTTGGGATGGATAAAAACAAAGACTAGTATAATGTAGATGATATTATTGTAAACTTGTAAGGAGAAGACTCATTCAGACAATGAATCAATGATGTCTCGGAGAATAATGCAACCGCGACCCTACTTGGTTAATGGTTATAACTTATAGCAACGTATTGTAATTTGTATGGTACTGCCAACTAGTTGTTTAGTTTAAATTATTAATCGTTGGCTGACGTGCAATACGTGAATCGACAATAGCTAGATTCACGTATTGTAATTTGTATGGTACTGTCAACTAGTTGTTTAGCAATAATTTTCACTTTTTTTTTTTTTTGAGCGAAATACGTGAATCCAAAGGATCCAATAAAACCAAGTTAATGAACGATATTCCAATAAAATATTTGTTCATCCAATATGTTCTTACAAACTGAGTGATGCTATGCTGCCGTTTAAAAAATTAAAATAAAAAATATCGAGTAACTAGTGAAAGTCTCGTCTCGTGCATTGCATGGCTTTAATCATGAGTTTATATATATATATATATATATATATATATATATATATTGAGAAATAATAACTAAATGAGTTATTATTACAATATTTTAGAACTTGTTTCTAACTAAATGAATGATTATTATTATATAAAATGCATAATTTTGTATACTTGTCCTTATATATAATATCTCTAATTAAAAATATCAATAAAAAATTTTCTAATTATTTTTTTTATAATTCCTTATTTATTAATGAAGATGATGATTTGAACTCAAGCAGTTAACTCTTTTATAATACTTGCATAAATATGGTTATCCTAAAATAATTAATTCCAAACTTAAGATTGAAAAATCAATTATATTTGTACACCTAAAAGAAATTTCATTTTTAAGTATTATTTTGATACTTAAATCATCTGTTTTATTACTGATTTTATTCAAATGGTTAAGACCCTAACTTATACAACTTGAGCAATGTCTCTAATTATATTGTGCTTTAGCCTTTAAGAACACATATATTAATATTACACATGAAAAAACAATCTAGATTTCCAAAATTCTTTAAAAAAAATGAAAAAAAAAGTTACATAAGAATTCGGAACGATGAATATAATTTAGCCAAATATTATCTATGATCTAAAATGATATAGGGGGAACTCTAAATTGAATTTAATTAGAATTTAGAAGAAATATGAGAGGAATTCCTCATACTAATAAATTAACACAAAGCACAAATAAAATTTTAAAATATAAAAATAAATAACATTGATAAAATCTTAAGAATCAATAAGTAAAAGTAATTTGGAATCAGATTGCACTATAGACCATGAAAGACGTGTTTTGAACCAAATTTTTCATAGTGATAGTGAATTGAAAAATCAAACACTTACAAACTAAATACATAGAATAACCAAAACCTAAAACACACAAAATAGTTCAAGAGTTGAAAATTTAAAAAATTAAATAAAAAACTTACCTAAGAGAAACTGTGGTATGCCCTCGGTCCTGGTGGCATAGCAATGAAGGCTTTGATTGCGCTTCATAAGGTCACCTCCCATCTTGTTTGGCCACTTAAAGAATGGCTCGTTCTTGATTTTCTCCAAGACATGGTGTAATGGTTCTCGAAACACCATGTTAACTATTTGAGCAGTGGTAGACCCTGATTGCCAAGAGAAGTCTCTCTGGGGCTGGTTATTGTTGTAGCGGTCCAAGCAGTGGTAGACCCTGATTGCCCATAAAAGTCTTTCCGAGACCCTGATTTCCTCCTTCAATTCTACGTGTGAAAGGTGACTTGAAAATTTGGTTTAATGCCTTGCTCATAGCGTCATTCCCCAGGCCCCTGCAAGGCAAGCTCCTATTCCTATGCTCACAGTGGTAATCCTTATCACACGAGAAGGATTCACTAAGGGGAGTTCTTCACCTGAATCTGTAGCTACCATCCCCCTCATCACTAGAAGAAAAATTAGAGTTGGAGGGAGTTTGCTACAGTATATTTCTCTCAATTCCCAGATCTCCATTCCCTCAGGGACTCGTCTCTATATTATGTTGGGATTAGTGCTCTTAAATCCTATTGTATAATGTTATGTATGACATCATGTATGATTATATACTGTAATTAATAAATTTGTTTTATTATTAACTAAAATAATAGTAACATGAATATTCGAACATTATCATATAGCCCATGAGATGCATAGTATGTGATTTATGTGAAAAGTCACAGAAGATATAAATCACAAGTTCTTTGTAAACTCAGAATTTTAGTTCATAGTCGGTGATGAAATTGGGCATTTCATCTGCGAAGACTATAACATACCAACTAAGATAATTTGTCTTGATTATGGAAGTGGAGACTTTTAGTTCGTATGTTGATATGTTTTAGGAGTTAAGACATATTAAACTGGACCGCTGTGAGATTTATTATTCTCCTAACGACTGTCAAATGAATAATAAATCTCACGACTTCTATTTACATGAACTCTTAATCCTGAAAGAATAATGGACCTGATCATAAAATGTAAGTTGCTTTAATATATCAGGAGTTAAAACTAAAATTATGGTCAAAACCTCAGTATGTTGGGTAGCCACATTTAGTGCTGATAGAACATATATTCTCAAGATGGAATTCATAGTCTCTTAACGGAGATACAAAATTTTCCCTTGAGATAAGTTTAATGGGTTTGTTATTCAGAATATTAGGCCTAACTACTTTAGTAAATAGTTACTAAAGTATATATTTATGAAATTGGATTTCATAAATATATAATGAATAACTTAAAGGATTAAACCAGGTACTCAAGGATTAAGATGAAGTAATCTACAAAGTGGAAGTCTATATTAATAACTTTGTATTACTACGAATATTTTATGAAAGAGTTGCATGTACAATAAAATCTTGGGATATAATTTATTAAAAAGGCTTAGAGTGCAATTATATTTATATAGTAGTATTAAATATAATTAATGGTAACTTTAGACTTGTCAGTAGTTAACAGAAAAGCCCAAGGCCAATTGGAGCCAGTGTCTTATTTGTTCCCTTTTGGTCCCACTCCAAACCACATACTAAAGCCCAATTTGAAAGGCCCAAAAGGCTAGCCCAATTAGATAATTAGTTATAAGGATAGAAACATACAGAATTTTTGTAAGAACATGAAATGGTTTGTATGTGAGTGTTGGACACTCTCTCATTTTTCCTTGAACAAATTTATAGAAACTGATTGAGAGACCATACTTCTTGGGCACAAGTGGAATTGGAGTGAAGATTAAAAGTGTTCTCAAGAACTTCTGATATTTGGTTTTTAAATTCATCACACTAAAGTACACTCTCTTGTTCTTGAATTCTGAAATTTACATAGTACATATTATCCATTGCGAATGTAGTAGATCCGTTAATTTTCCTCTACGTATGTTTTGTATACGATACAAACATGAATTTTTCCAACAATTGGTATCAGGGTGGTCTTCAATTTCGAATCTCTATAACATGTTTTGTGAGTTTTGGAAGTAGAGATAATAGTTTCATATTGTTAGATGATTATGCATTTAATTTTCTGTATAGTTGTTGAAACTATGGTTTGATAAAAACTGATATTGATGTTATGATGTTGTTTAAATTTGAATTTAAGTATATGAAATTGAACTTTAAGGCTATAGCATTAATGGAATTTAATTTTGATATCAATCTCTGTCTGTCATGTTCATATGATAGTTGTTTGTTCATGAAAAACTGTTCAAAATTGTCTACATCAGCCCTTTAAAAACTGAAAACACGCATTTTTCATGGGTTACCTTCCCACAAAGTTACTTTCAAAAAATGTCACTGAAGCACTAAACTTTTCACGGGTAAGCTTTACTCGCGAAACAATTGCGAGACAGTTGCGAAAGTTTCTGTCTGAATTTTATGTTTTCACTATTTTGCCTTAACCCATTTTCGCGGGAAGAGCTTAGTCGCGAGATTCTCGTGAAAATGCCACTGAAAGGAATTTTGAACTTTTTATAAGATTTTTTAAATGTATAAAGCGCAAGGTTGTGTGTGATTAGATTACATATGTTTACAAAATAAAAACCTTTAATTCAAAACATCTAGCAGGAGAGAGATACAAGGGTTGGATCTCACGGCCTCCATTGTCGATTCATAGTAGTGTAAAATATATACTTTGTCTTTGCTTCAAGCTTAGCATTCCATATAGAGAGTATTTGTTTCATGGTCCTGCAAGATTGAATTTCCCGGTTTATAGTGATTTGATAAAACAACTTGTCTTAGCTTCAAGCTTTGCATTTCATGCAGAGGGTGTTTTGTATCATGGTACAACAAGATAAGCCTGTTAAGGGGATGAAATGTGGCTACACATGATTCTAGATAATGGTGTACACTAGACTAAATATTATAGTATCCTCTATGCTGAGTTCTTACTATTACCATTTAGAGGCCAAATGTATAACGACATATTATTAGTGTTTGATAAAAGCTATCATGATAGCATTAATAATGAGAATAGTTGTCAATCAATCATAGTATTTAATGTTCACTCTATGCTGAGGGATGTTGAATATGGGATTAGATTGTCATTGCATATATTATATTATGGTTTTATTAAGGTTCTATACTATATATTTATATACTAAATTGATAATGTCTAGTTTACTTATTATATTTATGTTTATTGTTTTCAAATTTGATCATGGCATCTTTTAGTCCACTTGTTATTATTCTTAATCAAAACAAACTGACTAGATCCAATTATGTTGACTTGAAAAGGAATTTGGGCGTTGTTCTTACAGCTGAAAAGCACAAATATGTGCTTACTCAACCTTGTCCTAGATTAAATTCATTAGATGCTCCTCTAGAGGAAAAACAAAGATATGATTGTTGATAGAAATCTAATGAAACGGACAAGTGTTACATCCTAGCATTTATCTCAAATGTTCTACAGCATCAAATGCAGGATGTAGAACTAGCTTCGAACATAATGCTAAGTCTGAAGGAGATGTTTGGTGAGCAAGGTCATTTTGCGATGCAAGAAGCTATGAGACAAATTTATAATACGAAAATGGCTGAAGGCAGTTCAGTGAGGGAGCATTGTCTTACAATAATCTCTAATCTGAATATACTAGAAGTTTTAGGTACCAACATTGATGGAGAATTCCAAGTGGATATGATACTCCAGTCACTACCAGAGTCATTTAAGGAATTCAAACTCAATTATAATATGAACAAAAAGATTTATTCATTGTCTGAATTAATGAATGAATTGATAGTGGCGGAAGGAATCTTTGGTACATCTAGTGTTGATGCTAATATTGCTGAAGCTTCTACTTCTCAACCTAAGTCGAAAGGCAAGGGTAAGAAGAAGAGGAAAAAGGTTTTCACCAAGCAAGATGGTAAACAAATTGCCTTAGGGATTGCCGACAAAGGAAAGAAGATAAAAGGAAAGTGTTTCCATTATGGTGAGAAAGGACATTGGAAAAAACATTGTCCAAAATTCAAAGCTGCCAATAATAAGGGTATGAAAAGTTTATTACTCCTTGAAATATGTTTGGTACAAAATCCTACGGATTTCTGGTGTGTGGATTCAGGTTGTACTAATCATATCCACAATTCTTTGCAGGGGTTCCAAGAGACCAAAACGCTTAATGAAGGGGAATTGTTTCTAACTTTGGCTAATTGGGAGCAGGGTTCCAGTTATAGCTATTGGAATTCTTAATTTATGCTTTGAGTCAAGGATTTTGATATTAGAAGACTGTCTATATGTACCTAATGTTCATAAGAATTTAATTTTTGCATCTTATTTGGGTAAACATGGATATTTTGTTATCCTTAAAAACAATGTTGTAAACACGAAAAGGTAAAGTGTTTATCTGTTCTGGCAATATTGTTGATGGTCTTTATATTTTAACTCCTGATACGTTCAAAGAGTTTAGGGCTAAGGGTGCGTTCGTTTGGAAGGAAAATAGGGAGGATGGAAAATAGAGGATGGAAAACAGGGTGGAAAATGCTGTTTTCCACTGTTCGTTTGGGGAAGGAAAATAGGGAGGATGGAAAACTCGAGAGAAAGTTTTCTCTCCGGGCCCACTTTTTTTTTCCTTCCAAATTGGAAGGAAAATCTGGAGAGAAAAGTTCTATAGTAGCTATTTTACAAAAATACCCTCTTTCTAACTATTTTTTTCAACGTTTTTTTTTTCTTCTTTTTTTTTTCTTTTTTTCTATTTCTTTCAACGTTGACCTGAGAAGTTTTTTTTTTTTTTTTGGTTCTGTTCAACGCTGAAACTTTTTTTGTTCTTTCAACGCTGAAACTTTTTTTTTTTCTTCTGTTCAACGTTGTTAACGTTGAACTGAAACTTTTTTCTTTTTATTTTTTCTTCTGTTCGACGTTAACAACGTTGAACTAAAACTTTTTTTTTTTTTTTTATCTTTTCTTTTTAACGTTATTGAATAACATTGGTTTTTTTTTTTTTTTTCCTTCAAAGTCACTGAACAACTATGTTTTTGTTTTTGTTTTTTTTTTTTTTCTTTTCTTTTCAACTATACTGAACAATGTTTTTTTTTTTTTTCTTTTCAACATTACTGAATGTTGTTTTTTTTTTTTTTTCAACGTGATCTGATCTAATTTTTACATTATAATAATATAAATTTATATATATGATGTGATAAATTTTATATTATTTAATAATTAGAAATAAATCTATTTCTTACATATTATATAACAAGGGTATAATAGTCAATTTATATAAATTACATTTTCCATCCTTCCCTTTTTCTCTCCAACCGAACACAAAAGTTTTCCATCCTCCCACTTTTCCACTCCCCCAACCGAACACACAAGAGGGAAAACTAAATATTTTCCATCCTCCCACTTTTCTATCCTTCCACAATTTTCCATCCTCCCACTTTTCCACTCCTCCAACCGAACAGACCCTAAAGCTAAGAATCAATTGGGTAAACAAATAAAGGTCATTCGATCTAATCATAGTGGTGAATACCTTCTTAGGGATTTTAAGGATTACTTAGCTAAAAATGGGATTGTATCCCAATTGACTGCACTTGGAACTCCACAACAAAATGGTGCAGCGGAAAGAAGGAATAGGACTCTTTTAGATATGGTTAAATCTATGATAAGTTATTCGACTCTATTAATTTCCTTTTGGGGATATGCCTTAAATACTGCAATGTATCTTCTGAATTTAGTACCTTCAAAGTCTATTCCTAAAATGCCTGTAGAGTTGTGGAATGGGCGTAAGCCTAGTATAAGACATCTCCATATTTGGGGTTGTCCAACACATGCGTTGAAAGGAAAGTCTGACAAGTTACAAACTAAAATAGAAGTGATTTTCTTTGTAGGATATCCAAAAGGAATTGTTGGATGTTTACTCTATAGTCATAAGGATATTAAAGTGTTTGTTAGTATAAAAGCCAAATTCTTGGAAAATGACTATATGAATGATTATACTCCAAGAAGTAGAGTTGTGTTAGCCGAAATGAATGAACCTGTAAATGAACAACCAATGGATGAAACTAGGGATGATGTGGTTGTATTGGATACACCACAGGATACTACTTATGAGATGTCTAGTACACAGGTGCCTCATCGTAGTGGGAGGATTGTGAGGCCGCCTATAAGATTTATAGGACTGGAAGAAACTTATTAAGCTATTTCAGAAGAGGCTGAAACTGATCCTTACACTTATGAAGAAGAAATGAATGATATAAATGCACATCATTGGATCAAAGCTATGAAATCTGAATTAGATTCAATGTATTCCAATTAAGTTTGGGATCTTGTAAAGGCATCTAACGGCATTAAACTTATTGGTTGCAAATGGGTTTACAAGAGGAAGAGAGGGATAGATGAAAAGGTTGAAACCTTTAAAGCAAGGTTAGTGGCGAAAGGGTATATACAAAAGAAGGTATTGATTATGCAGAAACCTTTTCACTAGTAGCAATGCTTAAATCTATCAAAATTCTCTTATCCATTGCTACTCATTATGATTATGAGATTTGGCAAATGGATGTCAAGATTGCATTTCTTAATGGTAATCTTGAAGAGGAAATCTATATGATGCAACCGGAAGGTTTCGTAGCAAAGAACCAAGAGCATATGATATGCAAGTTGAAAAGGTCCATTTACGAACTTAAGCAAGCATTTAGGTCATGGAACATTAGATTTGATCAAGCAATCAAATCATTTGGTTTTGAAAAAAATCTTGATGAACCATGTGTGTACAAAAGACATCAAGATAAAGTAACAATGTTCCTAGTGCTTTATGTTGATGATATTCTACTCACTGGAAATGATGTAGGAGTAATGTCATCGGAAAAGGTTTGGTTGTCAAGCCAATTTGATATTTATATAGTAGTATTAAATATAATTAATGGTGATGAAAGTTCAAATATCGTATAAAACACTATGAACGTTTAGACCCCCAAAATACAAATTATCAATTCAAGCTTTAAATCAAACAATAAACGTGCGGAAAATGAACTAAAGCTTAAAACAGAATTAACAAACAATCTAAGTCAAATAAAATCACATCTATAATAGAAATTAAATGACAAAGATAAAGGGAAGAGAGATGCAAACACAAGGACAACACACGATGTGTTATCGAAGAGGAAACTGAAGCCCTCGGCGTAAAACCTCTCCGCCGCCCTTCAAGCAGTCAAATAATCCACTAAAGAATATAGTTGGGATACAAGGACAATAATAGACCTTCCAAGCCTAATCTACCTAGTGTACCTAAGCCCTCCAAGCTTCTTGTTCTAACAAGGTTACGCCGAACCTACTTCTTCTTTAGCTTCCCGGATCTCGCTACTAGTCTATAGCATCAACCAATAAGAATTGGTTCCTTCCTAACTGCTTCCCAAAGCACCAAAGAGCCTTCTCACAGATATAGGTATGGTGAGATAAGGTCTTAGGTAATGAACCTCTCAAGGATCTAACAATGGAGAGGGTGAGAGTATAAGAATTTGAAGTCTTAAGGTAAAGATTGCGGATGAGTCAATCTTGTTTTTCTCTAGGGTTTCTCTCTCAAAATTCTCTTTGGAAGCTCTCTACATTTCATGGGTATAAGGGGTATTTATACTAGTGGGTGTTTGGAATGCGAAGAGTCAGTTTTTCCAAAACAGAGTTGGCTGGCGGCTTGACTGAGTCACGAGTTTAAGCCACGAACTAACTGAACTGTCAGACTGGAATTTTTGTCCTGTAGTGCAATAGCTGGCATGATGGTTCAGCTTTTGGCGGCTTGCCAGTCGCGAGCTACCTGTGAGGTCCAGTTGCGAGTTCTACTCTACACGCTTCACTCGTGTGCAACATCTGGCGGTTTGTCAGTCGCAAGACACTAGTGAGATCCAGCCGCGAGTTCCTATTCTGCTGCACAGTCTTGAGCATTTCTTCACACTCTCTCACACACTACCCTTACATGATCCCCACTTAAATATAGGGTTTCTAAATGCTGAAATACAAGCAAATTGGCACGGAATAAAGCCAACAAAATGGTTGATAAATTTCAACCTTACAATCTCCCCCTCTGGCTATTCCATAACAAAACCCTACAACAAACTCTAGACTTAGCGCGTGAGTTGGGAACAGTTGAACAGAACTCACTCACACCTAACTCTAGAATCTGTGAAGCTCTTGAATCATAAGTACGAGTATCTCCTGAAAAGCAACCACACAATAAGATCGTTGTATGTAGAAAAACTTGTATTGCATATGAATCAAGCACAATGCGATCAAGCAAAAATGATTAAAACAATAAAGCATGGCTTGACCAAAAAAATAAACAATCATTATAAATAGTGATCACAATGCTCATTCACATATGGAATGAACATCCGAACATGAAAGCTAGTAAGCTTAATGCAAAGTATCATTTGCATGTCCAACACTTAACTAATGCAACAATACAAAGTAATTGCATTAAGGATAAAAATCCAACAAAGGGCACAAGAGTGATGTACTAAACGAAATGCAAAGCATTAACTAAAAGTACTAGCTACAAAGCGAAGGTACAAAATACGCTTACAAAAGCAAGGTACAAACTAAACCAAACGCCACAAAAGCAACGGTACAAAATAAACTGAAGGTAATAAGAAGTAAAGTAATTTAAACATTAGGACTCCCCCTTTGATGCAGCTTTTGCTCCCCCTCTCATTATACTCCCCCTATCAACATATTAACCTTCTCCCCCTTTTTGTCATCGAATAGCTAGTCTTCATTTTCTTCTAGCTTTCATTAAATTTCATCCAATTGGGTTTGAAGAGAAGTAAACTTCGTATCACAACGAGTGTTGAGATGATGTAGGAGAGAGGCAAGGCCGGACATCTTGGTGCTTATATCATGGATAGAGGCCATAATGTTGTCTAGCTTCTCATCATGGAAGGATGAGCTAGAGCGTGAGCTATGATGAGAATATGGAGTTTTTGTTTTGATTCTTTTCCGGCTATGACCAATGCTAGCGTTAAGTGTACAAATGTTGATTGGACAAGGTATCGAGAAAGGAGTCTCATTTGGCATTGGATGGAGCCCTTTGAGTTTCAATATCCTTGAAAAAAATGACAAAAAGGAACACAGTTCCGAGATTCAATTCTTACAGCAGTTTTGTATAAGATATGAAAGATGTGAGCCAGATATCGATCTCTTCATCCGTGATCAGATCATGAAGGAACAAGGCTCTACCGAGATTCATGAATCCTGTGCTGGAGAGAGGGTAGAGATTATGGAACATGATTATTGTTAGCACCTGTAACTCTGGAGAGAGAGAGAGAGAGGAGACCTTGACTGATTTCCCATTTTGGGAGAATTCCATATTTCTTCCAAGTGCATTCCGAAGTAATTCCTCATTCGGATTCAAGTCATCATATACTGGAGGACAAGTAAAAATTGGCCGATTGATATGAAGGATTTCAGACAGATAAGCAGGAGTCACTAAGGAACTTTTTCCTCGAACCCAGCATTTGAGTTCTTCACCTTCAGCAATGGCATTGGCATAGAATTCTTTTACAAGACTCTCATATGCATCATCTGTTAGGATATGTGCCCTTAAATCCTATTGTATGATGCTATGTATGATATTATGTATGACATTATGTGAGAAATGATGTATGACTTAATATTGTGTTTAATAAAGTTGTTTTATTCTTATCTTAAATAATGGTAACATGAATATTCGGACATTATCAAACAGTCCATGAGATGCATAGTATGTGATTTATGTGATTTAGTCACAGAAGATATAGATCACAAGTTCTTTGTAAACTCAGAATTTTGGTTCGTAGTCGGTGATGAAATTGGGCATTTCATCTGCAAAGACTATAACATATTAACTACGATGATTTGTCTTGATCATAGAAGTGGTGACTTCTAGTTAATATGTTGATATGTTTTAAGAGTTAAGACATATTGAACTGGACCGCTGTGAGATTTATTATTCACCTAACGACTGTCAATAGAATAATAAATCTCACGACTTGTATTCACATGAACTCTTAATCCTGAGAAAATAATTGACCTAATCATGAAATGTAGGTTGCTTTAATATATCAGGAGTGAGATCTAAAGTTACGGTCAAAACCTCAGTATGTTGGGCAGCCACATTTAGTGTTGATGGAACATATATTCTCAAGATGGAATTCATAGTCTCTTAACGGAGATATAAAATATTCCGTTGAAATAAGTTTAATGGGTTCAGTTATTCAGAGAGTTAGGACTAACCACTTTAGTAAGACTAAAGTATATATTTATGAAATTGGATTTCATAAATATATGATGAATAATTTAAAAGGATTAAATCGGGTACTCAAGGATTAAGATGTAGTAATTAACAAAGTGGCAGTCTATATTCATGACTTTGTATTACTACGAATATTTTATGAAGGGGTTGCATGTATAATAAAGTCTTGGGATATAATTTATTAATGAGGCCTAGAGTGCAATTATATTTATATAGTGGTATTAAATATAATTAATGGTAACTTTGGACTTGTCAAGAGTTGACAGAAAAGCCCAAGGCCCATTGGAGCTAGTGTCTTATTTGTTCCCTTTTGGTCCCACTCCAAGCCACACACTAAAGCCCAATTGGGAAGGCCCAAAAGGCTAGCCCAATTAGATAATCAGTTATGTGGAGAGAAACATACAGAATTTTAGAAAGAATGAAATGGTTTGTATGTGAAAAGTGATGAAAATAAGGAAGAGAGACACTCTTTCATATTCTCTCTAGAAAACATAAAATTGATTGAGAGACCACACATCTTGGGCATCAAGTGGAATTGGAGTGAAGATTGAAAGTCTTCCCGAGTACTTCTTCAGTCGGTTTTGAATTTCACCGCATCAAGGTACACTCTCTTGTTCTTATATTCTGAAACCTACATAGTCCATGTTATCAATTGCGAATGAAGTAGATCCGTATATTTTTCGCTGCGTATGTTTTGTATGTGATACAAACATATATATTTCCTAACATCATCAAGATTAGAGAGAAGATAGTTCCAATCCTTTGTGGCAAACCATTTAGGAATGGTTGTGTCAATTAGAGACGGTTGATCAACTGCCCTTTCAACCAATGGTGTTACATCTCTGAAATAGTTCTCATGAGTTTGGAATTCAGCATAGGATCTGAACTTGTTGGGATCATACACTCCTGATGGGGAATGGGTCCTTTTTGACCGAGGAGGTAGGTCATCGATTTCTATTACAGGCTCTTTTCCTTTATTCCAACCCCCTTTCATAACTGCTTTCTTAAATGGAGACATTTTCACCCTACATCACAATACACCAAAAAAAACAAAAAGGAAGTACCACACACGACAACAAGCTGTCTTAGTACCATGGAAGTCTCAAAATAGTAAGCATAAATCCATAAAATCATGAGAAATGTGTATGGGTGAAACACAACTAACATCATATACAAGCAAAGTAGAGAAAATCATGACAAAACCGATAAGGAATCGCACACCCATTAAGCCAAAAGAAGAAATACCCATATTCAAGCATCTAACAAACTCATAATAACATAAACTCACAATCTTAAGAGTATATAGCATGGATGGTTAACAACATTGAGAAAGAAGCAAAACCCATACCTTTTCTTGAAGATTGATGTGGTGATTTTATGTGTGAGCACGGTGAGTTTGAAAGAGGGAAAGAGGATCAAGATGATGTTCAGACACAAGATGCTAGAGGTAAACAAAAACAAAACAAAAAATGTCCAGAAAAATACCCTCGGAAAGCAAAAACACGCAAATTTCACGACTGATTTAAGTCACATGCGAGTCGCCAGGTCTAGCCACCAAAACATTTAAACAAAAAATTTTAAAAAAAATTTCTAAGTGTTTTTCGCGACTGGAAGTTCAAGCCACGAGAGAAACAAGAGCTGAGCCGCGAAACTTTCTATGTAATTCTCGCAACTGAGCCTCCACTCGCGACAAAGCCGCCATATCAAGACGCAAGAAACTTAAAAACCTAGATTTTGAAAAATATTCTAAGTCATTTTCACGACTTGGGCATTGACCCGCCAGAAAGACGCGAAAGCTAACTGTATAAAGCTCGCGACTGAGGCATGCGACTAGACAGACCCGTGACTGAGTCGCCAAAACAGGACACAACAGTTTTTTTTGAAGATTTTGACATTTTTGCAAAAACAAAATACTTTCCAAAAACAACGAAAAACAGTCAAAAATATTTTTGAGCTTGATCAACAAATAGATGAGCATGTGAAACACATTTTATCAAGTACAATCACACGAATGAATAAGGCATTCAATGAACATAGACAAGTGTGATGTGTGTGGATATCATCAATGAGATAGTCCTTAGTCTAATGTGAAGTTTCAAATGATCAATTAAACCAAGGCATACACAATTAGCACTAGATAATGTGACCCATCTCAATTACAGAAATATGTATATATGACCTCCCACATAAACTTGATAACATGACTTTAAAGCTTTTCATTTGGCTTCATCTTAACATTTCATTTGATCCTTTTGAAACATAACATCTCATTTTGGAGATCGATGCCCGAAATTTTTGATATTTCAATTTGATGAACAAGCCTTTGGCTTTTGGGTACATACATTTTCATAAAAGTCGCTTTCCTTTTTTCCTAGTCAAATACTAGTATGTGCGACAGGCTTTTGCAGCTCATTATCTCTTTTCATTTGGAGATTTACATTTTTGAGCTCATTTAAGAAAAAAAATAAAATAAAATAAAGAGTGAGAAGATATATAGACACAAGTCTATACATGTCTCAAGATCAACAAAACCATTGGCTAATCATTCATGACAAGTTTGAAGATCGATTTACAACAATCACATAGATTTCAAGACTTCTCCCACAATGATATGAGTGCATATGAAACAAGCTATGCTCTTAGATGCACAAAGCCATTTACACAAAGGTACAAGGCAAAACATGTTTAAGACAAAGATTCGACAAAGTCGATCAAACTTTTATGATTTTCTATATTTGTTTTTTGTTTTTGGATTTTTGACACAAAAGTAATAAAAGATTGATCAAAACAACAATGTAAAAACATTTAAAGTACTAATAAAGAAACAAAACATGCTATACAAATAGCCAACAAGTGAGTGTGTGTCCAACAACAGAGAGATTACGAAGCAATAGTGAGATAGGACACACAACACACAAGAGAGTCAAGGAATTGTACCAACTCCAATGGTCTTACGAAGTGATTCAAACCGTGGACCATCAAGAGGCTTGGTGAAGATGTCCACCTTTTGATTGTCTGTGTGTATGAATTCAAGACACACCACTTTATCCTCCACAAGATCTCAGATGAAGTGATAACGTATCTCTATGTGTTTTGACTTCGAATGCTGAATCGGATTCTTTAAGAGATTTATGGCACTGGTGTTATCACAGAATACACACATGGTATCTTGAGGAATCCCGTAGTCATGAAGTAACTTCTTCATCCAAAGAAGTTGTGTGCAGTAACTTCCAGCGGCAATGTATTCAGCTTCAGCTGTAGAGAGAGATACGGAGTTTTGTTTCTTGCTCATCCAAGAGACCAGATTGTTATCGAGGTAGAAACATCCCCTTGAAGTACTCTTTTGGTTATCTACACTGCCAGCCCAATCTGCATCTGAATAACCTGCATGGCAAGCATTTGAATCCTTTGAATACCATAAACCATAATCCAGAGTTCCATTGACATATCGTATAATTCGCTTTACTGCAGTCAAGTGGGATTCCTTTGGAGTAACCTGATATCTAGCACAAACACTAACGCTAAATGCAATATCCGGTCTACTAGCGGTGAGATAGAGTAGACTTCCAATAATACTCCTTGTTAGGTTCTAAGAATTAGGAACTAATGTATTAGAACTTCAATTTGTAATGTTGGCAAACCATGATCAAAAAATTCTTTAGGTTGTGTATTAGACTTGCTCAAAGTATGGCTTTTTATGTGAAGTTGGAATCGAGTTGACTGCAGAATTCACTGTTCACTTTCTGCCTGACTCGATCGATCGAGAATTAGACTCGACCGATCGAAAATCGAGCAGAACGTTTTTCTACAGAATTTTCCAACTCAGCCCTAGGTCATTTAATGTATAGGGTTTTATGTTTTGCCCTAAGTATATAAGAGAAAACCCTAGCCACGTTTTTAGAGTTCTGAATGCTGTGTTTTTGAATCTCATTGTGAGATCTAGAGGTGTTTACCTTCACATACACTTAGGGTTTCCAAACTCAAGATTTATGTCAAGAGCTTGATAAATCATACAGTTGCAGAATCAAAGAACTTCAAAGATATACAAGCAGGTGCGCTTGTGAATTGCTGAAGAATTCAAGAAAGAAAGAGTCTGTGGATCTCGGAGCTATCATGGGGTCGTGGTAGTAAGTTTCCTACACTTGGGTAATAATAGGATGTTAGTGGTCTAAGTCTTATTGTGTAAACTTCAATTCTTTCATAGTGAATTCAGTTTACCTTGAGGATAGCTAGGTTAAATCCTCCCTAGGTTTTTTACCGGTTTGGTTTTCCTGGGTCATCAGATCTTTGTGTTCTTTATTTTCCGCTGCTTTATTGTTTTTCAATATATTTGTGTTAACCTAGTTCTGCTTAAATTACCTAAGTTAATCACTTGGCTAATTCTCTAGGTTAATCTGTTGGGTTTAAGGGGTCTAAATGAACTTACAAGTGGTATCAGAGCGGGTAGCTTTTGTGTTTGATCATTTGATCCTTGAGCTGATCCTTGACCCCTGTTGTCATGGAACACGGTCACTCTCTTGTTGTTCCACCTCACTTTGATAGAAACAATTATGCTTATTGGAAAGTAAGGATGAAAGCATTCTTGAAATCCATTGATGAGAGAGTTTGGAATTCCATTGAGTACGGATGGGAGGAGCCCACTACTCTTATGAGTGAGTGGCAAACTTCTCAAAAGGAGGCAGCTGCTTTCAATAGCAAAGCAATGAATGCTATTTTCAATGTTGTTTCCATGGAGGAATTTAAGAGAATCTCTAACGTTGAGGTTGCTCATACTGCTTGGAAAATCCTCCAGACTGTGCATGAAGGCACAAAGGCTGTTAAAATAAATAAATTGCAGCAATTAACCTCTAGATTTGAAAGCATTAGAATGAATGATAATGAATCTTTTGATGAGTTCTATGCTAAATTGAATGATATTGTTAATTCTGCATAAAATTTGACTGAAATCTATGATCAACCTAAAATTGTTAGGAAGATTCTTAGATCTTTAATTGAGGACTTTAGACCCAAAGTGACTGCCATCACTGAAAGCAAGGATGTGGACTCCATCCCTGTTGATGAACTTGTAGGATCTCTTCAGTCCTATGAGTTGGACCTACCCAAGACAAACAAATCCAAATCAATGGCTCTTAAGTCTATTGATGATGTTGAGGATGATGGATTTGATAATGAACTCTCTGCTACAGAGATTGCCTATCTTGCCAAGAACTTTAGAAACTTTCTTAGGAACAATAACAGAAGGGCAAGAGGCAAGAACACTGCTGAACCTAGAAATATTAGGAGGAATGAACCCACTAAGGTTAATAACACTGAAAAACCTAAAGAGAAAGTAGGACAACCTTTTAACAATTCTTTGGGACAACAATGTTATGGATGTCAAGGGTATGGTCATTTGAAATCTGAATGTCCCACATACTTGAAGTCTAAGGGTTAGGCTATGGCTGTAACCCTTAGTGATGATGAAGTTTCTGACAATGAATCCGCAAATGATAAGGAAGGAAACTTCATTGCTTTCACTACTACTACTGTAGTTAATGAAAGCGTATCTGTTGAAGAGAACCCTTTTGATGGGGAACTCTCTAAAGATGCAGATTTACAAAAAGCCTATAATAAACTTTGCAAAGTTGCTGCAAAGGATGCCATGAATGTTGATTTAGGCTTAAAGAAAATTGCATCTCTTGAACTTGAAAAGAAAAATTTACTTGTGAAACTATTTGATGCAAATGAGCTTTTGAATAATGTGAAAACTAAGAACATGTTGTTACTTAATAAAGTTAAATGTTTGGAACTTGAATTAACTGTTGCTAGAGAACAAACTAATAGGTCTACAAGCTCCAAACTTGATCACATGTTGAGTGTTCAAAAGTCTCCCTCTGACAAAACTGGCTTAGGTTTTGTGGATAGCGTCTCCGTGCCTGAACCTTCTTCCACTAAATTTGTTCTCTCTTCTGAACCTCCTAAGAGTGAGATTGTCAAACCCTTGGTGAGTGAACCTGTCAAATCTATAGATGTTACTCCACCTAGAAATATTAGGGTTGATCTTTAAGCTTCTCATTCTAGAGCTTCTACTTCTTCTAAGGGCAAGTTGCATGATAAGCCTGCATGGGTTTGTCATTTTTGTGGAAAGTCTGGACATATTTGTCCAAATTGTTTTAAGTTGCAAGCTGCAAAGCGTGCAAACAAATCTAAAGTACCTGTGCCTCAAGCACATGATCCTATGGTACTTATTGGTGAATTAGTAAAGGCGTTAAACCTTTATTCCAATCTTGGAGTTGGTCAAAATTCTAATATGAATCATAACTCCAATGCAAGAGTTGCATCTAAAAGGTTTTGGATGCAAAAGGCTCGATCTAACTGAGTCTGTCTGACATGGTCCTTGTGCTTCATTGCTCTATCTTTTGTGACTTTTGTTTCTAGGATTTGCATTGCATAGCATTCATGCATTTCATTCTAGGATTTTTTTTTTAGTTGAATAAAAAAAAAATTTTGCAGATTGTGCTTTTGCAATTTTTTCCTTGAACTTGATTACAAGGTTGGTCAATCAAATTCTGCATAACATGTGAATGTACCTTGTTTAGCTTTGATGCACTTATTTCTATTGCACTTTACTAGCTGAAGTTTTGTTGTGCATGTTGTGTGGGAAGATGCTATATTTGTTGATCACATGATCTTGATCTTGAAGTCTTATGTCTTTGATTGTCGGACTTGATCTTATTGAGAAAGGCATAAATAACCATCTCACCACTGTTTACTAGCCAATCATGAACACCTTAGTGCATATCATAAGATTTTGTGCTCGAGAAAGTGTAGCACATACACAAAAAGAGCATAAGGTGTAGCCTCTAACTAAAATTGGTGTGTACATTATTGGGCTATAATAATTTCTCATAATTCATAAAAATGGTGTGTACATTATCCCGGCTTTTATTAAGTTTCTAATCAATTAAATTGAATAATGAGGCAAATCAAGAAACTTACATGATTGCAAGCTTTTATTCTAGGAGATATGAGAGTTATATGATGTAACTCTTTAAGTAATAGTCTCTTTCAAATTCATGTGATGGATTTTGTAGAAATTGTGATTAATTACTATGTGCATATCACCTCACATGTTTCTCAAGCTTATGCTAGTTGCACACACTACACAAGTTATTCTTTGCTAAACTGTGTACATGGCATTGTGTGCTTTTTGGTCTGACCACCCAAGTTTGAATATTTCTGAAAATTGATGCAAAACATGTTTGCTTGTTTGATTGGTTGAGGGATATTATGAGAAAATCTTACTTTGAGAGATCTGGGTTAAAAATATGGGTTTTTGGAAAACATTTCATTTCATACTCATGCATTCTTTTCATAAAATCTTATGCTTTGAGGAGTTTTTGAGCAAATGGGTTTCAATTTTCAAAAATTCACTTTTTCCAGATTTTCGATCGATCGAGTATGTTTTTCGATCGATCGAAATTGTTTTTAAAATCTCAGTAAACTCTCTGTCTGTTTCGATCGGTTCTTGATTGGTAGTGGATCAATCGAAGGATTTTCGACCGATTGAATCTGTTTTTCGATCAATCGAAAATCGGGCTGAGTGTTTTTAAAAAGGAACTTTTCTCACGTGCTCTTCACCTTTTCAAAACCTTTTAAAATTCTTTTGTCTCCTCACCAACCGGTCAAAGAAGTTTGTGCTGTTTTTGGCATTTTCCTCTATTCTTTTTGCATAATCTCTCTCTCCCAAGGCCGGTAAGACAATTCTGCCCTCTCTTTTGATTTTATTTTCATGTTTCATGCATTAATTCATGCATTTTTGGGTTATTTTCGCCATTTCGGTTTTTGGCATTTTTGGGTGTGATTTTGGTTCTTTCTTTTTCAAATGAATCATGGGTTTTTGTGGGGATACTATATACAAGCACTACATGTGTTTTAATTTGATTAATTTGGTGTTTTGTGGAAAATTTGAAAATCTAGGGCTTGAAATTGCTAAATTTGGGGGTTTTGTTCAATTTGATTAAAATTGATGAAATTGACTTGTTAGATTGATTAATTTGATCATTATATTGTGTTAATTAACTGTTGTGATGATCAATTTCTCAATTTGTTGTGTTTTGAAAATTGGGTTTTTCAAAATTGGGTATTTTTAATCTAACACTAATGCTCAAGTCAATTTTATTAATTTGGATCATATTTGAACTTGTCACTACATTAGTTCATGCATCATTTGCATATTTTGTTCATGCATCATATAGATTGTTATTTCTATATTTTTTTTGCTGTGCTAACTTGCAGTCTGCCCTTGGTCTTTTGTTTTTGCTTTTTTCTTATGTGTCTCTCTTTCCTGTTCTTAGCATCATGCATAGGAAAACTAGAGCCCATAGAACTTCTGACCCTTCACCTTCATTCGATAATGATTGGTTCCCTAGTAAGTCGAACCAAGTAACCTATGAGACCCTGAACCTTAGGCGTCAGATTTGGGCTGAGCGTAGGGTTATACTAGATGAGGTAGATCCTGAGGTGAGACGTAACTTTGAGCGTCGGGGTTGGTTATCTCTGCTCGAGTTTGAGCATCCTCCTCCTCTTGCCACCTTGATTAAAGAGTTCTATTCGAACCTTTCTATCCACATCTATGATATCAACACCTTAGTTAAGGTTTGGTTACGAGGTGTAGAGTATCGCATTACCCCTTCGGTGGTGTCTGATGCTCTTGGGGTGCCCATTGTTGATCATCCCGTTTTTCCTTATGAAGAGTCTCCACCTCTAGATGATGTTATGTCATACATCACTGAGTCTTCTATCCGGTAGGGTTCTAATCCTCAAATCACTTCTGCTGAGCTTTCTGAGCTTCATTATCTCTTCTTTCGGATAGCGTGTCATTCCTTGTGGCCTATTTCTCATCTCCACACCATCCCTCTTGAGAGGCGTGTCTTTTTGTATGCTCTTATTACTAATGCTCCTATCAGTTTTCCTCATTTGTTCCTTCGTTCTTTGAACGAGGTTCATCGGTCTAGTTCTATGGCTCATGCTTTATTCTTTCCCGGTTTTATTCATAGGATTCTCCATTTTCTCGGTTTAGGTGATTTTCTTGCTTCTGAGCCTGTACATGTCATTGCTCCTATAGGTGCTACCTTTTTGAGACAAAGGGCTGTTCAACTTCGAGCCAGCTCTAAGCGTCCTAGGGTAGAGCCTTCCGGTGTCACTCCACCCCCTTCTTCTTCTACAGATGCTCCTGCAACTGAGACGTCTGTTGATCCTGCTACTGCTGCTGATGTCCCTCCACCTTTTGATGATGTTTCTGACCTTCGTCGAACTCTGGATACTGTCGTGACCGTTCAGGCGGCTCATGGTCAGCTTCTGGTGGACATCCTTGACGAGCTTCGTGCTTTACGAGCAGATTTGAGGAGTTCTTGTCATTCTCCTCCACCTCATTTTGATGATGATTGAGTGCCCTTTGACAATTCGTCACAAAAAGGGGGAGTATATTTTGGAGAGTTTTGTAGAGGATATTTTTGTTTTAGGGGGAGTTTTGAGTTTTGTACTTTGTAGTGATACTGCGGAGCTTGTGGAGTTATTAGATTGTATCTAGGCGCTTCACTTTGTATTTACATTTTTTGGCTCTTGATTAGGAGATATTTTTGTTGAGATACATTGTTATGTATTATGTTTCTTATTTCACTATGCTACTTTGCTTATTGATTTATATTTATGATGTTATTCATGATATATGTCTTTATTTTGTGTCATGTGAAATCAAGAAGTTATTTTTATATTCCTTTTTAATTTTCACACATGTGTTTATGTGTTTGTTAAGTGTTACAGGAATATACAGGTCGATTCATTCGTGCTGCTGTCTCCTTTGCAACTGTTAGATAGTAGTTAGGTTAAATTGTTTAAGTGGCTTTTTATTTTGTAATGAGCTGTTTCAATTTGTAAACTTTGAGCTTTTTGTTAAGTCTGTGTTTTGTCACGGATTGCCAAAGGGGGAGTTTGTTAGATTCTAAGAATTAGGAACTAATGTATTAGAACTTCAATTTGTAATGTTGGCAAACCATGATCAAAACATTCTTTAAGTTGTGTATTAGACTTGCTCAAAGTATGGCTTTTTATGTAAAGTTGGAATCGAGTTGACTACAAAATTCACTGTTCACTTTCTGCCTGACTCGATCGATCGAGAATTAGACTCGACCGATCGAAAATCGAGCAGAACGTTTTTCTGCAGAATTTTCCAACTCAGCCCTAGCTCATTTAATGTATAGGGTTTTATGTTTTGCCCTAAGTATATAAGGGAAAACCCTAGCCACATTTTTAGAGTTCTGAATGCTGTGTTTGTGAATCTCATTGTGAAATCTAGAGGTGTTTACCTTCACATACACTTAGGGTTTCCAAACTCAAGATTTATGTCAAGAGCTTGGTAAATCATACAGTTGCAGAATCAAAGAATTTCAAAGATATACAAGCAGGTACGCTTGTGAATTGCTGAAGAATTCAAGAAAGAAGGAGTCCGTGGATCTCGGAGCTATCATGGGGTCGTGGTAGTAAGTTTCCTACACTTGGGTAGCAATAGGATGTTAGTGGTCTAAGTCTTATTGTGCAAACTTCAATTCTTTCATAGTGAATTCAGTTTATCTTGAGGATAGCCAGGTTAAATCCTCCCCAGGTTTTTTACCGTTTTGGTTTTCCTAGGTCATCAGATTTTTGTGTTCTTTATTTTCCGCTGCTTTATTGTTTTTCAATATATTTGTGTTTACCTAGTTCTGCTTAAATTACCTAAGTTAATCACTTGGCTAATTCTCTAGGTTAATTTGTTGGGTTTAAGGGGTCTAAACGAGCTTACACTCCTATACAAGGTTGGGCTCACCTCTATTCCAGAAGAATCAAAACTCAGTTTTGTAAATGAACTCATGGGAGTGGTGGCATGTTTTTTTTTTTATTCAAGGCCAAACTTCTTGATAATATTTCTAGCATACTTTTCTTGTGAAATGAATATGCCTTCCTTCTTTTGTTTGACTTGAAGATCTAAGAAAAATGTAAGTTCCCCCACTATACTCATTTCAATCTCTTTCTTCATCTCCTCAAAGAATTCTATGGCCCGATCATCAATGGTAGCTCCAAATACTATGTTATCAACATACACTTGAGCCACAAGAAGATAGTCTTCATCGTTCTTGACGAATAGAGTCCGATCAGCATACCCTCGTTTGAACCCTCTTTCCAGGAGGTAGTGGATAAGTCGATCATACCAAGCTTTAGGAGCTTGTTTCAAGCCATAAAGGGCTTTCTTCAATCTCAACACTTGATCAGGGAAGTGAAGATCCTCAAAAACTTTGGGTTGTTCAACGAATACTTCTTCATTCAGGTATCCATTTAGAAATGCACACTTTACATTCATTTGGTAGAGTTTGAAGTTTATAGTACATGCAATCGACATAAGGATTCGAATAGATTCAAGTCTTGCCACTAGAGCAAAAGATTCATCAAAATCGACTCCTTCTACTTGAGTGTATCCTTAAGCTACTAACCGAGATTTATTCCAGATAATCTCTCCATCTTTATCAGTCTTGTTTTTAAAGATCCATCTGGTGCCGATGACATGACCATTTTCAGGCCTGGGGGCAAGTTCCCATACATCATTTCTTACAAATTGATTCAGCTCTTCATGCATAGACTCAACCTAATTTTCATCTTGGAGAGCTTCTTCTACCTTTTTCGGTTCAAATTGTGCAAGGTAGCAATGGTATGTGACATGATTGGCTGAAGTGTGTGGCCCTTTCTGAGGCGAAGACCTTCCTCTAAAGTCCCGATGATGTTGCTCTCAGGATGGTTCTTGGACACTTTTGAGGATGGCTTTTTTGATGTGGAAACTTCATCATTCCGAGAGATGGGAGGATGAACTTCCGGAGGAGTGAAAGGACTAGATGTCCTTAGCATTGATCTTGTTTCCACTCTTGAACTCACGGGAGTCAATTCCTTTTCCGGTGTAGATCCTTCAACTTCTATATCAAGAGCTTCGACTTCAACAGCAGGAGTTTTGGTGCTTGGCCCTTCTCCATCATCTACCATTTCTACTTTTGTTATGGCATCATCAATTTCTACATTGATAGATTCCATTACGGTCTTGGTTCTTTTGTTGAAAACTCTATATGCCCGGCTAGTAGTAGAATACCCAAGAAAGATGCCTTCATCAATTTTAGCATCAAACTTCTCAAGGTTCTCCCTATCATTTAGAATGTAGCACTTGCTTCCAAACACTCGAAAGTATTTCACTCTGGACTTCTTTCCTTTCCAAATTTTATAGGTTGTCTTCTTTGTTCCCACTTGGAAGAATATTCTAATCCCGATGTGACATGCAGTGTTCACAGCTTCTCCCTAAAAATTTTGAGGAATTTGCTTATTTAGTAGCATGACTCTTGCCATTTCTTGAATCACCCGATTCTTCCTTTCAACCACCCCATTTTGTTAGGGAGTTTTAGGAGCTGAAAATTCCCTTTTGATGCCATTCCTTTCACAAAATGATTCAAATCATGCAATCTCAAACTCTTTGCCATGATCAATCCATATCTTGATAATAGGAACTCCTTTCTCATTTTGTAATCTTTTGCAAAGAATTTCAAATTTCTCACATGCTTCTGATTTTTCTCTGAGAAATTCAACCCAGGTGCACCTTAAAAAATCATCAACAATGACCATAATGTACCTCTTTCCTCCTAGACTTTCAGTTCTTGTAGGCCCCATTAGATCAACATGAAGAAGTTCTAAACAACGTGAGGTAGCAATCACATTCACCTTGTGATGACTAGCCTTTGTTTGCTTTCCCATTTGACATGCCCCACAAATAGTCTTCTCCACTTTTCCAAACTTTGGAAGACCCTCAGCCGCTTCAAGTTTAGACACTTTGCTTACTTGTTTGAAATTTGCATGCCCAAATCTGTGATGCCAAAGTTCCAACATGTCAACACGTGCACTTTACCCGAAATGGGTGCCGTAGGAACTACTCCATAGCAATTGTCGGTAGTCCTATTCCCTCCAAGACCTAAATCCCTTCTTCATTAATGATTAAGCACCCCTTCTTTGAGAATTGAACAAGGTAGTCCTCATCACATATTTGAGTGATGCTTAAGAGATTTGCCTTCAGTCCTTTGATGTATAAGACATCCTTCAATAGAGGCAACCCAGGTATCTCAACGGTCCCTTTGCCAAGTACTTGAGCATGACTCCCATCGCCAAAAGTCACATAGTCACCAACCTTCTCTTTAAGTGACTTAAACAATGATCTATCTCCTGTCATATGAAGAGAACATCCACTATCAAGATACCACAGGCATGAATTAAATACTTTCAAAGAGGTGTGCACAAATAAGCAAGCATGGGACAAGCATTCTTGACCTTCAAACAAAAATTCATCCTCAATTTTTATGCTTTCTTTAGATTAAATTTTTCTTTTCAGATTATGAACCTTCTCACTCAGAAGTCCATTTCTTCTTCTATACTTCTCAACTAAAGAGTTAGACTCACATAGACTATTGTGCAAACATTGACTCTTATGTTCAAAATATTTTAGCATGTGAATAAACATCCTAGCATGTATCTTTATTTTTAATAACTCTAAGAGTTCATTGTTAGAACGCCCTTCAAGCATACTCACAGAGTCATTATTCCACATACTTATTGTTGGGATAAGTGCCCTTAAACCCTATTGTAATATGTCATGTATGATATTATGTATGACATTATGTGTTAAATGATGTATGACTTAATATTGTGATTAATAAAGTTGTTTCGTTATTATCTAAAATAATGGTAACATGAATATTCGGACAATATCAAATAATCCATGAGATGCATAGTATGTGATTTATGTGATTTAGTCACAGAAGATATAGATCACAAGTTCTTTGTAAACTCAGAATTTTGGTTCGTAGTCGGTGATGAAATTGGGCATTTTATCTACGAAGACTATAACATATTAACTGCGATGATTTGTCTTGATCATGGAAGTGGTGACTTCTAGTTGATATGTTGATATATTTAAAGAGTTAAGACATATTGAACTGGACCGCTGTGAGATTTATTATTCTCCTAACGACTGTCGATTGAATAATAAATCTCACGACTTGTATTCACATGAACTCTTAATCCTGAGAGAATAATGGACTTGATCATGAAATGTAGGTTGCTTTGATATATCAGGAGTGAGATCTAAAGTAACGGTCAAAACCTCAGTATGTTGGGCAGCCACATTTAGTGTTGATAGAACATATATCTTCAAGATGGAATTCATAGTCTCTTAACGGAGATATAAAATATTCTCTTGAGATAAGTTTAATGGGTTCAGTTATTCAGAGAGTTAGGCCTAACCACTTAAGTAAGACTAAAGTATATATTTGTGAAATTGGATTTTATAAATATATGGTGAATAACTTAAAAGGATTAAACCGGATACTTAAGGATTAAGATGTAGTAATTTACAAAGTGGCAGTCTATATTCATGACTTTGTATTACTACGAATATTTTATGAAGGGGTTGCATGTATGATAGAGTCTTGGGATATAATTAATTAATGAGGCCTAGAGTGCAATTATATTTATATAGTGGTATTAAATATAATTAATGGTAACTTTGGACTTGTCAAGAGTTGACAGAAAAGCCCAAGGCCCATTGGAGCTAGTGTCTTATTTGTTCCCTTTTGGTCCCACTCCAAGCCACACACTAAAGCCCAATTGGGAAGGCCCAAAAGGCTAGCCCAATTAGATAATCAGTTATGTGGAGAGAAACATACAGAATTTTATATTAGAATGAAATAGTTTGTATGTTCATAATATATGATATAAGGAAGAGAGACACTCTTTTATATTCTCTCCAGAACAACACATAAAACTGATTGAGAGACCACACATCTTGGACATTAAGTGGAATTGGAGTGAAGATCAAAGGTGTTTCCAAGTGCTTTTCTTCATTCGGTTTTGAAATTCATCATACCAAGGTACACTCTCTTGTTCTTATATTCTGAAACTTACATAGTGCATGTTAACAATTGCGAATGAAGTAGATCCGTTTTTTTTTCGCTGCATATGTTTGTATGTGATGCAAACATGTAATTTTTCCATCACTTAATCCACACTTCGTCATTGTCAATTTCACAACAACGACCAAAGCACAGGGGTCAAGGATCACACAAAAGTAATTATACCACAGCAAGTGCACCTGCTCTGATACTAATTGAAAGTTCAAATATCGTATAAAACACTACGAACATTTAGACCCCCAAAATACAAATTATCAATTCAAGCTTTAAATCAAACGATAAATGTGCAGAAAATGAACTAAAGCTTAAAACAGAATTGATAAACAATCTAAGTCAAATAGAATCACATCCATAATAGAAATTAAATGACAAAGATAAAGGGAAGAGAGATGCAAACACAAGGACAACACACGATGTGTTATCGAAGAGGAAACCGAAGTCCTCGGTGTAAAACCTCTCTGCCGTCCTCCAAGCGATCAAATGATCCACTAAAGAATGTAGTTGGGATACAAGGACAGCAATAGACCCTCCAAGTCTAATCTACCCAGTGCACCTAAGCCCTCTAAGCTTCTTGCTCCAACAAGGTTACGCTGAACCTATTTCTTCTTTAGCTTCCCTGATCCCGCTACTAGCCCATAGCATCAACCAATAAGAATTGGTTTCTTCCTAACTGCTTCCCAAAGCACCAAAGAGCCTTCTCACAGATATGGGTATGGTGAGATAAGGTCTTGGATAATGAACCTCTCAAGGATCTAACAATGGAGAGGGTGAGAGTAGAAGAATTTGAAAAGTCTCAAGGTAAAGATTGTGAATGAGTCAATCTTGTTTTTCTCTAGGGATTCTCTCTCAAAATTCTCTTTGGAAGCTCTTTACATTTCGTGGGTATAAAGGGTATTTATACTGGTGGGTGTTTGGAATGTGAAGAGTCAGTTTTTCCAAAACAGAGTTGGTTGGCGGCTTGGCCTCACGGCTTGACTGAGTCGCGAGTTTAAGCCGCGAACTAAGTGAACTGCCAGACTGGAATTTTTGTCCTGTAGTGCAATAGCTGGCACGACGATTCAGCTTCTGGCAGCTTGCCAGTCGCGAGCTACCTGCAAGTTCCAGTCGCGAGTTCCACTCTGTACGCTTCACTCGTGTGCAATATCTGGCGGCTTGCCAGTCATGAGACACCAGCGATATCCAGTCGCGAGTCCCTGTTCTGCTGCACAATCTTGAGCATTTCTTCACACTCTCTCACACACTACCCTTACATGATCCCCACTTAAATACAGGGTTTCTAAGTGTTGAAATACAAGCAAATTGGCACAGAATAAAACCAACAAAATGGTTGATAAATTTCAACCTTACAGGTAACTTTGGACTTGTCAAGAGTTAACAAAAAGCCCAAGGACTGTTGGAGTTAGTGTCTTTTTTGTTCCCTTTTGGTATTACTCCAAGCCACATACTAAAGCCCAAATGGAAAGGCCCAAAAGGCTAGCCTAAGTAGATAATCAGTTATAAGGAAAGAACATACAAAATTTTTGTAAGAACATGAAATGGTTTGTATGTGAGTATTGGACACTTTCTCATTCTCCCTTGAACAAATTTATAGAAACTGATTGAGAAATCACACTTCTTGGGCACAAGTGGAATTGGAGTGAAGATTAAAAGTGTTCTCAAGAACTTCTGATCTTTAGTTTTGAAATTCACCACTCTATGGTACACTCTCTTGTTTTTGAATTCTGAAATTTACATAGTACATGTTATCCATTGCGAATGTTGTAGATCCGTTAATTTTTCGCTACGTATGTTTTGTATGCGATACAAACATGAATTTTTCCAATATTTTATACTCTCTTCTTCCCTTCATCTCCACCTTCCATGTGTCGATTTAGATTGCTGGTCTTGATACTTGTCCCATCAGCACCTTCCTGAAGTCTTTAGGAGTAGCTGTAAGGCTAAAAACTACCGTTCAGATATCATTTCCTCATTAATGCGACCAGAGAGTTAGCTACAGAGCATTCAATACAGTGGTAGGAGCTTTCTCTTAGATATTTTATGACTTCCCATTGTCCTGCTCTTTTGTGATGCTTATCCTTATCAATAGAATCTCTTTAAACATTGCCCTGGATGGCAGATCACACCTTCGAACCTCAGCTCTGCTCTGTCGAGGAGTCATCCATCCTCGGACCATCCTATTGGACTCTTATGACCAAGACTTGTCTCCTCACTCACTAACTAGGACCCCCATGACAGTGTTTACCCGTCCTAAGACTACTTCATGTCCTCGATTAGGCCCCCGACCCAATATATACATATAGATAGATACCACTGGGCCTATAAACCTCGCAACACTTATTGTTACTTTATTTAAAAAAATTGATTAGGACAAATAAGTTATTATCTCTATCAACTGAAATTTTGATGCATGTTGCGTGTTACATTAAAACACTTATTGTTACTTTACCTAAAGAAATTGATAAGAACAAATAAATTGTTGTCTTTATCAACTAAAACTTAGATACACGTTATATGTTTTGTTAAAACACTTATTGTTACTTTATCTAAGAAAATTGATAAGAACAAATACTTAGATACATATATGTTTTGTTAAAACACTTATTGTTACTTTATCTAAAGAAATGGATAAGAACAAATAAGTTGTTATCTTTATCAACTGAAACTTAAATACATGTTACATGTTTTATTAAAACACTTATTGTTACTTTATCTAAATAAATTGATAAAAACAAATAAATTGTTGTCTCCATCTAAAACATTGTTTTAATCCAAAATATTGCTGTAATTTAGTGAAGCCAGTTGGCGCAACCACGGTTTTGAAGCCCAAATTTATTTATTTATTTTTTATTATTATTATTATTATTATTATTATTATTATTATTATTATTATTATTATTATTAATTGATATGATGTGATGTTATAAACACTATATATTTTATGTTAAAATTCAAATTGCATCTTTTAAATTTTCTTGAATTATCATTTTTTTCCTAATTTTTTTTTCATTTTAGGTTTTCAACTTTAAATTTTGTGTCAAATTAATTATTCCATTCATTGTAGCTTATAAAATTATATGTCAAATTTTGTATCAAATATGTAAGTATTTTCTGTTTTATAAATGACAATGGACAAAAGGATTAACTAAACATATATGTTTAAGCATAAGAGATAAAATGACAAAAAATAAATTTTAGATAAAAATGACAACTCACTTAAATTTATAAGTTCAGGCTATGAATTAATTTGTGGGTTCTAGTTAGTTCAACTGATAATGTTTGATGATTGAATAAGATATTTGGTATTCAATCCTCACCTATACCAAAAACCAATTGATGTCTTGATCTACTGATAAAGAAAATAATCATTATAAGTGGACGTGAAACTCTATTAAAAAAAAAAGTGGTGAATTAAATTTATATTCTAATTTTTATTATATAATCTTACAAAGACGTCTTCTTCTTTTTTTGACAAAATATTTAATCATGTGTCTACAATCTTTTTTGCTAGAAGCCTAGAACCAAATTTCATTAAAAAAGTATTCTTGCCACTTTATAGTCTTTTAGTCTTTCTATTGTTTTTGTCTGATTCTCTCTATGATTGCAATGCTTGAATGCTTGACTTTGACCCATGTCTTGCTTGTTGGGAATATTACACAAAATAATAATAGAAGAACAAGATTAACACAAAAGACAAACAGAAAATAGATAACTTGGAGACACAATATCGTTTTCCTTAAACAATATTTGCTCTCATATTATTGTTGCTAAAGAGTTATCGCAAATTTGTCCCAAGAATACAACCAAGATGTTAGATTCTATAGATAGTAATTTTGGAAAATGACCACATAAGCCTTTATTTATACCCATAGAGTTATATTTCATCAAAAGGCATGTATGGGAGAGTCAAAATGTTTCATAAAACTGTTCACAAAGCTTGATACCTCTTCAAACATTCAGAATAGTTACTAGAAAATTCTGCAGAAAATCCTGTTTTACGACTTTCAATCGGTCAAAAGTTACTTTCGATCGATTGAGTGCTCTTTTCAATCAATCAAATAGGAATCGAATAACGATCGATTCATCCAGAGGCTCCAGGACTATTTTCTTACCATTTTGATCGATCAAACCAAAGTTTCAACCAATTGAAAATGCTAAATTTCAAATTTTCACTTAGAAAATTCCAAAACTTATGTTTTCACTTTATCAACTTTATGAAACAATATTTTCCAAATACAAACATCATTATTACAACTTATCCATGTATAAAGGGACAAAATGGGCAAATGCCCTTTTCACACAAACTAACCAGCATTTTGCCCTCTTTTTCAAACTAATTAGGAAAATGTCCCTCTTTTGAAACTCGATTTTCTCAAAATCGAGTTTAAAAAAAAAAAATTTTTGGAGCCCTATAGTGGCGTTTTAAGGAGTCTATAGTGACGTTTTCAAGACCTATAGCGGTGTTTTGTAACTCGATCATCATGAAATCGAGTTATATGCAATTTTTTTCATTTTTTTTTTGCTATAACTCGACTTTGTAAAGATCGAGTTATAAAACGCCGCTATAGGTCCTGAAAACGTCATTATAGGCTTCTTAAAAACGCCGCTATAGGGCCTAACTCGATTTTTAGAAAATCGATTTTCAAAAGAGGGGCATTTCCCTGATTAGTTTGAAAAATGGGGCAAGATGCTACTTAGTTTGCTTGAAAAGGGCATTTGCCCATTTTGTCAATGTATATACCAATATATTCAACATTGCTTTGTGTGCCATTACATCCGAAGCTAACAAGCCACTGTGAGTTTCTAGTTTTCATTCTATATAACAGAAAAGTCTTTAAATATTCTCATTTTTGGTTTCTAACAGGTAGTTTGAGTTTAATTTCCAACCGTGGGGGCGGGGCTAAATGGTAGCATGGGATATTCTACGAATATCATATTTGCCTTTTCCCTTTCAAGTTTTGGCGTTTCCTTCATGAGCTATAGAAAGACCATGAGCTATTTCTTTTTGCCCATTTCACAAGATTAGATAGTCGAAATCATGCCTAAAAAGTGTCCCAATTCCACTACGCAAGCAAAGATAATACCCTTGAAGATTTTCTACATGCTGTCCACTCCATATAAAAGAAGTCGACCAGTATATTTTAGTTAGTCAGATATAGTTCGGTCTTGAAAGGACAACCCTCCAATTAAGTTCAGACAATCAAAATAGCTGTAAGATAAAGACCATTTCTAGTTACCAAGGTCACCATGAAAGGTTTACTTAGGAATGTCCAAATTAATACGTGTTCATATGTTTTTTTCATGATAATTCGATAGTTGAGGCAAGAGAATTTCAACCTAAATGTATCTGTTATGCATTTATTTTTATTTTAGATCCTTATTGTTAGGGATGTCCATTGGTTGGTCAACTCAGGTTTAGAGTAAACCCATGACTCGATCCAAACTCATCGAGTGTTGGAATATGTCACCCGCTGTCGACCGACGACCTTTAGTTCTCCAACCACCATTTGCATTCGAATTTACAGGTGGGTTCGTTCAGATTGGCGGCTGGCCAATACACTCCAGTTCAGATTCGCAACCAAAAACAAAGAGCCCCACACTAGTAAACCACAAAGACCAAATTGTGCCATCAGCACCGCCACACCCACATCACAATGATCCAAACCCACTTCCACCACCATACTCAATAAATACCCATGGCAAACTATTACACCAACACCACCAATAAATTACAAAAAAGTGAAAACAAAATGAGGGGGTAGAGCAAGAGAAAGTGAAGATCCAAATCCGCTATTGTTGCTTCAATGTTGTTTAACTAAAGAGATGATATGTCCACAACATTTTCACTACATTTTTACAACAAATCTTAAGTGGAAAGTTGTTACTGGTTGTTATTGTTGGAGCAAAAAAGTAATTATAGAGTTAGGTTCAAATTTGAACTAATAACAATTAACCACTTATGATTTGTTGTGAAAATGTTGTAAAAATGTTGTGGACATAACACCTCTCTTAACTAAATGGTTGCCTTTTATTTAGAGAGAGAGAGAGAGAGATGATAAAAACAGTTCTGTTTAGCTCTAGGAATTTCTAATGAAAATAGTGAAACAGGAGATTATGGGGAAGGCTGAAGAGATAAGGTTGGAAGTGATAGGGTAGTACTTGTCTAATAATGGGGAAGTGAGAATTTTGGAGGCCAACCACGTAAAGACACATAAAAGACCAATATATATAACAAAAATCATTAGTTATAGAATTCCATCGGTTTAGTTGCAATGGATTTCCTTAATATACAACCGACATACGAATCGATTATTATCGGGTTTAAACAATTATACCAACAGTCGATCGAAATTACATTTGAAGCCGGCCAAATATATTCAGTTTGGTTCAGGCTAGTCAGTTTTAGTCAGGTCGGTTAGTTTGGACACCCCTATTTATTGTAATGGACTCAAATCTGGTTTAGTTGACTTTCCTACAATGAGTTTGTTAATTGAAGGAGGCTTTAATGAAGCTAAGTACATCATGAGTCATCATGAGGATGTCCTCAGAAGAATGTGCCTAAGAGTGTCAAAGAAAGTCCTCGGGAATACATCATCGGGGTAAGTCTCTTCGGCTAAGTAAGATAGTATCCCTAAAACGGTCAGGGAGAGTACTTCGGATGGTCTCCTTAGACAAAGAAAGTCCTTGAGCAAGTCTTCTCGGCTAAGTCAGAGTCTGAATAGAGAATGTGTGGTTGTATTTGTTTTTTTATAGTGGGACCCCCATAATAGCCCCTAGTTTTTGCTTGCTTGAGTTGAGGAAGGGAAGAAGAGGATACTAGAAGCAATTTTGGGACCTTGGCTAGCTTGTGGTTTGGCCATACCTAGACGAACTAGGATTTAGAGATAATGATGGTGCTGAGCTAGACCAAACCTAGACAGGCTAGGGTTTAGAGATAATGGTGGCATAGAGCTTGGCCATACCTACGTTGGCCTGATTTTAGAGATAATGGTAGCTCTAGGCTTGGTCATACCTGGACTGGCTATGGTTTAAAGATAATGGTAGCGTTGGGCTCAACCATACTTGGACGGGCTAGGATTTTGGTTGTTTGATGCCTTGTTGATGACTCACGAGGGTCGTCCACCCATCATGGCGACGCTCTCGCGCGCCCTTTTGATTGCATATGTAGGGCATGTATGAGGGCTCGAGTGCTGTGAGGAAGGTCAAGACCTCTGGTGTATGACTGTAAATAAGTCAATTTTTAATTGAATTACCAAAGAAAATGAAGTCGCCACCAATCATTGGGTTTTTTCTAAGGTGTGATTAGTTACCTAACTTTGTTTGATTTTATTACCAATCCTAGGCTAAGACAAATGTCATTTTTCCTAATCTAATGTGGACAGATAAAAAATCTTGATTCTTGAGTTCGAAAATCTAGTTACGTGTTGGGAAGGGGTTAGGCATCCCACAAAGCTTGTACATAGACAGCCTTCTGTTTTGGTAAAATCTTAATTTTTCGGACATTGGCAATTAAAAACAAGCTATTGGCATTAGCTTTTTCAAGGCTTTAATGGAATTGGGCTTTGAGGTTTGGATCCAGAAAGGGTGTGGACTTGATCAATGCGACACTAGTACAATTTGGTATTGTTGCTAAATTTCCATGACAAAAATTCGGCAGCACTTCGTCTTGGTGCGTCATAGAACACAAAGCACTACTCTCACTAAGCTTTCGCTATGAGAATACGGCAACGAAGGTGCCCCATTTTCACGGAAAAAATTTGGCAATGTTTCGCGTTTAGTGCACTATGGCGCACTGCAAGATTTTGCTAGTGTACATGGCACACATCAACATTTTGATGTGTGTTGTGTACACGGGGAAACTAATGTCATTTAGTTGACATCGATCGAGACAATCATACCGTGATGATTATGCACACAATGTAGTATGAATATGCACCTATGGCAGTTGCCTTAAGCGCATACCCACATTACAAGGTCTAGAGCACTCTTGATTATGAGAGGGTCAACCATAAGAGTTCATCACACAAAGTACATGATCATCCACAAACAGACATATATATATATATATATATATATATGCACACACACATACATACATACATCATGCACAATACTAGCATGCAGAGCAGGAAAGTAAAGCAGGGGTTGCCAACATCCCAAGGGTATGGCCCAATAAGGTACAGGAAATGTAAAATAGACATTGTCATACCCTAGGAATGCGGCCCAAGCAAGATACAAGGAAAAGGGAGGCCCTAATACATGGTTGTAGAGAAGGCTAAAGAGAGAGAGAGAGAGAGAGAGAGAGAGAGAGAGAGAGAACCACTCAAGGACGCTAGGCCTCCTTGCTACTGAACATTGCCCTTTTTAGGCTTGCGTCATCTTCTTGCATCCTTGCCCTATTTGCTCACACCTAGGGAGTTGCATCCTTGCTCTAATTGTGCACATGCAATAACAAAAGAAACATAAACCCAGTAGACATGCAAAGAGACAATTGGGAAGAAAGCATGTGAAAGGACAAACAAACAAAGAGAGGCAAACGGGGGAAAACAAGCATGTTATCAAACAAAAGGGGTGTCCTTAGAGGACAAAATGTAGGCTTGGATCTGGTGTCCATAGTTCCATGAGATTGACACATGTGTCATCAAACAAAGTTCCTAAAAGGACTCGGGGTCTCGTGTACCAAGGACGGGTGTGAACCTGCATGACATTGTAGAAACTAAGCTTGATGACACAAACAAGCACGCACAAAGACGCATGCATAAACGTGTAGAAAAACGTGCAAAGAAACAAAGAGAGCCAAATAGGATGGCACAAAGCAAAGAAGGCAAGCATATCATCACATGGAGTGGAAAATGGTATGCATCGAGCAAAACATCACGAAGATGTGAACCCACAAATGGTTGCATCCAAACAAGCCTCAACCAACCAGGTAAGTGGTCCCAAAGGCTAACAAGTACAAACTCACAGAGGGCAGAAAGCATGGCAAAAGCCTAGATCTTGTCAGACAAACATGGATCTAAAGTATAAAAGCAAGCAAGCATACACATACATAAAGGAAATTACCCAAGCCCTTTATTATAGGCCTAGGTGTATGGATGTAGGCCTAGAACACAAGATCTATATCTACATCCTACCTAAGGGCCAAAGCATAAGAAAAAGGCATAAAAAGAGAGAAAAAGGCAAAGCCAAACACTAGACATAGCATTCAACATGTAGATCTAAACACATGAACATGGCAAGGAGCACATAAGTATATAGATCTAAGCACAAGTATGGCAAAAAGTATGGAAACAAGGTATAAAACACCTAAACATGTAGATCTAAGCACAGACAAGATATTTAGGCTTATCCTAGCCCAAGAAGGCTAGGCATCATCAAAGTGATAAAACATGTTAGAAAGTAAGGAGACATGCTAGAGAAGCAATAAAACATGCTCGGAAGCAAGATAAAGCAAGAGATATGCTAGAAAAGCAATAAAGCATTATATGAAGCAAGAAATGGCAAGATAAAAGATGTTAGGAGATTAAATAGGTGTCGATAGTAGCTAAAAAGCTACATCTACACCCCTAAACCTTAAATCCAAGGTCCTAAGACCAAGGAGAGGAAAAAGAGTGCAAGAACACTACCTCTTGATTGTTAGGAAAAGAGGGAAATCAAAGGTTTTTTTATGTGATTGGGAGAGAATTTAGAGAGGAAAAAATAAAGAATCTGCCTAGAAAAGTGCTCCATAATGTCCAAAATTTTCTCTCTTTTTTTTTGTCATAGGGGGTCAGGGGGTATTTATAGGCTTTTTGTGACCCTTCAACTTCCAACGGCCACTAAGCAGTCCTGACTTTCTAGGGTCTGGCTTTGATCACATATTTGAAGGTCTGCTCAGAGTCCAATTGAGTTGAACTTGGTGTCCTTGGAAAGCTCTGGATATCTAGTTTCCAAAACACTAAAGAAATTGAAATTCGAACAGTCAGATCAAAAGTTATGGCCTTGGGAAGTGAGCTGATGTGCCCAACACGGTTTTATAGATATCTTGACTATTTTAATTCCGATTTCAACCTATGAATAGTCGTTGGAAAGGGAATTAAATAATATTTTCAATTACGCTAGCCCCAACCTGTTTTGATAGTTAGATCAAAATTAGGGTTTTTGGTGCCCTAAGAGTTAATCTCAAGTCAAACTTGGCCAAACTTGACGAAAATCTCAAAGTAGCTTGGGTTTGGTGTAAAAGCATGAAAAATGTTGTTTAGGGGTGATTTTGACCGTCTTTGACTTTTGGTTAATCCAGGGTTAACCAGGGGCATTTTGGTCAATTTGACCCAAAAAGGCACTTCTAGTGCTCCGATGCTTGAACGGGTTGTTCCACGTCAATCTAGATGTTTCCTTAACCCCATGGAGAAAATTTAATGATGGGGAAAGATCAAGTATGACTTGTCCTTGAGTTGTAGTTTGTAGAATATAAAACACCATGATAATTAGGCCTGCTATGCACACACCGTATTATTCATGGGCTTTTTAAGAGGAGCTCGTCCAAAGAAGGATAGTTGTCCAGACATGGATGACCCCCAATACAAGATTTTTCCACACGGGCTTATGAATCAGAACACATGGTGAGATCCTGATGCACCATTACAATGTTCTGCCAAGCACTTAACTTCCAAAAACAGTTATATAAGATGAGAATAAATATCATAACTTCTATAGTGGTTATAAGAATGGAGTGTAAAGCTTCATGGTAGTAAGTTTTCTACTCGAGGTAGCAATAAGATGTTAGTGGTCCAAGTCGCTATTGTACAAACTTCAATTCTTTCTAGTGGATTTGCCGTTTTACCTTGAGGATAGCTAGATTAAATCCTCCCCAGGTTTTTTACCAGTTTGGTTTTCCTAGGTCATCATATCATTGTGTTCTTTATTTTTCCGCTGCTTTACTTGATATGATTGTTTTGTTTTAACCTAGATCTGAATAATAAACTTAAGTATTCACTTGGTTAATTAATTAGGTTAAACAATCTAGTTTTACAGGAGTCTAAATTCTTACAAGTGGTATCAGAGCGGGTAATTCTTTTGTGTTAGATCTTTTGATCTAAGAGTTGATCCTTGATCCCTGTTATCATGGATAATTTTAAGTGTTTTACTGTTTTTGATTGTGATGATTTGAATAAAAAGAACACTGTTGTTTCTGTAGATCTTTTTGATGCCTGTGAAACTCTTCGTAAGGAATTATTGAAAACTATGAGAATTGCTAAGAAATTCAAGGAAGAGTTAAAATTGGCTAATCTTGAAAAAGAGGAATTGGTTATTAGATTAGATGAATCTAATAAAAAGAATGAATTTTTGAGAAATCAAACTTCCTCTCAAGATGAAAAGATGAAAAGCTTGGAACAAGAGTTAGTTGAATCTAAAGCTAAAATTGAAAATTTGACTAGTACCAAACCTGCTGTTGAGAATAGAAGTGTTTCTGTTTCTCTTAAGCCTAAAACTGAGAAATTTTATATCCCTCCTTTCAAGAGGAATAATAAAGAAAAGGCTTATTTTGCTAGGTTAGACAAAAGTAAAAGTTCTGATGTAGACGCTGAAGTTTCTAAATCTAAGTCTAAACCTACTGTTAGATAGTATAAGAAATCTGTTTTTGTGCCTACTTGTCACCTTTGTGGTGTTGTTCGTCATATTAGACCAAATTGTTCTTTGTTGAGGAAAAAACCAAAATCTGAGACTAGCTTTGCTATTAGGAATACTGATGTTCCTAAATTTGTTCCCGTTTGTCACTTTTGTGGTGTCCATGGTCACATTCGTCCTAATTATCATAAATTGAAATTTAAAAATTCTGTATTTCAATCTAGGATATGTAATGATATTTCTCCTGCCATAAGTCCATATAAATTGTTTCATGTTCTTTTGAAAAATTTGAGTTTGTTGGCTTGTGAAAGGAATTTGCAGGATTTCAGTCTTTCTTAGAAGATTGGTGTAATCCCTCAAATACACTCTGTTTCACATGGATTTTCACCTACAAAGCCGAAGACTCGTGCTGTATGGGTGAGAAAAGATTATCTAAGGTGAGTGTTGCTGGCTTGTCCCTAATTTAATTCTTTCAATTATTTTTGGACATGTTTTGTTTTTGTTTTTAGTTGTTTTGTTTTTTAGGTTGTTTTTTTGTTTTAAAAAAAAAATCCAAAAACATTGAAAATTTTCAAAAAGACAAAAATATTTTATTTTGTGTCTTGTTTTATTTTTTTTGAGGATTACATGAATTATGATATATCTCTCTTGATTTAGAACATGCTTGATATTGTGGAGAAACATAAAAAGTACGTGTTCCATAAGTGCTAAGCTATTTTTTGATTTTGTTTGAGTATGTACTAGTTTGTACATGTACTCAAGGGTTAATTAAGAAATTGATATTTCTTGTTTGTGTACCCTCTATAGCTTGGTTAAGCACTATCATGCATTGCATTTACATTTTTAATCATTTAGCATAATGTGTGCTTTTAGTTTTGGTCATAAATTTTTTTTTAAAACCAAAAAGATTTTATGTGTTTTGTATTATATATCTTGGATTTATAATCAAGGTTGGCCATATTATTTTTACATAACATGTTTATGTACTTTGTTTAGCTTGGATGAGCTTATTTTATTGCACTTTACTAGTTTGAGCTTTGTAGTGCATGTTGTGTGAGAAGATGTTTATAGTTTTTGATCACATGATCTTGATCTTGAAATCACATGCTTTTGATTGTTGGACTTGAACTTATTGAGAAAGGCATAAATAACAATCTCACCACTGTTTACTAGCTAATCATGAACACCTTAATGCATATCATAAGATTTTGTGCTCGAGAAAGTGTAGCACATGCACAAAAAGAACATCAGGTGTAGCCTCGGTTTAAATGCTAAAATTGGTGTATACATTATTGGGCTATAATAAGTTTCAAATTAAATAAAATTGGTGTGTACATTATGAGGCAAAACAAAAAACTTACATGACTGCACGCTTTTATTCTAGGAGATGTGAGAGTTATATGATGTAACTTTTTAGGTAATAGTCTCTTTCAAATTTATGTGATGAATTTTGTAGAAATTGTGATTGATTACTATTCACATATCACCTCACATGTTTCTTAAAACTTTTGCTAATTGCACAAACTACACAAGTTACTCTTTGCTAAATTTTGTACATGATATTGTGTGTAATTTTTTTGTGGCCATCCAAGATTGAAAATTCCTTGATTTTAATGCAAAATTTGTTTTAATGATTGAGTTTTGAGGACACATTGGTTGAAAGACTTGTTTTTGAAAGTTCTGGGTTGAATTCAAGTGTTTTTAAAAAACTTTCAGTCTCATACTCATGCATTTCATTTATGAATCACTGTGCTTTGAGGAGTTACTGCATTAAATTACTCTATTTTTCAAAAATTTGAGTTTTCCAGAATTTCGACCGATCGAAGCTGTTTCTCGATCAATCGAAATTGCGATTAAAATTTTTGGTTTGAATCTGTCTGGCTCGATTGGTATTCGATCGATGCTCGACCGATCGAAACTGAAAAATTTTCAATTTCTAAGTTTTTTGACCAAATTTTTTATGCATCATTTATGTTTAGGATTCACATGCATTGAATTGTTTTCTGTATCCATCTTGTAATTTTGCAGTTATATCTCTCATTGTTTTCACACATAACATGCATACACTTTGCTAAATTGGGTACTCAACTTGATTTAAAAATTGATTGATTAATTTTTGAGTCCTTTGTACATTTTAGTATATGCTATTTTTCTTGATGTGTGAACTGCAAAAAATATTTTTCTTAAGAGATATGATGGATAATCAATCTGCAAATATTTTCTTTCCTCATGCAACTGTTTATAGGTCACATAGTGTCAAGTTTGCATTTATTGAAAAAGAGAATATTTTTCTTCATGTGTATCCTCAACTCAATTTTTTTTAGGTTTATGTGTTTTTATTTATCCCCACCTCCTAAATTTTTTCCAAAATTGTTTTTCCCAAAACTTGTTTTGTTTTTCCTATTTTTATAGGGGGAGAAAAGTTTTTTTTTGCCTTTGTTGTTTTTAGGGGGAGTTGTTGCTCTTCATAGGGGGAGTTCTCTCTATTTTCTATAGAGCTAAACTGTTTTATGTTCCCTTGGTTCTTTTTTTTTCTCATGTTTATTGTCACTTTACTCTTTGTTTGACTTGTCTTTGTTAATATGTGACAAAAAGGGGGAGAAATAGATGCAATGTGGGAATCCTGTTTGTCTTGTTTAGGGGGAGATAAAATTGTTTTTAAAAGGGGGAGAATATAAAAAATTTTTGATGTATCTGACTTAGGGGAGAGTTAGAATTTATTTGTGTTTTTATATTTCTGTTTCATATTATTGTTTATATGTCTTTCTTTCCACACATGCGTTGATGTGTTTGTTGAGTGTTTCAGGAAAGATAGGTACATTCTGATCAAGATCTTCTACCTCTTCTTGCAATTTCTATGTTAGGAGTCTTAGATTGGGATTTGTGATGTATTTGGGCATTTTATTGTATTAGGTTGTTCTTGTATTTGAGCATTTCATTTTGTATGTAAGTTTTGTCACGAATTGCCAAAGGGGGAGATTGTTAGGTTATAAAAGTTTAGAACAATTGGCAAATCGTGAACACACAAGAACATACAAGCTGCAAAAAGAAGATTTTAGAATCTACCTGGTTCGATCGATCGAAAGACAGGCTCGACCGATCGAAAGTCGTATCTGCAGATTTTTAATTAAGCCAAAACAGTAGTTCAAGCCCATTAAGGATTAGGGTTTCAAATCTACTTCTCCCACTATATAAAGGAAACCCTAAGCACGTTTTTATAAGACTTTTTAGAGAGAGAAGTATGTGCCTCTTTTGTATTTAGGGTTTTGTTCCTAAAAAGCTCTCTCATATCTTTTACCGGTGTGGTTGCTTGAAGAATCTTAAGATCCGGTATTGTTGAAGTTGCTGCCTTCTCTAGTCATCAAAGGTGCTGATGATCTAAACCTTCAAGGGTGCTCTTGGAGTCACAAACAGGAGAGTTTGTGTGGCTAAACCTTTGAGTGAGATCTCAAAGTCACAAGCGTGGGTGTTTGTGTTTTGCAAAGGCTAAGGAAAGAAGTAGTCCGTGGACTCGGAGCTATCATGGAGCCATGGTAGTAAGTTTTCTACTCGAGGTAGCAATAGGATGTTAGTGGTCTAAGTCGCTAATGTACAAACTTCAATTCTTTCTAGTGGATTTGCTATTTTACCTTAAGGATAGCTAGGTTAAATCCTCCCCAGGTTTTTTACCGGTTTGGTTTTCCTGGGTCATCATATCATTGTGTTCTTTATTTTTCCGCTGCTTTACTTGATATGATTGTTTTGTTTTAACCTAGATCTCAATAATAAACCTAAGTATTCACATGGTTAATTAATTAGGTTAAACAATCTAGTTTTACAAGGGTCTAAATTCTTACATGAACCAATAATGGAGACCATGAGATCCAACCATTGTATCTCTCTCCCACTAGATATTTCAAAGTGAAGGTTTTTAATTAGAAATCATGTGTAAACTAATCACACACAGCCTTGCACTTTATACATGTGAAAACCCTTAATACATGTGAAAACCCTTAGAAAAATTCAAAATTCCCAGTTTTCAATTAATCGAATGTGTATCTTTATTAATCGAAAAAGTTAGCAATTTGTTACAAAATAATCTGCCTCCCTCGATCGCTGCTCGATCGATCGAGAAACAATTTCATGTCTCAATCGATTTTTTTTCGCTTCTCGATCAATCGAGAAATAATCTGCTTGCTCGATCGCTGCTCGATCGATCGAGAATCGCGAAAATTGAATTTTCCATAATTTTTCTAAGACAATTTTCAACGATTTTAATGAACAAAAAACCATCATATAAACATGATAGACAGAGAATGATATCAAAACTGAATTCCATTGATGCTATAGCCTTAAAGTTGAATTTAACATACTTAAATTCAAATTTAAACAACATCATAACATCAAAAATAGTTCTTATCATAAACGTAGTTTCAACAACCATGCAGAAAATTAAATGCATAATCTTCTAAAAACATGAAACTATTATCTCTAATTCTAAAACTCACAAAACATGTTATACAAATTTGAAATTTAAGACCATTTGATGGAAATATACATGTTTGTATTGCATACAAAACATACGCAGCGGAAAGTTAACGGATCTACTTTATTCGCAATTAATAACATGTATTACGTAAGTTTAAGAATGTAAGAACAAGAGAGTGTACCATGGTGTGGTGAATTTCAAAACAAAGATTAGAAGTACTTGGGAATACTTTTAATCTTCACTCCAATTCCACTAATGCCAAAGAAGTGTGGTCACCCAATCAGTTTCTATGAATTTGTTCAATGGAGAATGAGAGAGTGTTCAACACCCACATACAAACCATTTCATTCTCTTACAAAATTCTGTATGTTTCTCTCCTTATAACTGATTGTCTAATTGGGTTAGCCTTTTGGGCCTTTCCAACTGGGCTTTAGTATGTGGCTTGGAATGGGACCAAAAGGGAACAAATAAGACACTAGCTCCAATGGGCCTTAAGATTTTCTGTCAACTCTTGACAAGTCCAAAGTTACCATTAATTATATTTAATATCACTATATAAATATAATTGCACTCTAGGCCTTAATAATAAATTATATCTCAAGACTTTATTGTACATGCAACCCCTTCATAAAATATTTGTAGTAATACAAAGTCATTAATGTAGACTGCCACTTTGTAGATTACTACATCTTAACCCTTAGTACCCGGTTTAATCCTTTTAAAGTTATTCATCATATATTTATGAAATCCAATTTCATAAATATATACTTTAGTAATTCCTTACTAAAGTGGTTAGGCCTAACTCTCTGAATAACCGAACACATTAAACTTATCTCAAGGGAATATTTTGTAACTCCATTAAGAGACTATGAATTCCATCTTAAGAATATATGTTCCATCAACACTAAATGTGGCTGCCCAACATACTGAGGTTTTGACCGTTACTTTAGATCTCACTCTTGATATATCAAAGCAACCTACACTTCATGATCAAGTTCATTATTCTCTCAGGATTAAGAGTTCATGTAAATAGAAGTCGTGAGATTTATTATTCAATTGACAGTCATTAGGAGAATAATAAATCTCACAGTGGTCCAGTTCAATATGTCTTAACTCTTAAGACATCTCAACACATCAACTAGAAGTCTCCACTTTCATGATCAAGACAAATCTTTGTGATTTATATCTTCTGTGACTTTTCACATAAATCACTATCTATGCATCTCATGGACTATGTGATAGTGTTCGAATTTCATATTACCATTATTTTTGATAATAATAAATGAACTTTATTAATTACAACATTAAGGCATACATTAAATCATACATAATGTCATTCATAACATCATACAATAGGATTTTAAAAGCATTAATCCTAACACGTTTATCTCATCGGGATTCAGATTCGGCCACGACCGTTTAATCCTAACTACCTCTCTCCGAGATTCAGATTCAGCCACAACCGTTTATCTCACCAGGATTCAGATTTGGCCACGACCGTTTAATCCTAATAGCCTCTCTCTGAGATTCAGATTCGACCGTGACCGTTTATCTTATCAAGATTCAGATTCAACCACGACCATTTAATCGTAACAGCCTTTCTCTAAGATTCAGATTCAGGCACGACCGTTTAATCCTAACAACCTCTCTAGGATTCAGATTCGGCCATGACCATTTAATCCTACGCTCTCAAAACTACTCTCAACCAAAGTTGCATCATCATCATGTTTTATTTCAATTTTGTTAGAGTTCCATGTGTTTTTATAGCATCCAACATATGCAAGTTTTCCTATGCTACTTAAACAAGTAAACAGATCTATTTTTTAGCATCATCATGGCATAAATTATAAATAAAAATAAAAATAACATATAAAAAATACAAAAAATAAAATAATAAGTGCTAGCAAGCTTTCCTACTTGCTTTGCTACTAATATACTTGCAAAAAATAAAAAGAAAGAGAAAATGGACACTGACCTCAAGTGCAAAACTGGAGATTGAAGCTGAAAGCTAGACTCACTAGACCGTGACTTGCTCCAGAGAAATTTTTAGAAGTGAAAATTCAGATAAATGGATGTGAAATAGTCAAAATGAGGCTTTTGGGCCCATTTATAGGACCTTGTATGGCTTGGTTTGCTTAGCACTCCTTGAAGGGCCGTCGGTCAGTGTTGACCCGGTCAACGTTGATCGGTTAACCTTTGACCAAAAAAAAAAACTAGAGTTTCTTTCCCAAATTTCGAGGACCAAGTCAGAAAATTTTTCTGTATCAACTGCAGCAGCTCAACCATGTCAAGTAAAATCGATCTCGATCCATGAACAGCGCAGTTTCCACACGCAATTTTTAAGGCAACAAAATGCAGAATTGCGTTCTTTATTCGACACCTCTCATTTCACTTGAGATGTTAGATAAAGACGATGCAGATATATACACCATATTTTGTCCTCCCTCGATTTGCATGTCGAACCCCAAAAATTCCAAAAATATCATCTTTTCTCTATGGGGCCATTGAAACATCTAGATTGACGTGGCGCAACCCATTTAGGCATTAGAGCACCCAAAGTGCCATTTTAGTTCAAATTAACCAAAATACCCCTAGTCAACCCTAGGTTGACCAAAAGTCAAAGTTTGGTCAAAATCATCTCAAAACAATATTTTTCATGTTTCTACATCAAACCCAAGTTACTCGGTGATTTTCATAAACTTTGACCAAGTTTTACCAAGTTTAACCTAAGGTTGACTCTTGGGGGCACCAAACACCCTAATTTTGATCCAACCATCAGAACAAGTCAGGACTAATTCCATTGCAAAGATTATAAAATTTCCTTTCCAACGACTATTCATGAGTCAAAATCAGAGTTAAAACGGTTAAGATATCTAGAAAATTGTAAAAAGCATGTTAGCACGCTTTTCAAGGCCATAACTTTTGATCCGACCGTTTGATTTTCAATTTCTTTGGTGATCTAGAAACTAAACATCCTGATCTTTTCTAGGACACCAAGATCAGCTCATTCTGATTCCATAAAGGCCTTCAAACATGCATCCGAAGTCAAACCGGGATAAGACCAAAATTGTTGATGTTAGCAAGTTGGCCAGTGGCCCTACAAGGTGCGCCGGTATTTGAAAGGTCACTTTTTCACTATAAAAGCCTCTAAACCCCTCATTTAAAAAAATTAAAAAATTAAAAAAAAAAACTATAAGGTTGAATTTTATCAACCATTTTGTTGGCTTTATTTCGTGCCAATTTTCTTGTATTTCAGCACTTAGAAACCCTGTATTTAGGTGAGAATCATGTAAGGGTAGTGTGTGAGAGAGTGTGAAGAAATGCTCAAGACTGTGCAGTAGAACACGGACTCGTGACTGGATCTCGCAGGTGTATCACGACTGTAAAGCCGCCAAATGCTGCACACGAGTGAAGCGTGTAGAGGAGAACTCGCGACTGGATCTCATAAGTATCTCGCGACTGGCAAGCCGCTAGGAACTGAACCGTCGTGCCAACTGTTGCACTAAAGGACAAAAATTTCAGTCTGGCAATTTAGTTAGTTCGCGGCTTGAACTCGCGACTCAATCAAGTCGCAAGGTCAAGTCGCCAGCCAGCTCTGTTTTGGAAAAACTGACTCTTCGCATTCTTTTCTCACTCCAGTATAAATACCCCTTATACCCACGAAATGTAGAGAGCTTCTAGAGAGAATTTTGAGAGAGAAACCCTAGAGAAAAACAAGATTGACTCATCCACAATCTTCACATAGAGACTCTTCAAATTCTTCTACTCTCACCCTCTCCATTGTTAGATCCTTGAGAGGTTCATTACCCAAAACCTTTTCTCACTAAACCCATATCTGTGAGAAGGCTCTTTGGTGCTTTTGGAAGCAGTTAGGAAGGGACCAATTTCATATTGGTTGATGTTATGGGCTATAGCAGAATCCGGCCAGCTAAAGAAGAAATGGGTTCAGAGTAACCTCATTAGAGTAGGAGCTTGGGGGGCTTAGGTACACTGGGTAGATTAGGCTTGAAGGGTCTATTGTTGTCCTTGTATCCTAACTACATTCTTTAGTGGATTATTTGACCGCTTGGAGGGCGGCAGAGAGGTTTTACGCCGAGAGTTTCGGTTTCCTCTTCGATAACACATCGTTGTGTTGTCCTTGTGTTTGCATCTCTCTTCCCTTAATCTTTGTCATTTAATTTCTGCTATGGATGTGATTTTATTTGGCTTAGATTGTTTATCAATTCTGTTTTAAGCTTTTGTTCATTTTCCGCACGTACATCGTTTGATATAAAGCTTGAATTATTAATTTGTAATTTGGGGGTCTAAACGTTCATAGTGTTTTATACGCTATTTGAACTTTCAAAAACAATTTATTAGTATGTCATAAATAATTAAATTGTTTAATTATATGAGATTATCTATAAATGAACTAATGAGACATTATCTTAGTCCATGAGGTGCATAGTATGTGATTTATGTGATTTAGTCACAGAAGATATAAATCACAAGTTCTTTGTAAACTTAGAATTTTAGTTCGTAGTCAGTGATGAAATTGGGCATTTCATCTGCGAAGACTATAACATATCAACTAAAATGATTTGTCTTGGTCATGGAAGTGGAGACTTCTAGTTGATATGTTTTAAGAGTTAAGACATATTGAACTAGACTACTGTGAGATTTATTATTCTCCTAATTTGGTTATTCAGAGTGTTGGGCCCAACCACTTTAGTAAAGAGTTACTAAAGTATATATTTATGGAATTGGATTTCATAAATATATGATGAATAACATAAAGGATTAAACCATGTACTCAATGACTAAGATGTAGTAATCTTCAAAGTGTATGTCTATATTCACGACTTTGTATTACTACGAATATTTTAATGAATGGGTCACATGTATAGTAAAGTCTTGGGATATAATTTATTAATAAGGCCTAGAGTGCAATTATATTCATATAGTGGTATTGAATATAGTTAATGGTAACTTTGGACTTGCCAAGAGCTGACTGAAAAGCCCAAGGCCCATTGGAGCTAGAGTCTTATATGTTCCCTTTTGGTCCCACTCCAAGCCACACACTAGAGCCCAATTGGAATGGCCCAAAAGGCTAGCCCAATTAGATAATCAGTTATATATAAGGTGAGAAACATAAAAAATTGGAGATGGCTTTTCATAAGTGCTTTTCATGAGAGTTTTGTAAGTGGTTTTCATTATGATCATATGAGAACATGGAATGGTTTGGGTGTGAGTGTTGGACACTCTCCTATTCTCTCCTTGGAAACTGATTGAGATACCACACTTCTTGGGCATTAAGTGGAATTGGAGTGAAGATTAAAAGTGTTCCCAAATACTTCTAATCTTTTGGTTTTGAATTTCACCGCACCAAGGTGTACTTCTTGTTCTTAAATTCTGAAACTTACATAGTACATGTTATAAATTGCGAATGAAGTAGATCTGTTAATTTTCCGCTGCGTATGTTTTGTATGTGATACAAAAATGTTTTTTCCCAACATTCTCTACAATCTTCAAGGTAGTGTTCTTGCACCTAATCTTCCTCTCCTTGGTTCCATACCTTGGATTTGAGGTTTAGGGGTGTGGATGTAGCTTTTTAGCTACAATCCACACCCCTTCCTGTTGACTGCTTTCCCTAGCCTTATCTTGCTTAATAAAATGCTTTATTTGCTTTTCCTAACATCTTATTGCTTCCTAGCATGTCTTTATAGTTTTTGGCCATGATTTATCGCTTTAATGTTGTTGGCCTAGCCTTTTTAGGTTAGGATATGTCTACTTTTCATGTTTGTGCTTAAATCCACATGTTTTTAGGCTCCTTGCCACGTTTATGCTTAGATCTACATGTTAGTGCTTAGATCTTTGTACTTATGTTTAGATTTATGTGTTTATGTGCTCCGTGCCATGCTTGTGTGCTTAGATCTATGTTGGTTGCTATAACATGTGCTACTTTAGCTCCTTTTGTCCGTTGATATCTCTCTTTCTTGCTTTTTGGCCCTTCCGATAGGGTGTAGATCTAGATCCTATGGTCTAGGCCTACATCCGTACAATAGGCCTATATCAAAGGGTTTGGATCATTTCCTTTGCATGTCTATGTTTGCTTGCTTGCTTCAACGTCTTATCCATATGTTAGCTTCTCTAGATCTAGGCTTTGCCATGCTTTGTGCCCTCCGTGGGTATGTGCTTGTGTGGTTACATTAATCCCTCCTAGGGTTTGTTTGGATGTTTGTGAGATACACCTCCGAGGTGCCGATGTGCTTGTTCTACATCTTTCTCTGCTTCATGTGATGTTAATATGCTTGCCTTGCTTTGCGCCGCTTGTTTGGCTATCCTTGCTTCTATGCTTTCTTGTTGCACGCTAGCCTACATATTCATGCATAAGCCTATGTGTCGTCCTACTCCAATCTGATGGAAAAATACATGTTTGTATCGCATAAAAAACATATGCAGCGGAAAATTAACAGATTTACTTTATTCGCAATTGATAACATGTGCTATGTAAATTTTAGAATACAAGAACAAGAAAGTGTATCTTGGTGCAGTGAAATTCAAAACCAAAGATTTGATGTACTTGGGAACACTCTTAATCTTCACTCCATTTTCACTTATGCCCAAGACATGTGATCTTTCAATCAGTTATATGTGTACATTCAAAAGAGAATAAGAGAGTGTCCAACACTCACATACAAACTATTTCATTCTCTTACAAAATTATGTATGTCTCTCTCCTTATAACCAATTATCTAATTGGGCTAGCCTTTTAGCCATTTCCAATTAGGCTTTAGTATATGGCTTGGAGTGGCACCAAAAAAGAACAAATAAGACACTAGCTCCAATAGGCCTTGGGCTTTTCTGTCAACTCTTGACAAGTCCAAAATTACCATTACTTATATTTAATATCACTATATAAATATAATTGCACTCTAGGCCTTATTAATAAATTATATCCCAAGACTTTATTGTACATTCAACCCCTTCGTAAAATATTTGTAGTAATACAAAATCATGAATATAGACTGCCACTTTGAAGATTACTACATCTTAATCCTTGAGTACCCGGTTTAATCCTTTAAGTTATTTATCATATATTTATGAAATCCAATTTCATAAATATATACTTTAGTAACTCTTTACTAAAGTAGTTAAGCCTAACATTCTGAATAACCAAACACATTAAACTTATCTCAAGGTAATATTTTATATCTCCGTTAAAAGATTATGAATTCCATCTTGAAAATATATGTTCCATCAACACTAAATGTGGCTGCCCAACATACTGAGGTTTTGATCGTGACTTTAGATCTCATTCCTCATATATCAAAGCAACCTACACTTCATGATCAAGTCCATTATTCTCTCAGGATTAAAAGTTCATGTAAATAGAAGTCGTGAGATTTATTATTCATTTGACAGTCGTTAGGAGAATAATAAATCTCACGACAGTCCAGTTCAATATGTCTTAACTCTTAAAACATATCAACATATCAACATATCAACTAAAAGTCTCCACTTCCATGATCAAGACAAATTATCTTAGTTGATATATTATAGCCTTCGCAAATGAAATGACCAATTTCATCATCGACTACTAACTAAAATTCTGAGTTTACAAAGAACTTGTGACTTATATCTTCTGTGACTAAATCACATACTATGCATCTCATGGACTATATGATAATGTCTGAATATTCATGTTACCATTATTTTAGATAATAATAAAACAACTTTATTAATCACAATATTAAGTCATACATAATGTTATACATAATATCATACATAGCATCATACAATAAGATATAAGAGCACTAAACCTAACACAATCCAATGGAACTACGGACACTCGATCCAAACCTACATTTGTCCTCCTAAGACAACCCCTCTTGTTTGATAACATGCTTGCTTGCCTCCTTTATATGCTTCACATGTCTGTTTGCCCCTGTTTGCATCTTTCGCTAGATTGTTTTTTAGCATGCTTTCCTTCTATTTGTTTCTTTGGTTCTTTGTTTGTCTGCTAGTCTGTTTCCTTGTTTGTTGCATGTACACATATGGAACAAGGACGCGACTTCCTAGGCGCAAGCAAAAAGGGCAAGGATGCAAGCTCACAAAGGGCAATGATTAGTAGATTAGGGGGCCCAGACCCCTCCTCGGCGGTCTTCTCTTCCTTCTCTCTCTAAGCCTCTTCTCAAGAGCATGTATTAGGGTCCCCATCCATATACCCCCTTTTATCTTCTTGCTCTTTGCTTGGGCCATGTTCCCTGGGTATGGCAATATCTATTTTACGTCTCCTATACCTTGCTGGGTCATACCATTGGAACGTTGGCAATGTCTGGTCTACTTTCCCACTCTGTGTGATAGCATTGTGCATGATGCATGTAATATATATATATATATATATATATATGCATGTGCGTGTGTGGGTGATTATGCACTTTGTATGATGGACTCTCGTGGCTAGGTGAGCGTTAGTCATGAGAGCTCTTGACCTTGTAATATGGGCATGTGCTCAAGGCGATTGCCGTAGGTGCATATTCATGCTATATTGTGTGCACGATCGTCGCGGTGTGATTGTCCTAATCCATGTCACCAAGTGACATTGGTTTCCCCATGTATGCGACACATATTAGTGTGTTCTAACACTTTGGAGGGCTTCGGCTCGTCACGATGCAAGCATGTTGATACGCACTGTATACACAGACGCGAAACCCTGCCGGTGCGCCATAATGCACCAAATGCGAAACTTTGTCGGATTTTCACCATGAAAATGGGGCATCCCCATTGCCGTATTCTCACATCGAAAGCTTGGTGAAAATAGCGTTTGGTGTGCTATGTCATATCTAAGGCAAAGTGTTGCCGAATTTTTACCACGAAAATAAGGCGAAACCAAACCTTGGAAAGCATTGATTGGGACCATACCCATTTCAAAACCAAACCTCAAAGCCCAACACAATTAAAGCCTCGAAAGCTAATGCCAATAGTTTGTTTTCAATTGCCAATGTCTGAATTATGATTTTACCAAAACAAAGGACTGTCTTTGGACAGGCATTGTGGGGTGCCTAACACCTTCCCCACACATAACTGGACTTCCGAACTCAAGAATCAATATTTTTTGCCCATCCACATTAGATTAGGAAAAACGACCTTTTTCTTAACCTGGGATCAGTAATAAAATCAAATAGAGACCTTAGAAAAAAAAAACTCAATGATTGGTGGTGACTTCACTTATCCTTAGTAATTTCCATAAAATCGACTCAGATTCCAGTCACACACTTGAGGTACGACACACTTCCAACAACATGTGCACGTGATAGCGCACAAGTGACGCCACGATGGGTAGTCGACACATTTTAAAAGCCACAAGGCATCGATAGACTAGCAACTCCACCGGGGACGCTTAAAGAGTTTAGCCTTAGAGCTTTTGATAAAATCCTAATCTTTGGACATTGGCTTTCAAAAACATTGAAATTGGCATTAGTTTCTGGAGCTTTCCTTTTGAAAATGCTTTTACTAAATCCTAGTAAACTATTTTCAAAACTCAAAAATATTTTCCAAAATGGTTTCAAATGGTTTTCCAAAAACTAGCTTTGAGGTATTTTCGTATGTGTGAAGCTTTACTGCTTTCCTAAAGCATGCTTTACAGCTTTCCTTTACATGTGCATATATCTGTTGTGCTTGGAAATTCTCTCCCCTTTCATTTCAAAATGCATGACATCACCCCTCATATTAGGTTGAACTCGAACTTAGCATTAAAGGCTAATGCTGGATGCGTACACCTTAAATATTTACTGGATGCCAAAATGTAGGCTTTTCCTGGGTCCATACGTGGACAGGATTATGCTGAAAAGGACCCCTTGATCCGCTCTATCATGCAACTTCTATGAAGGGAAGGATTAGATGATCGAGGTCCCTCCTAAGAATAGGACCAACTTACCAGTTAAGCCGTGTCTCATATAGTTGACCTAGACTATTTCAGACTCGTGAGGACTAGGTAAAGCCAAATTCGAGTGAACATCCCAACCTAGGGTAGGGTATCCTTCATGGGATTGTTTTTAAAATGAGTTAAGGGGAAAGTGTCCAATTTCCGTTTCAGAGGGCAGTGGACTTAAGGAGGGTTTCCTCTCTTCGGGCTAATCTTGAAAGGCTCTCTCCTGATAATGTAAGTTAGGCACATATTTCTTTTAGTATTTACATGCTTCTTAAGGTTCTCTTTCTAACCCCACGAGTTGGTACAGATCATGTGGAGTCCTTAGGCTGGAGCAACCCCTGTCGCGGACCCGGGCTTGGAAGCAACTGCCATACTTGCTTCTAGACTTTTTCGGCCCCTTGGATGTGCTGGATTGAGGTTGATCTACCTAGTGAAGAGGATGTGCTACCAACCGGCAGGGGAGGACGCGCCTCGGGTTCCCATGGACCCTCTAGTGTTCATGCTTGCTCCTCGTTCCATAACGAATGCGGAGTACAACCTGTAGGGGCCGAGCATCCCCTTCACCAATCAGGTCACGGATGAGCTAGATTATGACGAGTTCAGTGGGACTCGCCTCATGCCTTCCCTCAACATTCTGGTATGTGTTCTTGCTCCTTTTGCATCCGAACACTTATTCTAACAACCTTTCCTTCAAAATTCAGCCTACTGTCTAGGAGCATGAGGAGCTTGTTTAGCTTGCAGGAAACCTCAAGCTGGAGCTGATTGAGCATTCCTAACAATTGTAGGTGGCAGGGATAATGATGATGATGGTGATGGTTATGGAGTGGGAGGTTCAGAGTCAACTCTAAGCCATCAGCCTAGGAAGAGGCACTTCCGAGGATCCTACAGACAAACAGACACAGCATAGCATAGCATAGCTTACTTTCTTTTTGTTTCTTTTATTATTTTTCCCTTTTTAGCACACATTCTTGTACTTTATATTTGGTTTAAGTCATTGGGTTGTATTTAAGAACACCTTTTACATTTATTCTTTTATTTGGGATATGTACTTAAATTACAAACTTGTGGAAACTTCGTGCCATTTTGTTATTATTGGAAATTATGTGCTTAAATTGTGCCTTGCACCTTCCCATACCATTAAGTAAAAATGGATGAATCTTCTCTCTCAGCCCCTAATTATTTTCCTAGGTCTGTGACCTAGCGAGATTCCTCTAACTTTTGCATGGGTTGCCTTTCGGTTTTCAACCCATCGAGGTTCCTTATATCATCTTTGAACTTTTTTTTATTATTTTTCTCTTTATTTCTATTCTTTTCACTCATGCCTTCCATCCCCTACTTTTACTTCTTCCAGATATTGACATTTGAGAGGCTCCAATTGATTCACCCAACTTTTAGATATAAGAAATGACTTAAAGGTTGTCATGCAGTGGGTTCACATAGTTAAGAAAGCTTAAAAAAAGCCCAATCAAAAGAAAGAAATACTGACCGACCACCTTGATATGCCCCAAATTTTACTTTTCTTCGCTTTATGTTTCTTATGTCTTTTCTTATGAATTTAATAAAGGATTGGAATATTCCACATCCCCTATTGAAACAAATTATCATCTTTTAATTTGAGCAATAATAGACACACCCATTTATTATCTTTACTTATTGTCATCATTTTTCTTCTTTTTCTTTCTTTTTCTTTTCTTTTTTCCATGCCATGTAATTTTTGCCCATGACGTCCTTCGAGGAATTTTCACCATACCTATGGTCTTTGCCCCTATCTTTTGCCTAGATTGTCCCTTCGGGTTTTCAACCTAGCAAAGTTCTTTTGCCATAACTTTTGCCTAGGCTTCCCTTTCGAGTTTTCAACCTAGAAAGCTTTTTCCCTTTTTTTTCTTATCAAATGTGGTATCTTCAAAGTCTATCCATGTTGATTGGGCGAAGCATCTCTTCCCCATCCAAATCTATAATTCTTGTAGCACCTCCTGACATGATCTTCTTGATAATAAAAGGCCCAGACCATCTTGGCTTCATCTTTCCTCTTAGATCAAAAGCTTCATCTCCAAGCACTTTTAGAACCAAGTCCCCTTCTTTAAGGTTTCTAGGTTTCACCTTTTTGTAAAATGCTCTAGCAATCCTCTTTTGGTATCCTTGTGCATGGTATTGTGCCCTAGCTATCTTCTCATCTATCAAAGCCAATTGCTCATATCTTTTTTTCACCTAATCTTCCTCTAGGACCATGGTTTCATGCCAGTACGCTTAAAGATTGTATCCCGACCTCAATGGGAAGTACTGCTTCACTACCATCGACCAAAAAGTAGGGGGTTGCCACTATTAATGCACAGATAGAAGTTTTGTAACCCCATAAGGCAAATGGGAGCTTCTCAGCCCAATCTTTGTATGTTACTACCATCTTGGCTAGGATGCTCTTGATGTTCCTATTAGCTGCTTGTACGGCCCTATTGGTCTGTGGTCGATATGGTGAAGATTTGTGATGCTCAATGTTGTACAATTCCATGATTCCTCTCCCTCAAAGTGTGAACCACTAAAGGAGATGATCTCTTGGGGTACCTTATACTGACAAATGATGTTATTCTCTATGAATCAAGCCACATGCTTGGCTTTTAACATAGAGTAAAAGGTCGCTTCCACCCAAATAGTGAAGTAGCCAATTGCCACCAAGATGTATTCATGTCCATTCAAGGCCTTAGGGGCTATTCTTCCAATCACATCTATTCCCTAAACTAAGAAAGGCCCTAGAAAGGTCATGCTGTATAGCTCACTAGGTGGCACATGATTCAAGTTTGCATGTGTTTGGCAATCATGGCAACTGTTCACAAAGTCCACACAATCGGTCTTCATCGTGTTCTAATAGTACCCTATCCTTAAAATCTTCTTCGCTAACATTCTCCCATTCATATGAGGACCACAAATTCCTTGATGAATTTCTTCCATAACTTTCTCAGCTTCTGCTTTCTTTAGACAACAAAGATGTATACCATCATAGGATCTCATATAGAGATGACCTCCACATAATATGTATTACATTGCCATCAACCTAATCGAATGACATTCTCTCTTGTCGACACCGTCCAGATATACCCCCAACTCTAAGAATTTCCTGATGTCATAATACCAAGGAATCTCTTCCTCCACTATAACCAAGATTGAAGCTTCGGCCTTCTCTTTGTGTACCATCCCATAACTTTGTTCAATTTCTAAAGGTCATGTCTGTACTCCATTGGGTATTTCAACCATGGAAGCTAAGGTAGCCAAGGTGCTTAAGCTATTACCAAAGTCCAATCTCCAAATACCTCGGCCTCTTTTACCCCCAACTCTTGGAAAGCATCCATTCCGGTGATACAAGCCTCATCTCCTATGCCATTTCCATATTGGTTCACAGCTCTATCAAAATACATCTTCCATGCTCCTAGCTCAATACCCAAAATATCCTCATCTGGAAAGTCTTCTCTACCAACCTCTCCTTCCATGGGGTTCTCAGCACAAAAATTTGATACAATACTCCCTTTAATAGTTTTCCTTGCCACATACTTCAGATCGAATTCAGCTAATAAGATCAACCATCTCAACAGTCTTCAACTCAAAGCTGGCTTCTCAAATAGGTACTTCAAGGGATCCATTCTAGCTACCACCCATACTTGAAATGGTAGGATGATGTCTCTCAACTTCTGCACAACCCATACGAAAGCAAAGTATGATTTTTCTATAGGTGTGTATCAAGTCTCATAATCATGGAACCTTTTGCTCAAATAGTATACAACCATCTCATTCTTATCATCGCCTTCTTATGCAAGCATACTTCTGACCGCATCTTCTATGATAGAGAGATAAAGGAGTAATGGTTTCTCGTGCATCGGGGCTATCAGGATAGGTGGATGGAGGAGATATTTCTTAATAAGCTCAAAAGCTTTCTAACATTCATCATTCCATTCATGAGGTTCATTCTTCCTTAGGAGCTTGAAGATGGGCTCACAAATGGAAGTGAGCTTGGATTTCACAATCATATCATTAACATACACTTCAACCACATTGTGCATCATATCATGTAACAAGGATGTGGCCATTCTTTGGTAAGTCACACCTACATTCTTAAGCCCAAATGGCATCATGGTGTAACAATAAACTCCCCATTCTATGGTGAAGGTAGTTTTGGTTATATCCCTAGAGCCATCTTGATTTGGTTGTATCCCGAGAAATCATCCATGAAAGACATCAATGCACTACCGGCTGTGTTATCCACTAAGACATCTATGTAAGGAAGATGGAAGTCATCCTTAAGGCAAGCTTTGTTCAAATCCCTAAAATCCACAAACATTATTACCTTCCCATCTTTCTTGGGTACGGGCATAACATTGGCTATCCACACGGCTTGGTGTACATGGTTGATGAACCCTACCTTTAATTGCTTGGTGACCTCTTCTTTGATCTTTAAAAACCATTTGATTCTCATATGCCTTAACTTTCGCTTAACAGGCACAATGTGAGCATGCGTGTCAATGTGATGTTGAGCTATCTCGGGATCAATATCAAGTATATCTTCATAGGACCATGAAAACACCTCTTAAATTTGGTGAACAACTTTTTAAGATCTTTTCTTTCTTTTTCATTTAAGGTTAAGCCAATTTTAAAAAAGCATGGATTCTCATCATTGCCCAAATAAAGGGTTTCAAAAGTTAGTTCCATAGGTTCAATTTTCTTTTCCAATCATTTATTAATTTCATTTTCAAACTCATTTGAATAATTTAAGTGTAGAATTTCAATATTATGGGACACATCAAAATAAGCGAAATCAGAATTCATCTTATTAAAAATGTTGAAAAGTACATTGGGACTTGCATTACACATTTTCATAAAACCCAACCCAAGTCCAATTATTAAGTTGCCTCACAATAGGCATGATGAATTATGTCTTCTTTCTTCTTTAAGGCTTGTTACTCTTCTCCTCATCCTCCCCTTTGAACAAATCCTTCAGCTCAGCGGACCAGTTCTTATCTTTTAGAGGTTTCCATATGTGCATAGCCTTGGTTATGTCATACAAAACCTCACCTTCATTAGGGAAATCTCTTCCCACCTCATCGAAGAACCAGTTGTCGTCATCTTCACTCCAATAGCTGATCACTTCATCATCTCCTTCCTCTTCTTCTTTATCTTGAGTCAGTACAAGGTATTGATCGTTGTCGGAAGAGGGGTCCATGTCATGCTTAAGCATAACTTCGAGGTTCATTCCGACCAATCATGATCTTCTCAAGATCCCAAGTCCCCTGATTCAAAGAAGTCGTTGACATGGGCTCTCTTGAAAGTCCATTGTTCGGGAGTGCTCTTCAATTGTGCCATAAAGTTAGGTAGAAGCAGGCAGACCCTCCTTGCAATCATCATTCGATTGATGTCCTTTTGAGTCAGCTCGCTTTGTCCATAGTTAGCGTTGTCTCCTTCATCCTCTTCTTCTCCTTCCTTGAGTACTTCTTCTAGCTTGGAAAGGCAACTCAGTATCTTCTCAAGGGCTTTCCCTCGCGCCTCCATTTGCTCAAATATCTCTTGCAAGGAGGCTTCTTCACTCGAAACATTCATCCCTTCATGGAACGTTTTGCCTTCCATTGGACTTGAATTAGAATGGGAACTTAATCTTGGATTTTTTTTGTGCAATAGTGCCTGAAAAGAAGTCTCATTTTTATTAAGTCCACGTTCCAAATAAAAGGTTCCTTTTATATTTAGATGTTCTTAGAAAATCTTTAAGTCTATTTTAATGAAGGCCCAATTACAAAATCACTTCATTTCCTCTCATAAACTTTGCACCTTATTTCATTGGGCTTTGGTCCATTTACAACAATGCTCTTATCTTACTCTCATGGGCTTTCATTAGAATGTACTTTAGAGATTTTCAACCTTTTGTCTCAAACATGGGCTTAAAATATATTCACCGCCTTTGGGCTCTTCTCTTTTCATTTCATAATCATCATTTTTTTTAAGTAGCCTTTTAGCTAGAATATATTGTAGCTTTCCTCTCAAGGTCCATGAAGTTCTTATCATTTTAGGCCTAGGCATGCAACAAAGAGGGCCAAAATTAGGGAAATTCATATTGACTTTGTAGGATCTTGGATGCTAAGCCCATAGCATACTTGTTATCTTAAGCCCAAAGTCTTTTTTTTTTCAAAAGGGTTTTTCTGATTTGGGCTTATGATAGTAATTAGGCTATGGTCTTATGAACCTATCAAGTTAAGATATACCCTTTAGGTTTAGGGACAAGCCTTTTACATGTGAGAACTTCTTTTCTTTTGTCCCATTTGTCTTAGGGTATGTCGTAACTTTAGGGTCATCCTTCCAATCTTACATCTTTTATTAGTCCTTTAGAATTAGGTGAGCACAAGATATATGGTTGAACAAATAAGAGATATATGAAGAGTATCCTCTTTTGATAGGATCTAGGATCTCTCTAAGTGTGGGTAGGCTCCTTAAGGCTAAAAGGATAGATAAGTAGGTCACTCACAACTAGGTGGGTCATGATTCCAACCAAGGGCCTAATCTTTGTGGATTGGTGGCAAACCGTTAACGTACTTAAAGCCCATCATAGGCAATGGCACACATTGTGAGTTAGTGGGATGAAATTCGAAAGACTTAGGCCCAAATGGAGCCTTCCATCTTCCCACTCATCACCAACTGAGGTTAAGGGACAAAAGAACCAAGTGAAAGCGTGTGCTAACAAGTATTGAATAAGCCTTTATTAAGGTTAAGACATAGGACACATAGGAATTAAACTCATTATCCCCAGCGGAGTCACCACTATGGACACAAGGGGGGGAGTTGCCACCTAGTTTTTGCAATGGCTTAGGAACCATATATAGCATCCTCTCGTGGAAGGACCTTTTGATCTTACCACTAGAGATATGGGTACAGAGTTAAGGTACGGTCTTGGGAAGGTGTTAGGCACCCAAAACCGCCCAACCCTAAGGTTGGCTTCCCATCATTGTGTCTTATATCTTAACCATATTAAAGGCACACTCAACACCTATATCTAACTCACACACACACACTAACATTCATCTAACAATCAACATGGCACCAATCATCCCAAAAGACATAATCATGCATCTATCATGCTTATCAAACAAAGCCTACCATACATTTAATTATGCATCACATCAAAAAGCCCAACATTCATCTAATCATGGCATAACATATCATCATAAACCCTAGCATTCATCTAGCATGGCATCAAGGCATTCATCTAGCATGGCATCAAGGCATTCATCACATCACAAACCCTATCATCATACATCTAAACATGTTTCATCATAAACTCTATCATCATATCATGTCACATTCAAGGCAAAAACATATGAGCATTAATATCAAAGGTAAAGAATAAAGCCAACCAAAACATGTTATCATCCAAGGCATTTAGATCACAATTATATCATCAAACCTAAGCAAGATCATATCACAAATGCATGTACATGATGAATTCATGACTTACCTCTCTTACCTTGTAGTAACTCAGCACTTATGACATTACGCATGAGCATGTGAATGCATGTTCATGGCATCAAAATAAAACAACATAAGATAAACCCTAATTCTAACATATGAGAGACAAACCAAGCAATTAAACATGTGAAACAGAAGCTTTGAAAGCATAAAAACATGGAAAAAAGGCAATACAAAAACATACACGTGAAAGCAGAAAACAAATAAATAAAAATTAGGGTTTCTAGGCAAGTTCATGCGCAGGCATGAACAACCCTGCGTGCATATAATCAAGCCTACGTGCTCAAGCAAGGTTATGCACATGTGGGTTTCTGCTCAAAAACCCTAGAAACACAACAGAACTTCAAAACAATAAATCTATCATCCTAACATACTTTTAAAATATACAACTATATAAACCTAAGCTAGATAAACATATTAAAGCATATTATAACAAGAAACTAAGGTAAATAGAAAGATTAAAGCATAAAAAAAAAAAAAAAAGGAAAAGAAAAGTTTAGACTAATTCCTCAAAGAAAAGCTCTTTAAGATTGATTTTTTACTATTCCCCTCAATCAAATCTATTCACAATTAAATAAAAGAGCGATTAGTAATCTTAAACTCAAAGATCAAGGCTAGGAAATGCCTTAATCAAAAAAAAAAATTTGACTTGAGGATGTTTTCTGAAAAACTCCCTCTTTGATTCACTTTAGTGAATCTTAGTGTTTTCTCTTAGGATCTCTATGTCTTTTGAAAATATACCATGTAAGGCAACTTATAGTGTGAAAATAGGGGTTTGGAACAACTCCCAAACAATGTGGGATTTGGTCCAAACCTCATAATTAATGCAGAGAAATTGCCTTGTTTAGTTTCTAGATTTCGCTACGCATGCGCAAAATCGAGAGTTTCCTTGGTATTATTTTTCCAAAAATATTTTTACTTGCTCTTTAAAAGTTATATTTTTCATTTTAACATTTCTCAAGTTAATTTAATATCTATTTGGGCCCTAAACCAACCTTAGGTCTTAGAATTCAGCATCATTAGGGAACGAGTGCCTGAGTCGTAAAAGGTACAAAATGTAGTGTCTACAACATGAGTTTGATTTTTCTTTAATTGGATCAAGACCTTATCTTCTTCCTTTTTCTCTTCTTTCCCCTTGGGTTCTGTGGGTTTAGACCTTTCTCCTATGCTCCTACTAGGGTGATCCTTCTCTAAAAAAGATGGCTTGTAGTGTTTCCCACTCCTAGTAATGTTTGCTACATTGTCTTCGAGGACTCTTTTCTTAACTCGATCATTCCTTTAAGAAGTATCCCATATACAGCCACTGCACTTTTCAACATCTCATCTTCTTCATCCCATGTCCCTTGGACTTCCACCGCGTTAACCTCTACAGTTTCTATCAACTTTGAACAATCCCACTCGATCTCATCTATTTTGTACCCAATTCTGATATGGAGGAGGAGTTCGGTGATAGTTAGGCATAGGGTTCTTCCTAATGTTGGGCTTGGTGATGATGTTTAGATATGTGAGGGTTCCATTATCTGTGAGATCTTGTATTTCATGTTTAAGGCAGAAGCAATTGTCGATTTTGTGGTCGGATTTCTAATGGAAGTGGCAATACTCATTGAGGTTCCAAGTGAGAGGTACAGGATTAGGCATGGGTGTGGGGTCAAAGGGTTTGATGAATCCTTTAGAAGTCAAGTTCTCGTATGCTTGGGCAAAGGTCATTACCAGGTAGGAAAATTCTCGATGGGCTTTCTTTATAAAGCTTGGGTAGGCTAAGGTTTGTTGAGGTATGATGGCACTTACATTTATAGGATTAGGTGCTTTAGAAGTGGCTGCTCCTCCTCCATATGTCTTCTTGATTGGAGGCTTTCCCTCACCTTTCTCCAATTTCCCATTATTGATGGCATCTTCAATTCTAGTCCCACAATCACACAACTCTCCGAAAGAACTAATACGTGATGATAGGAGCTTACTATTATATGTCAGAAGCAAATTCTTGATGATCATGTTGATTTGGTCTTTCTCATTTGGCCTATTAACCATCCTAGATGCCTTCTCTTTCCACCTTGTCATGTATTTGGAAAATGACTCCCCTACTCCTTGCTTGGTAGTCTCCAAACCTCTTAGAGTTACATCAATCATAATGTTCAAGATGAATTGATCCACAAATAATTCCACTGGTTCATTCCACACCTTGGTTTTACTTGGGTCCAAGTTATAGTACCACCTTGATGCACCTCCCATAAGTGAGAGGGAAAATGCCTGCAAAATTTTCTTCTCATTCAACCCCTTCATTTCAGCAATGCTTAGATATCTGCTAACATACTGCTTCAGGTTTCCAGTCCCATCAAACTTTTTCACATCATAATTCTTGAACTTTTGAGGCAATGCAATGGGAGTCTTAAAGCTTCTGCCAACCATATTATAGAGACAATCATCCATCCCTTGGGCCTTGCGACAGGCTAGTTACATCTTTTCCATCTTTTCTTTCATAGCCACTGTGTCCACGATGAGTTTCTCAAATTGCTTTTTCCTTTCATATTCAACCTTGTCCCTTTCATCCCAATCCTCTTTCTCTTCTTCATCATGTATCTCCACATGTATAGGCTTTTAGAGTTTGGCCTGCTCTAGCTTGGTGAGGCGCCCTTCCATCTTCTTGGGAACACCGTTTTGTTCTTCTATTGCCTTGAATATCATTTGTGTGCTCGTGTCATCAATTGGAGCATCCATTCCTTCTTGAGATACTTCCTCACGAAATACATCTCCTTAGGATACCTCTTCTTGATATGTTACCTCAATCTTGACCAAACGCCTTCCATTCTTTTCTCAAACTCAAATTGCAGCAGGACGTGCTTTCTTGATCTTGGTGGTGCAATGGTGCCTGAAAAGAAGTCCCATTTATTAAGTTTATGTCCCAATTAAAAGGACTTCTGTATTAGATGTTCTTAGAAAATCTTTAAGTCCATTTTAATGAAGGGCCAATTACATAATCACTCATTTTCCTCTCATGAACCTTGCCCTTTTTTTCATTAGGCTTTAGCTTATTTACAATAAAGCTCTCATCTTACTCTCGTGGGCTTTCATTAGAATGTACTTAGAGATTTTCAACCCTTTATCTCAAATATGGGCTTACAATGCATTCATCACCTTTGGGCTCTTCTTCTTTCCATTCATTATCATCAATTTTTTTGAAGTAGCCCTCTAACTAGAATATATTGTATGCTTCTTTTCAAAGTCCATGAATTTCTCATCATTTTAGGCCTAAGCATGCAACAAGGAGGCCTAAGATTAAGGAATTTCATATTAGCCTTGTAGGATGTTGGATGCTAAGTCCATAGCATATTTGTTAACTTAGGCCCAAGGTCCTTTTTTCCAAAAGGCCTTTGATTTGGGCTTATGATAGCAATTAGGCTATGGACTTATGAACCTTTCGAGTTAAGATATACCTTTGGATTTTGAGATAAGCCCCTTATATGTGAGAACTTCTTTTCTTTTATTCCAATATATTATGGTATGCCATAAATTTTGGCCATCCTCTAATTTTTACATCTTTTATTTGTCCTTTAAGATTAGATGAACACAAGATATATGGTTGAACAAAAAAGAGATATAAAAGGGTATCCTTTCATGGATAGGATCTAAGATCTCTCTAAGTGTGGGTAGGCTCCCTTAAAGCTAAAAGGATAAATCAGTAGGTCACTCATAACTAAGTGGGCCATAATTCCAACCGAGGGCCTAAGTGGACCTTTGTGGATTGGTGGCAAACTGTTAACGTACTCAAAGCCCCTCATAGGCAATGGCACAGAATATGAGTTGGTGGGATGAACTTCGAAAGACTTTAGCCCAAATAGAACGTACTCATTTCCCTTTCATCACCAACCGGAGTGAAAGGGACAAAAGAACCAAGTAAGGTGTGTGGAAACAAGTATTGAACAAGCCATTATCAAGATTAAGAAATAGGACACATTGGAATCAAACTCTCTATCCCCAGCAGAGTTGCCACTGTGGGCACAGTGCTCTTCTTAATTTGGGGGAGTACGCCTCGGTCGAGTGGACTGGGGCAGAGAAAAGATATTGGAGTCGCCATCTAGTCTTATGGCCTAGAAACCATATATGTAGTGCCCTTACGTGGAAGGACTGATCTTACTACCAGAGTATGGGTTTGGAATTTAGGTATGGCTGGGGAAGGTATTAGGCACCCAAGATTGCCTATCCCGTGTGTTGGCTTCCACTTATTGCGTCTTACGTCTTAATCTCATTAAAGGCATGTTCAACATTGCATTCTAAACTCACACACACACTAACATACATCTAAGCATACAACATGGCATTGCATCACATAGCATTGAATCCCTAACATACATCTAAGCATGCATCTTATCTTATACTCCCAAGGGTAGAAACACATCATGGCAAGATCATACAAACATGTTATATTGCATCTCACTATTAAGGAAAAGACAAACAAGCACGCATTATCCATGTTCATCATCCAAAACAAGATCATATCCAAAACAATGCATGTTCATATGAATGCATTGTTAGGATTAGTGCCCTTAAATCCTATTGTAATATGCCATGTATGATATTATATATGACATTATGTATTAAGTGATGTATGACTTAATATTGTGATTAATAAAGTTGCTTTATTTTTATCTAAAATGATGGAACATGAATATTTGGACATTATCAAATATTCCATGAAATGTATAGTATGTGATTTATGTGATTTAGTCACAGAAGATATAGATCACAAGTTCTTTGTAAACTCAAAATTTTGGTTCGTAGTCGGTGATGAAATTGGGCATTTCATCTGCAAAAACTATAACATATTAACTAAGATAATTTGTTTTAATCATGGAAGTGGAGACTTCTAGTTGATATGTTGATATGTTTTAAGAGTTAAGACATATTGAACTGGACCGCTGTGAGATTTATTATTCTCCTAACGACTGTCAATTGAATAATAAATCTTACGACTTCTATTCACATGAACTCTTAATCCTGAGAAAATAATGGACCTGATCATGAAATGTAGGTTGCTTTAATATATCAGGAGTGAGATCTAAAGTAACGCTCAAAACCTCAGTATGTTGGGCAGCCACATTTAGTGTTGATGGAACATATATTCTCAAGATGGAATTCATAGTCTCTTAACGGAGATATAAAATATTCCCTTGAGATAAGTTTAATGGGTTCAGTTATTCAGAGAGTTGGCCTAACCACTTTAGTAAAACTAAAGTATATATTTATAAAATTAGATTTCATAAATATATGATGAATAACTTAAAAGGATTAAACTGGGTACTCAAGGATTAAGATGTAGTAATTTACAAAGTGGCGATCTATATTCATGACTTTGTATTACTACGAATATTTTATGAAGGAGTTGCAAGTATAAAAAAGTCTTGGGATATAATTTATTAATAAGGCCTAGAGTGCAATTATATTTATATAGTGGTATTAAATATAATTAATGATAACTTTGAACTTGTCAAGAGTTGACAGAAAAGCCCAAGGCCCATTGGAGCTAGTGTCTTATTTGTTCCCTTTTGGTCCCACTCTAAGCCACACATTAAAGCTCAATTGGGAAGGCCCAAAAGGCTAGCCCAATTAGATAATTAGTTATGTGGAGAGAAACATATAGAAATTTATTAAGATAAAATGGTTTGTATGTTGATGTAAGAGATACATTCTTTCATATTCTCTCTAGAACTCACACACATAATTGATTGAGAGACCACACATTTTGGGCATCAAGTGAAATTATAGTGAAGATTAAAAGTTTTCCCAAGTGCTTTTCATCTTCGGTTTTGAAATTCACCATACTAAGGTACACTCTCTTGATTCTATATTCTAAAACGTACATAGTACATGTTATCAATTACGTATGAAGTAGATCCGTTAATTTTCCGCTGCGTATATTTTGTATGCGATACAAACATGTATTTTTCCATCAAATGGTATCAGAGCGGTCTTCATTTTGAATATGAATAACATGTTTTATGAGTTTTGGAATTAGAAATAATTGATTCATGATGTTAGAAGTTTATATATGCATTTAATTTTCTGCATGGTTATTGAAACTATGATTTGATAGAAACTAATATTGATGTTATGATGTTGTTTAAATTTGAATTTAAGTATGTTAAATTGATATTTAAGGCTATAGCATCAATGGAATTCAGTTTTGATATCAATCTCTGTCTATCATGTTCATATGATGGTTGTTTATTCATGCAAAACTGTTGAAAACTGCCTTAGAAAAATTTCTGAAAATTCGAGTTTTACGAGTTTCGATCAATCAAAATTTATTTTCGATCGATCGAGTAAAACAGTGACCAATCCTTTTAAATCGATTGATATTCGATTGCTAATCGATCGATCAAATTTTCTTTTCGATCAATCGAGAGGTGATCGAGCATTAATCGAACCAGGCAGATGGTCAAGTTCGAATTTTTTAATTTTTTTGACCGATCGAAGGGCACATTCGATCGATCGAAAGAAGGAAAATTTGAATCTTTTCTAAGTGTTTTCAAACTTAAAAGTTCAGGGCTATGTGTAATCAGATTATGCATGTTTTATAATTTAAAAACCTTTATTTTAAAACATCTAGTCGGAGAGAGATACAATGGTTGGATCTCACAGCCTCCATTGTCGGTTTATAGTAGTATGATTAAGCACCTCGCCTTGGCGTATATGCCTTGCTCCCTTCGAAGGGTGTTTAATTCATAGTACTACAAGTTAAACTTCTTAAAGATAGATGAAGTGTGTTTTTACATCGAGAACGACCACGCTTCCGTGGGGTTACTTGGTGACTCACATTGATTCTAGGCAATGGTATACACTAGATTAAGTATAATGTTAACCTCCCTTCGGAGCTATGTCATTATTACTTAGAGGCTAAAGGAAAAGCGGCAAATTATTTTTGTTTGGTAAGAGTTACCATGATAGCATTAATAATGAGAATAATTCTCACTTGATCATTGTGATTGGTATGACCTCGCTTCCGAGGAATATTGATTGCGGGATTGAGTTGTCGTTGCATGTATTATATTATGGTTTTATTAAGATTTCATACTATATGTTTATATGCTAAATTGATAATGTCCAGTTTACTTATTATATTCATGTTTATTATTTTCAGATTTGAACATGGCATCATTTAGCCCACTTGTTACCATTCTTAATCAAAACAAACTGACTGGATCCAATTATGTTGACTAGAAAAGAAATTTGGACATAGTTCTTACAGCTGAAGAGCACAAATATGTGCTTACACAACCTTGTCCTAGCTTTCCTTCATTAGATGCTCCTCATGAGGAAAAACAGCGATATGATCGTTGGCAAAAATCAAATGAAATGGCCAAGTGCTACATCCTAGCGTCCATCTCAAATGTTCTACAGTATCAAATGCAGGATGTAGAACTAGCTTCGGACATTATGCTAAGTCTGAAGGAGATGTTTGGTGAGCAAGGCCGTTCTGCAAGGCAAGAAACCATGAGGCAAATTTATAATACCAAAATGGCTGAAGGTAGTTCAGTGAAGGAACATTGTCTTACAATGATCTCTAATATGAATACATTGGAAGTTTTAGGTGCCGATATTGATGGAGAATTCCAAATGGATATGATACTCCAGTCACTACCGGAATCATTCAAGGAATTCAAACTTAATTATAACATGAACAAAAAGATTTATTCTTTGTCTGAATTAATGAATGAGTTGGTAGTGGCGGAAGGCATCCTTGGTACTTCTAGTGTTGAAGCCAATGTGAGTAAAGCTTCTACTTCTCAACCTAAGTTGAAAGGCAAGGGTAAGAAGAAGAATAAAAAGGACTTCACTAAAAAAGAGGGTAAACAAATTGCCTTAGGAGTTGCCGACAAAGGAAAGAAGCTGAAAAGAAAATGTTTCCATTGTGGTGAGAAAGGACATTGGTAGAGAAATTGTTCAAAATTCAAGGCTGCCAATAATAAGGGTATGAATAGCTCATTCCTCCTTGAAATATGTTTGGTACAAAATCCCACAGATTCCTAGTGTGTGGATTCAGGTTGTACTAATCATATCTACAATTCTTTGCAGGGATTCCAGTAGACCAGAAGGCTTAATAAAGGGGAATTATTTCTTACTTTGGCTGATGGGAGCAGAATTCCAGTTGTAGTTGTTGGTGTTTATAGTTTATGTTTTGAGTCAAGAATTATAATATTAGATGACTGTCTGTATGTACCTAATGTTCGTAGGAATTTAATTTCTGCAACTTATTTAGGTAAAAATGGATATTGTGTTATCCTTAAAGACAATGTTGTAATAAAGAAGGGTAAAATGTTTATCTGTTCTGACAATATTGTGGATGGTCTTTATATTTTAACCCCTGATAAGCATGAATTATACAATTCTGAATTAGATAATAACTCTCATGTAAAATCATTAAAGAGAAAATTTCCTTCTACTAATGATGCATATCTTTGGCACTTGCGTTTGGGTCATATTAATCCAAACAGAATTCAAAGACTGATCAAAGATGGTCTCTTAGAGCCATTGGACTTTGATTAATTATTAATTTGTGAATCTTGTTTGGAAGGAAAAATGACCAAGCAACCTTTTAATGCAAAAGATAGAAGAGCCTAAGAATTGCTTGAATTAGTTCACATGGTTATTTGTGTGAGAGACTGCGCCCTCGACCCCCCTTTTTTATAGGCGGTGTTGGGCCAAACCCACGTGAATGGGTGGAGTCGTGTTATTGCCTCTCAAAATAGAGATTCGACTAGTTATATTTTTCCCTTTAGATTAAAGGTTTTACAATGGAGTCGCCACTTATTTAATTATTGGAAAAATAAGAAAACTTAAATTGAAAAATAATTCCTCATTTTATTAATTTGAAATTGAATTTACATTGATCATAGGAAATTACATGGCTTTGGTCCTAGATACAATCTAAGATAAAGTACATGGCTTTGTTTCCTAGTTACAATCTAAAAATCAAAAATTACAAGGATAAGCATTTGATCTACTAACCTTTGATTTAAGTTCGGAGGCTATGTTACAAGGTGGGAAGGTGTTAGGCACCCACCTTGCCTGGTGAAACCGGTCTTCTAGATTATGGTGGCCAACATTCATATCATATCATCCAATATGTCAATCAATAAATTTGAATTTAATGTGTGTGCATGTGATAAACCCTAATTCAATTTATTAAGCATTGTATTTGGATTGAAAAATAAATTCTAGTGAATGTGTGTGAATGGTGATAACCTAGATTCAAGGATTTGAAAGAATTATGAAACAAACATGTTTTTCATATTTTTGATGTAGATTTAAGATTAAAACTAGTGTAATGCATGAACATGTGATGAACAACTAAGAACATGTGAAGAACATATAAGAACATTTAAGAACATTCAAACATATTCAAAGGAATTTAAATAGTTGCTATCATGCTTTTAATCCTAAATTCTCATCATGGCAATACAAAAAACAAGTTAGAGAAAAAAATTATACCTTCATGCAAGATCCATATGGTGAAGGAGGAGACTCTTGGTAGAGGTCCTAAGGGTGGAGGGAAAGAAGAGCTAGGAGAGGAAGAGTGAGTCTCACTCAATACCTTGAGTCTCAGGAAGACCAAGATATGACAAGACAACTCAATTTCACTAGAACTCAAGAGAGGGGAAGAGAGGGGGTTTTTTTTGTGTCTTGGAATGAAGGAGAGGGGGTTTATATAGTAGTGGTGGAGGAAATATGAATGGAAGGCCATTTAATGAGAGTTAACAAAGAATCATGAACCTAGACCTCATTTTAGCCTTTGGGGAAATCTTGTGCATTAAATGGAAAGATTGGTAGGAGTGGGGAGCAAGCCAAAATTCGGTTTTTCCGTAGCTGCTGTAACAGCCTGTAGTGCCAACTTTGAAAAATCATATCTGACTCAATTCTGATCGGAATTGGCTTGTTCTTGTGCTCAAATTGAAGCCCCGGATGTCTAGTTTCTGGGAAAATTAACCTTATTCACAGATGCAAAATATTCTGAGAGATATTGATGAAATGGTGAGCAGAGGTCATTTGTTAGAAAATGCTTTCAGCACAATTAACATTAATATGTCCCAAATTAGCTCCCAATTAGCATTAAATGGCTCCAATCACTCCCATTTCAGACTTAATTGGCCCCAAATTTACTCTAATTAAAAGATAATTGCACAAATTACTCATTGAATAACTAATGTTTAACTATCTAATTAATTAGGTGTGTGCAACCTTACTATAAAATGTAGTCCTAACCAATCAAATTATGACACATCATTGATCTCAAATTGATTATACTTATAACCAATCAAAATCAATTGCTCATAATCACATATAGTCGGACTCAACATGTGATAGTGCATTTCAGCCATTAAAACTTGATTTGATGATAACTTTCAATCTGATGGTCCGATTAGGGCTTATGACCAGTCAATTTGATCGTTACAACATCAAGATCATTTTGGTGAAATGAGATTAAGGATCTAGTGACCAAAATCAAGATGCATGTTTCCAAGGTGAAATTACCCTTTTACCCTTCTGTGAGGTTAAATGCGGGTTGCAAAATGGGGTGTCAACAATTTGTGGTCCTATGTCAACCCAAGCAAAAGGAGGTTATGAGTACTTCATCAGTTTCACTGATGATTACTCAAGATATGGTTATGTGTACCTATTGAGACAAAAGTCTGAAGCCTTTGAAAAATTCAAAGAGTTTAGGGCTGAAGTTGAGAATCAATTGGGTAAATGCATAAAGGCCATTCGATCTGATCGTGGTGGTAAATACCTTCTTGGGGATTTCAAAGATTACTTAACTCAAAATGGGATTGTATCCCAATTGACTGCACCTGGAACTCCCCAACAAAATGGTGTAGCAGAAAGAAGGAATAGGACTCTTTTAGAAATGGTTAGGTCCATGATGAGTTACTCAACTTTACCTATTTCTTTTTGGGGTTATGCCTTAGATACAGCAATACATCTTTTGAATTTAGTTCCATCAAAATCTGTTCCCAAAACACCCATGGAATTGTGGAGTAGGCGTAAGCCTAGCTTGAAATATCTCCACATTTGGGGTTGTCCAGCACATGTGTTAAAAGGGAAACCTGATAAATTGGAACCAAAATCGAAAATGTGTTTGCTTGTGGGTTATCCAAAAGAAACTAGGGGTTATTTATTCTATAGTCGTAAAGATAACGAAGTTTTTGTTAGTACAAATGCTAAATTCTTGAAAAATAACTATATGAATAATTTTACTCCTAGAAGTAGAGTTGTATTGGCTGAAATGAATGAACCTGTAATTGAACAACCAATGATTGAAACTAGGGATGATGTGGCTGTATTGGATACACCACAATATACTACTCATGAGATGTCTAGTACACAAATGCCTCGTCGTAGTGGGAGGAATGTTAGACCACCTATAAGATTCATAGGTCTTGGAGAGACTTATGAAGCTATCTCAGAGGAGGCCAAAACTGATCCTTACACTTATGAAGAAGCAATGAATGATATAGATGCACATTATTGGGTCCAAGCTATGAAATCTGAATTAGATTCCATGTATTCCAATCAAGTTTGGGATCTTGTAAAGGCGCCTAACGGCATTAAACTTGTTGGTTACAAATGGGTTTACAAGAGGAAGAGAGGGATAGATGGAAAGGTTGAAACCTTTAAAACAAGGCTAGTGGTGAAAAGGTATACACAAAAAAAATGTATTGATTATGAGGAAACCTTTTCACCAATAGCAATGCTAAAATCTATCAGAATTCTTTTATCTATTGCTGCTCATTATGATTATGAGATTTGGCAAATGGATGTCAAGACTGCATTTCTCAATGGCAATCTTGAAGAGGAAATCTATATGACGCAACCGGAAGGTTTCATAACTAAGAGCCAAGAGCATATGGTATGCAAGTTGAAAAGATCCATTTATGGACTTAAGCAAGCATCTAGGTCATGGAACATCAGATTTGATCAAGCAATCAAATCATTTGGTTTTAAACAAAATCTTGATGAGCCATGTGTGTACAAAAGACATCAAGACAAAGTAGTAATGTTCCTAATGCTTTATGTTGATGATATTCTACTCATTGGAAATGATGTAGGTGTAATGTCTTCTGTAAAGGTTTGGTTGTCAAGCCAATTTGATATGAAGGACTTAGGTGAGGCTAACTTTATTCTAGGGATCAAGCTTTGGCGAGATCTCAAAAATAAGATGTTAGGCTTATCACAAGCTAGATATATAGATAAGGTTCTAGAGCGGTTTAGCATGCAAAACTCCAAGAAAGGATTACTTCCTTTCAGACATGGAGTTCCTCTGTCTGATGACCAAAGGCCTAAGACTCAAGAGGAAGAAAATATGATGAGACAAGTTCCTTATGCTTCAGCAATAGGAAGTCTCATGTATGCTATGCTTTGTACTAGACCAGATATCTGTTTTTCAGTTGGCATGGTCAGCTGATATCAATCAAATCCTGGACCACAACATTGGCAAGCTGTAAAATATATTCTCAAGTATCTACAGAGAACGAGAGATTATATGCTTGTTTATCGTTGTGAGGATTTGATTCCCATTGGCTATACAGATTCAGTCTTTCAATCGGATCTAGATTTCAGAAAGTCTACGTCAGGATGTGTATTCACCTTGGGAGGTGGAGCCATAAGTTGGAGGAGTGTTAAGCAATCTTGTATTGCCGACTCCACCATGGAAGCAGAATATGTTGCTGCTTGTGAAGCAGCAAAAGAAGCTGTATGGCTCAAGAAATTCCTTTCTGATCTTGGTGTAGTGAGAATGGAGAAAGTTCATATCACATTGTTTTGTGACAATAGTGGAGCAGTTGCACAATCAAAAGATCCAAGGAATCACAAGAAAGGAAAGCACATTGAGAGAAAGTATCACATCATTCAAGACATTGTTGCTCGTGGAGATGTGGTGGTAGCAAAGATTGAAAGTGCAAATAATCTAGCAGATTCCTTTACCAAATCATTGCCTCAAAGGACCTTCAAGTCACATTTGGAGGAAATGGGAGTTAGATTAGTGCACAATAGTTTTTAGGATTAGTGCCCTTAAATCCTATTGTAATATGCCATGTATGATATTATATATGACATTATGTATTAAGTGATGTATGACTTAATATTGTGATTAATAAAATTGCTTTATTCTTATCTAAAATGATGGAAACATGAATATTTAGACTTATCAAATAGTCCATGAGATGCATAGTATGTGATTTATGTGATTTAGTCACAGAAGATATAGATCACAAGTTCTTTGTAAACTCAGAATTTTGATTCGTAGTCGGTGATAAAATTGGACATTTCATCTGCGAAGACTATAACATATTAACTAAGATGATTTGTCTTGATCATGGAAGTGGAGACTTCTAGTTGATATGTTGATATGTTTTAAGAGTTAAGACATATTGAACTGGACCGCTGTGAGATTTATTATTCTCCTAACGACTGTCAATTGAATAATAAATCTCATGACTTCTATTCACATGAACTCTTAATCCTGAGAGAATAATGGACCTGATCATGAAATGTAGGTTGCTTTGATATATTAGGAGTGAGATCTAAAGTAACGGTCAAAATCTCAGTATGTTGGGCAGCCACATTTAGTGTTGATGGAACATATATTCTTAAGATGAAATTCATAGTCTCTTAACGGAGATATAAAATATTCCCTTGAGATAAGTTTAATGGGTTCAGTTATTCAGAGAGTTAGGCCTAACCACTTTAGTAAGACTAAAGTGGATTAAACCGGGTAATCAAGGATTAAGATGTAGTAATTTACAAAGTGGCGGTCTATATTCATGACTTTGTATTACTATGAATATTTTATGAAGGGATTGCATGTATAATAAATTCTTGAGATATAATTTATTAATAAGGTCTAGAGTGCAATTATATTTATATAGTGGTATTAAATATAATTAATGGTAACTTTGGACTTGTCAAGAGTTAACAGAAAAGCCCAAGGGCCATTGGAGCTAGTGTCTTATTTGTTCCCTTTTGGTCCCACTCCAAGCCACACATTAAAGCCCAATTGGGAAGGCCCAAAAGGCTAGCCCAATTAGATAATTAGTTATGTGGAGAGAAACCTACAAAAATTTATTAAGATAAAATGGTTTGTATGTTGATGTAAGAGATACATTCTTTCATATTCTCTCTAGAACTCACACACATAACTGATTGAGAGACCACACATCTTGGGCATCAAGTGGAATTAGAGTGAAGATTAAAAGTTTTCCCAAGTGCTTTTCATCTTCGATTTTGAAATTCACCATACTAAGGTATACTCTCTTGATTCTATATTCTAAAACTTACATAATACATGTTATCAACTGCGTATGAGGTAGATCCGTTAATTTTTCACTGCGTATGTTTTGTATGCGATACAAACATGTATTTTTCCATCATGCATGTCTTACCTCACTGCACCACAGCACCTATGCATCAATGCATGGTTATATCATATGAATGTTCATGGCAAAGCAAAGATTTAATTAAAAGGAAACTCTAATCTAACATATGAAGAGTAAACAAACACTTTTAACAGAAAGGTAGAGAATTAAAAAGCATAAAAGAAAGCAAGACATGAGCATATTGCATAAACGGAGTAAAGAAACGGAAACAGAAAAGGTTGAATTGGGGTTCTGGGCTTGAGTATGTGTACACATACAAAGGGCCTACGTACATAGCCTAGTTGTATGTGTACGCATGCAGAGAGCATGCGTATGCATACACGCCTAGAAACCCTAACCCAAAAAAGCAAGAACAGCAAAACAGAGTAGAAACTTAAAACCAAGAATCTAACAACCTAACATGCTTTAAAACATAAAACAGAGAACACCTAAACTAAACAGGCATATTATAACATAAGCAAACAAGAAAAAAAGAAAAAAAAAAGAATAGAAAGATTAAAACAAGAAAATGAAAAAGGAAGTTTAGAACTAATACCTCAAAAACAAAAGCTCTTTGGCCTGATTTTGTTCGTTCCTCTCAACCAAATCTATTCATAATAAAAAAAAAAATTGATTAGTAAACTTTAAAACTCGAAGATCAAGACCAGAAAAGGTCCCAATCAAAAGAAAATTGACATGAGGATGTTTTGTGAAAAACTCCCTCTTTGATTCACTATTTCTAGTAAATCTTAGGTTTTCTTTTAGGATTTTCTATGTGTTTTGAAACGGTACCATGTATGGATTTTATATTGAGAAAATAGGGGTTTGGAATGACTTCTAGACAATGTGGGATTCATTCCAAACCTCAGCTTTAATGTAGAAAACTTGTCTTTCATAGTTTCTGGAACCCTAGCATGCATACGCATGCCCGTATATGCATACGCATCCATGAAGCTTACATACACAAATCTAGAGCATGCATACACATATGCTTGTCTGCGCATGCATGCCCTAGGGATTCCATGGCCTTCTTTTCCAAAAATAGATTTACTTCGCTCATAAAAGAGTTATATTATTCATAAAAATCTCCCTCAAGTCAAATTAAGTCTGATCGGGGCCTAAACCAACCTTGGACTTTAGAGTTTTACCATCATTGGGGAATGGGGATTCAAGTCGTAAAGGGTATAAAATGCGGTGTCTACAACTGCCAGATTTCCACCACGAAAATAAGGCGAAATGCTGCCGGATTTTCCTCGTGGAAATTTGGCAACAATTCCAAATATGCTAGCAAAGCATTGATCAAGACCACATCCCTTAAAAAATCAACCTCAAAAGCCCAATATTGTTAAAGCCCCAAAAGCTAAAGCCAATAGCTTGTTTTTAACTGCCAATGTCTAAAAATTAAGATTTTACCAAAACAAAAGACTGTCGCCAGATAGGCATTGCAGGATGCCTAACACCTTCCCTGCACGTAACTAGACTTCCAAACTCAAGAATCAAGATTTTTTCCCCAACCATGTTAGATTAGGAAAAACGACCATTTTTCTAAGCCTAAAATCGGTAATAAAATCAAATAGAGTCAGGTGACCAATCACAACTTAGAAAAAACCCAATGATTGGTGGAGATTTCACTTACCTTTGGTAATAATAGGTTAAAATTGACCCATTCAAGTCATACACCAGAGGTTCTACCCTCATTTCATAGCACCCGAGCTTAGAGCCCGCCTCAAGGGCTCGAGCGTTGCTGCAATGGATTGTCGACTACCGCGAGGCATCAACAGCACCTAAACATGTAGATCTAAGCACCAATAAGGTATTTAGGCATATCCTAGCCCAAGAAGGCTAGGCCAACATCATCAAAGTGATAAAAACATGTTAGAAAGCAAGGAGACATACTATAAAAGCAATAAAACATGCTAGGAAACAAGATAAAGCAAGAGATATGCTAGAAAAGCAATAAAGCATGTTATGAAGCAAGAAAAAGCAAGATAAAATATGCTAGGACATTAAATGGGTGTAGATAGTAGCTAAAAAACTACATCTACATCCCTAAACCTCAAATCCAAGGTCCTAAGACCAAGGAGAGGAAAAAGAGTGCAAGAACAGCACCTCTTAATTGTTAGAAAAATAGGGAAATCAAAAGTTTTTTGATGTGTTTGGGAAAGAATTTAGAGAGGAAAAGAGAACCCAAAATCGTCTTTTTTGGTCTGAGGGTGGTCTAGGGGTATTTATAGGATTTTTTTTACCCTTCAGCTTCTAGCAGCCATTTAGTGGCCACTAGCCAGCTCCAGTGGCCCTTTAAGGTGCGTCGGGCTGGCTGTTGATGTCAATAGTCTTGACTTTTTTCGGTGCTAGTTTTTTTCTCATATTTGAAGATCCTCCTGGACTCCAATTGAGCTGATCTTGGTGTCCCTAGAAAGGCCTAGATGTGTTGTTTCTAGAACACTAAAGAAATTGAAATCCTAACAGTTGGATCAAAAGTTATGGCCTCAGGAAGTGAGCTGACATGCCCAGCATGGTTTTCAAGATATCTCAACCATTTTAACTTCTATTTCAACCCATGAATATGTTGGAAAATCTAGTTTTACATCTCATGCAAAACACACAGCGGAAGCAACAAACATGAATCTATTTCATTCATGATTGATAACATGCACTATGCAAATCTCAGAATTTAAGAACGAAATAGCGTACCTTGGTACGGTGAAATTCAAAACAAAAGATTAGAAGTACTTGAGAACACCTTTAATCTTCACTCCAATTCCACTTTACACTCAAGAAGTGTGGTCTCTCAATCAGTTTCTAAGGGAGAATTATTGAGTGGCTTCACTCGCACATACACACCACTTCGCAATGATGTATCTTTTTCTCTCTTATGAAAAATTTTGTATGTTTCTCCCTTTTATAACTAACTAATTATCTAATTGGGCCGGCCTATTGGGCCTTCCCAATTGGGCTTTATTGTGTGGCTTGGAGTGGGACCAAAAGGGACCAATAAGACGCTAGCTCTAATGGGCCTTGGGCTTTTCTATCAACTCTTGACAAGTCCAAAGTTACCATTAATTATATTCAATACCACTATAAAAATATAATTGCACTCTAAGCCTTATTAATAAATTATATCCCAAGACTTTATTATATACGCAACCCCTTCATTAAAATATTCGTAGTAATACAAAGTCATGAAAGTTGATTGCCACTTTGAAAGTTACTACATCTTAATCATTGAGTACCCGATTTAATCCTTTACATTATTCATCATATATTTATGAAATCCATTTCCATAAATATATACTTTAGTAACTCCTTACTAAAATGGTTGGGCCCAACACTCTGAATAACCAAACCCATTAAACTTATCTCAAGGGAATATTTATATCTCTATTAAGAGATTATGAATTCCACCTTGAGAATATATGTTCCATCAACACTAAATGTGGCTGCCCAACATACTGAGGTTTTGACCGTAACTTATAGATCTCACTCCTGATATATCAAAGCAACCTACATCTCATGATTAGGTTCATTATTCTCTCAGAATTTAGAGTTGATGTAAATAGAAGTCGTGAAATTTATTATTCATTTAACAGTCGTTAGGAGAATAATAAATCTCACAGCAGTCAAGTTCAATATGTTTTAACTCTTAAAACATATCAACATATCAACTAGAAGTCTCCACTTCCATGATCAAGACAAATCATCTTAATTGATATGTTATCAACATATCAACTAGAAGTCTCCACTTCCATGATCAAGACAAATCATCTTAGTTGATATGTTATAGTCTTCGCAGATGAAACGCCCAATTTCATCACCGACTACGAACTAAAATTTTGAGTTTACAAAGAACTTGTGATTTATATCTTCTGTGACTAAATCACATAAATCACATACTATGCATCTCATGGACTAAGATAATGTCTCATTAGTTCATTAATAAGTAGTCTCATATAATTAAAAAATTTAATAATTTATGACATGCTAATCAATTAGATTTTAGGGCATAAACCCCAACAGAATAGTCGTTGGAAAGGAAATTCAATCATCCTTGCAATGACACTAACCCCAACTTATTCTAACAATCGGATCAAAATTATGGTTTTTAGTGCCTCTAGAGTCAACCTCGGGTCAAAGTTGGTCAAAGTTGACGAAAATCTCTAAGTAGCTCGGGTTTTGTGTAAAAGTATGAAAAATGTTGTTTTGGGTTGATTTTGATTATTTTTGACTTTTGGTCAACCTAGGGTTGACTAGGAGCATTTTGGTCAATTTGACCCAAAAAGGCACTTCAAGTGCTCCGATACCCAAACGGGTTGTACATCGTCAATTCAGATGTTTCCGCAGCCCCATGGAGAAAAGTTAATATTTTTGGTATTTTCAAGGTCTGACATGCAAATCGAGGACGGACAACATACAATATCTACTTGCCTCATGAGAGGACCCTACAAAATTCTTTTATGATAGACCACCCTAATCCAGCCCCCATTTTTTGTGTGGCTACAGGCTACTTTTATGTAAGGGCTAGACCTTAATCTTAATTTGCACCATAACTTCAATCTAGTTTCCCTCAAACGACACTAATTGTAGTGGGTTCAAATATGGTCTGGTTGACTTTCCTATAATGAATTGTTAATTGAACGAGACTTTGTTGAAGCTAAGTACATCATGAGTCATCGGGATGATGTCCTCAGGAGAAGGTGCGGGGAAGTCTCTTCGGCCAAGTCAAAAAGTGTCCCTGAAAGGATCAAAGAGAGTACTCTAGAAGGTTTCCTCAAACAAAAGGAGTCCTCGGGCAAGTCTCACTAGCCAAGTCAGAGTGTGTCTGTGAAAGGGTCAAGGAGAGTACTCCAGAAGGTTTCCTCATACAAAGCGAGTCCTTAGTCAAGGTCAAAGTGTGTCCCTAAGAGGGTTAGAGAGAGTATTATGGAAGGTCTCCTCGAACAAATAAGAGATAGTCCCTAAGAGGGTCTGAGTCCTAGGAGAATTAAAGAGAGAGAGAGAGAGCCCCATAAACAAAAAGGTCTTCCTTCCTTTTATAGAGAGATGTGTGGTTGTCAATGCTTAAGGGAAGAATATGTGGTGTTGGGTGAATAGACAATGTGTTGTATTTTTTTTTTTTTTTAAATAGTGGGACCCCTACAGTTATTAATTATGATTTTCTTCCATTCCCAAGAATCATACGCGTAATTTAATAATAATAATAATAATAATAATAATAATAATAATAATAAATTTCATAATTAGATTTAACTCAATCTTTTATGGTGGAATTTGAATTTGAATTTGAATCTTGCCTACATCTTAAGAAGCAAATTGGTACATTTTTGTGTTGACTTGATAGTAAAAAACAATCATTATGGAGTAGATCCCATAGGTTATAGTTCTCAATAGCAAAGATAGATTATTTTCCTATAAATTTTGGCCCACTCGTAATTATGTGTAAATTATCTATATAATTTTAAATCAATTAAATTTCATATACTGCATAATAACAAATGCATCCTACATCATTACCTCAACTCCTCAAGTGGCTTAATATCCCCGTTTCTATGATAAAAAAAAAGTGGCTTAATATATATATATATATATATATATTTATATATTTATATATATCCTGTATGTATGTGTGTTTGTTTCAAAAATAAAAAATGAAAATAGCTTAATATAAATCTTATAAGTTGTATAATATTCTTTCATCGTATGTTTCCTCTTAGTGGTCTCTAAAAAAAATATACTCTCAGAGAATCTCTGCAAAAGTTTAAATACAACTTGTATAATTATTTTATTTTAATGAGACAACTTGTATTATATTTAAATTTTTTCAAAACAAAAGCAACAAAAAAAAATAAATAATTGGTGACCAATTTTTATATTTAAAATGTCGATTGGAACAAGGTGAGCAAATAGAATTGCAGCACACAATACGCAACAAATGTTTTTCTTTTGGAAAATACTTTCCTTATTTTTGGTGTTTGCAATACACTTGGTCAAACTTAAAATCATTTTCTATTAAGTAGGAAACAACTCAGCCTTTGAGGCAAAAAATGTTATACGTTTTTTAAGGACATAAACATTTTAAGCCATTTTCAACCTCAACATAATAGAAACCTAAACAATGATAGAAATATACCAAAATCTTCCAAAATATCCTCTAAGCATCCAAAACACCATTGAAACCTTCATAATGAACAAAAATACATGTGAAATCTGTAATATTACTGGAATACCATAGAAACTTCTAAAATCTTCAATAACAAAAAAACCAAAAAAATACACTTAAAATGTCAAAAAAATCCCATGACCTTTACAATGAACAAATTACCCTTGAAAGTTGAACATCTAAAATGATAGAACTACCACTGAAAAATCTTCAAAATACCCTTAAAACCTCCAAAATGGTTGAAATGTGAATACCTCTCAAGCTAATAAAAGGACCAAAATAATCTTAAACCCTTTCAAATGACCAAAATAATTCTAAATCCTTTAATATGACTGAAACACTCCTAAAACCACCAAAATGACCAACAACAACAACAACCAAAACAAAAAAAAAAAACAAAAAAAAAAAAAAGCAAAACCATCAAAATGATGAAAATAACTCCTAAAACCTCCAAATCACTACGGCATGAATCAAAATTTCTAGAATAGCTTTCAAACTTTTAAAAGTCAAAAAAAAAAAAAAAATCCAACTGTCATTTTGGAAGTTTCAAGTGTTTATAATTATGCATGTGAATGTTTAAATTTAGTTGATAATTTTTTGTTTATTGCATTATTAGGCTATTGCACTTGTAAGGGATCCAAGGCCCAAGGAGGATTGGACTAGGGGTTAGATTGCTTAACCAACACTCGAGGAGATAAACGTACCCCGAAGATTTCACCCACCTGAGGATGGAAGCATAGTTAAAGTAAGGAGAGTCTTGTAATGTTCTATATAGGAGAAGAGGTAGAGGTGAAGGCAACGAAGAAGGAAGGAAGTTTTCTGGAAGGAACAATTTCCTCCTTCATATTGAATGCCCTGCACCAACCTTATCAGCTGCATTAATAAGGAAATGACTCCTGAATAGTAACTTCACAGTTTCCAGCCCTTTCCACCACCTACAACAGATTGTTGATGGGACAAGTATCCTTAAGAACGCTTGGAGGCATATAGATGGAGGGCTAGGATATAAAGAAGAGAGATATTAAAGGAGGAGAGTCTCACAAAAAAAGAGGATGGACATTCTTGTTAAGAAAAATAAAGAAAGGAGAAAGTGAACAGTGTTTTATCTGGTGTAGAACTCAAACTTTATATATAAGAAACCAATCGTCGGACCTTCCCAAGGAGAACTATTTTTCTCATTGCCAACTGTGGTGGGCTTTTTATGCAACATTGGGCTGGATTACCTCCCGCCATGCTAAGCCCAAAATATTCTAGATCAAAGAGTTGGGACCAGTCCAATTGCAACTCACCTTGGTCCAGCTTGTGTGCAAGCCACACCCCGCAGACCTACTTAAGATGATTACAGTGGCAAATATAACGAAGATGACAAAAAGATTCGTCTACTTTATTTAAATAATGAGACATTGCAAGGAACATGTATCTCAGTGAAATGGCAACAAAGATGAATACGAAAAGATAAATACAAAGGAAAGAAAAGGAAATAATGATGAGCTTATAAAATCAGAATAAATGTTGGTCTGCCGCGATATGTTAAAGGATCTAAGCCAAGAAGGAAACAACGTTTCCTTAATGCAAGTAATTTCTCCAAAGGAGAGATTAGTGGCTTTGAGGGAGCTGTCCTAAATGACTCGTGCCCAGGTTGCTGATAGTAGAGAGCGTAGGTTTGAGAGGAAGAGAGGGAATCAACCTATTTGGTGCATGCCTGCAACGTCGTTCTCTCTATATTTTTTTTTCTCTGTTCTCTAAATGTTTCTCTTCTTTTTTTTTTTTTTTTTCTTAGTTAGTGTTATTCTCTCCTAGGCCAATCTTACCATCTCCTTCTCATGCACAGTGAGTGTCCTTATATAGTGCCTGTCGTGATTTGGCTTTTACCTTTTTACCCTCTAACCGTCTTTGTCTGGTGTGTGTGTCCTTACCGACCATTACTGATTGGTCAGGTGCCCAGCCAATGCCACTTACCTGCGCTGGCCGTGCCATTCCATATCACCAGGCGAGGACAAACCATTTTGTTTGTTTGCTTGCCGTGGCATTCTTACCTGCCACGGTGTGGGTGCTCTCTCTCTCTCTCCGTCCCTCATGGCATGCACCTAACGATTCCAACTCAGCTTTGCTTCTTTTGGGTGGCATGTCATCCCAGCAGGACACTTCCCCCAAAAGGAGCTTGAGCAAGAACCTCAAAATAGGTTTTCCCCTCTCTCCACCACCAGACCATGCCCCCTTACCTCTGACCCATGACTCATCTCTTCCTGTATTGGCTGGGTACAGGCTGGTGGGGTCTGGGTCTTGCACGTGCTTCACTTCTATGTCCGTCCAAAATCTGCCCGCTGCTCATGCGTTTGCCGCGGTACGAAGACCTGTCTGCTAATTCTGCCATTCGTCTCTAACTTCTTGTGGCGTGGGTTGTTTCTCCAATATCTTTATTGTCTTGCTGTTTAGGGTCTGGGCTTTTGCTCAATTGCGGGCTTCTTCTTATTATTTTTTCATCCTGCCACGTTTTACTCCTTGAGGTCTCACTGTTACCTCCTGCTGTACCTTTCTACCGCTCCCGCCGCGAAGTTACTGACTCAAGGCTATTGGGCCTCTTTAGGCTTGCTATCTATTTTCTTTTCTAATGGCCTAATAAGCCCACTGGGCCTTTTTGCCATGTTTTCCTGCGGGCTCCCAAGTCCCATTTACTTTCTTTTGGGCATCCTTGGCCCTTTCTAATTCTATGCTTCCCATGGGCCTTTACTAATTCATCGGGCTTCCTTGGCCCAACTACTCCACACTTCATCCTTAGGGCTCATAGATTATCCTATTGCCCTGCACTTACTTTACTTTGGGCCTGCCATGACAGGCGTAGCCCATTCTCTTTTCTCCTTTTGGGCCCTTTCAGACCCATTTACTTGTTCAAGGTCCATTTACTTGCTTCATGGACCTATAATTCATTGTTCCTACCGCTTGGGCTTAATAGCTTTTCTATCCACTTTCTAACTCAATTCTGTTTATGTTGATGGGGTTCTTCTTCCTGTTGGGCTCCCAAAAAATGAACCTCAACACCAACTTATGTTATTCCTTTCTATTATCCTAGGCTCTTCGGTCTTTAATTTAAACTTAGGTAAGAATTGCACTTGAACTGTTTGCCCATTCTCTAAAGAAATTCAATTGTTGGGCTTAATTTGAAGGACAAGGCATCACCATTCTAAGTGGGCTTGAGCCTTTATTTTTCGAGCACCTACGTAGTTGTTCTATATTAATATTTTAAAGTGATAAATCAAAGTTTTAGTTTCATATCTATGTAAAAGAAAAATTGGAAATTTTGTGCTTTTTAATTAGTGTCAAACACCAGAAAAGGTTTTCCAGAACATTTTCTAAAATACAAACAAACACCAAAAAAACAAACAATTTTTCTTGAAATGTTTCTTTTGAATTATGTATCTCCTCTTTAATTTTATGTGCTATATATATATATATATATATATATATACACATTTGGATAAATTTGATAAATACAATTGGGGAGGGATTTGTACCATGGATATTTATATTAGAATAATTTGAAAGTACTAGTTGAGCTACAAAACTTTTGTAATTTTTTATTTTTTGAAAAATTTATAAGACCTACGAAATGATCTCTCGTATTGCTTAAGTTTTCATAAATATTAAAAAAATTATGATTGTTAAATTAAAATTAAAATAATACTACAAGCTAAAAGCTTTCAAATAGAAAATTAATTTTTTTTTAAGAATAGGATAATAGTCGGAGGTTTGGTATTATTAAAAAAAGGTTTGACTTCTGTTCTTTGTGCACTAAATAATATGTTATGTTATTGACAAACAATAAATCTATAGACACAACTTAATTCTCACACAAAATTTACTATTTTCTGAAGTGGAAAATTTTTAATAGTAGAAAATTATTAATAGTAGGTAATAAATTAGTATCAAAATAATAGGCTTAGAATCAACTCCATGGTTATAAAATAACATTATTCACATGCAATACCTTTTTCTTTGTTTTCCACTTCTTGGAAGCTACTACCGTACAATGGTTGGGCGGCTAAACAGGATTACGTGTACTTGAAAAAAATAAAAAAATAAAAAAATAAAAAAGACTAAGAGAGAGAACGAAATTATCTATATATCTATATAAAACCGAAGCTTTTGAAGCTCCCACAAATTTTCACGTCAGCACATTATTTAAAAAAAAAAACAAAAAACTAAAAAAAACGTAATAACAGTTTTCTAAAACCCGATGCTTTGCCCTTTCCCTTTCACAACGTCCTGCCTCCCGATGCTCTGCCTTTCCCTTACATGATGCTCTGCCATCTCTTCCCAAAAAAAACCCTTTCTCTTCCGATCTCCCTCTATATCACAAGCCCAACACAAACCAAAACAATACATATGAGCACAAACCCAAACCAAAACCAAAGTAATTCTCCATCTCCCTCTTCGTCATCTTCCTCCTCATCCCATAAATTTCTTCAAACACAATACACACCCAACACAAATCAAACCCATAAATCACCAAAACCAAAGTAATCTCATCTCTCTCTTCGTGATCTTCCTCTTCATTCCATAAATTTCTTATTTGTAAGGGGAAAAAAAAAACAGAGAAGAAGAAGACAATGCAGCAGGGGCTGCGCCAAGTTAAAGTAGCAGGTTGCCAACACAAGTCACCGGTCATGGTGTCACGCCTTCATCTTCTACTGCTGTTTCTTCTTCTTTTTTCTTCTTTTCCTCCTCCATCTTCTTCTTTTCCTCCTTCTTCTCTTTCTTTTTTTTGTCCGTCTCCAGTCACTGATATGATTTCTCACTTTTTGTTTTTGTACTCTTTTTTATGTTTACAAAGGCTCCACGTGACTTGCATTGGGAAAGTAGAAAGCGTTTAATTTTTTGAATAAAAGATGGGCAAAATGTTTTAGCCATTAGTTTTTTTTAGCTTTGAGCCCAACGTGATGTGAGACGTGTAGTGATGAAACTAATTGATTGACATGCAACAAATATATTAAGTACTTTTAATTCTTATATTATTATAATATAATTATCTATGTTTACTTATTTATATAAATAAATAAGTAATTTTTGGTTAATTAATATTTTTCATTTAGTAATTGAATGTTTAGTTTTGACTATAGGATAGAGAATTTTGAGATTGTAATCCTAACGTGCAACATTCATTTTTTGTGATGAGAGTTAGATATCTATTAGTATTACGGTAGATATTTATTTGCTCCTTAAATATATCAAATATGACTCTCACTTTCACAAAACATAAGGTATCATATTCACAAAACTTCACGTAAGATTTTCTTTATTTGTGAAAAAATTTCAAATCTATTCCATGGGTTTGCTTAGGTTTTAAGACTGTTTAGCACTATCATAAGTGATAGCTTAATAGCTTTCCCGTGCATCGCACGGGTTAACGATTAGTATTATATATAATAAAAGTTGGGCTTAAACGCCGTGGTTGCGCCATGTGGCTTTACCAAATTGCAAAAATTTTAATAAATTTTTAGATTTTAAGAATAGATATATACATATTTTTTGAATAAATATGACAAATCAAGTAATGAAAGAAAGTAATATTTTATTTACAACCATAATAGTTGTGTCTATCTAAAATGTTAAAAATCTTAATTTTTTTTTTTTTTTTTTTTTTTTTGTTTAGCACTTATTTTCTTCTATTGGCTTATCAGATGGATAAAGTTATGTTGATAACAACTTCTTTTTTGTGTTTTTTTTTATTATTATTTAATTTCTACATTGATAATTAGGTTTTTTTTTTTAAAAAAAAACAACAATTCTATCCTATTTCCAAAAACCGTATATTTCCCAGCAAAAAAAAAAAAAAAAAACTAAGTCCGGTATTTATTCCTACCGATTTACCAAACTGTTTTTTTGGATAAAGTGAAAACAAAAAATTGTAAATAACGTAATAGTGAGAGTTTAAACTAAAAGCTATATGTGTATATCAACGTTTCCTTTTTCTTTTTTCTTCGTTTGAACTATTTTCTTATTCCACATTTTATGGGATAGCAACAAAATGCAATGATTAGAAATCTACGTTTCCTTTTTTTTTTTTTTTTTTCCACTTCTTATGGGATAGTAACAAAACGCATTAAATAGAAATCTTAATTTTAATAGGATTTAAATTTTATATCAAATGGAACTCTACATATATATATATATATATACACACACATATATATAGTGAAGTTTACTCCAATATATGAATTCTTAAATCTCATCATGACAATGTAGGTATGCATTCTTTTTTCATTATTATTTTTTCATTTTATTTAAGCTATTCTTAATAAAAATTTCTCTCATGGGTTTTCGACTTTTTGTTACCTTTCATCTCTCAAAGTGATTGAAGAAACAAAGAGGTATATTCTTTGTTAATTTTCTACATTAATATTTAATATAATTTATAATTTGTGTTAGTTTCTTAATTTTAGAGTATGGATAAATTTAATTATATTCGTAATATTAAATTTAAATTATTGTTTATAGGTTTTTAGTTGTGTTAGATTCTTCTAAAAAAATGCTATATTTATATGTGCATAATTAGATTAAATTTATTTTTCTAAATAGTATAATTTTAATTCAACTATTCCTTTTTTTTATATCCACTATTAATAATGCAATCGTATATATACATTACCTTTAAAACTTCTTTCCATTTACAAGAAATAAAGAATATAATTTGATGACGTAGAGAATCAGTAGGCTGAACGTTCCGGCTTTGATGGCGGTCGTTGGTTGCGAAGACCTGTAAGGAAGAATACAATCAAAGGATGACCGGGGTTGACCGGCCAAATCCCCTCCGATGGTGAAGTTAGTTTCTTGCAAAAAACAACAATGTTTAGACTTAGAGGGAAGCGATAACCTGAAAAACCTACCTTCATTTGGAGTAGGCCGGTCTTTATATAGTGAACCTTAGGGCGGTTATTCGCTTTGTAACTGCCCCAAGGTTTATGGACATCGACATAACTTCTTCAACGGCTATGACAGTTATTAACCGCTGAAGGGAGTTAAGCATTTGAGGTAATTGCGGCGACATCTACGGGTCTGATTCTTCTTCCTAAACTCTGTGCTTGGGTATGTAGATGGAAGTCGTACCTCGAAAGTTTCTAAGGGTCATATGGTCGTCCGTACACTTCGTCTATGTAAGTGCTTCATCTATGGACGGCTCCTTCCTTCACGGAAGGTGAACTTGAATTTTCCCAAATGGTTCATGGACGACCCTTATGGACGATCAGGAGATGGTCATTTCGCCATTCCCATCAGTTGCCCCCTTGTCCAGGGGTCGTCCAAGGTCGTTATTGGTTGGACGTCTCTCTTTCTTTTTTTTTTCTTTTTTTTTTTTAAGGCTACATGTAAATATGTCATTGGTTGACCTGCTTCGTCGATTGCTCTTCCCAAAGGAATTGCCACGTGTCGTCCTTTGAATGGTGGGCATCGCTTCGCTGACCCCCCCTCTGGGGCCTATAAATAGGCACATTCTCATTCTTGCCCCTCACCTTTTTCATAATCTCTTCTGCTATCTCATCCAAGAGTCTCGTCTTGTACTCGTCCTAGATCTGTCAGGTATTCCTTTTTCCTTTAGGTTTTTTTTTAATCCTTCATTTGTCATGTCGTCATCTAACAGTAGTTTAGAGAAAGAGATAGACGAGTATCAGGACGTTTCGGTAGGGAGTTATGAGAGTGGTGAGGGAAGTACCAGCTATAGCAGCACTTCCTCAGACGAGCCTTACTTGTCTGGGGTCCCTGGTATTGCTTTAGAGGAATTCCAGGAGCAGCAACGTAGGAAGGCCTCTGGGGCTGGGACTAGCTCGTCCAGAGAACCAATGAGCCCTTCTCTAGACGAGGAGGAGGAGGAGAATGTAATCTATAGTTGTGCTCCTGAAGTAGCGTCCACTTTAGACGCCTTTAAGTTGAAAACCCTTGTAGATAGATACCAGATACCTAGGGAGTTCCAACCTCGTCTACCCCAGGAAGGTGAATGGTGTTGCTCTCCTTCTTCTGGTTTAGGGGTATACACATCTTACCTTTTAGCTGGCCTTAGGTTCCCTTTGAATTCGTTTTGTAGAGGTCTTCTTCATAGGTTGGGTATTGGACCTAACCAGCTCAACCCTAATGGATGGAGAACAATAGTTGCCATGCAAGTGTTATGGCGTGAGGCGTTGGAAGGGGACCGTCCTATCACAGTGGACGAGTTCCTTTACTGTTATAAACCCTCAGAAATCAAGAAGTCTGCTGGTTTTTACCAGTTCTCGTCCAGAGGCTCCCCCTATAGTTTGATTAAGGGTCGTAGCTCGTCGGACAGGCTGTGGAAAACAGAGTTTTTTATTATTTCTGGAAATTGGGCTGGGGACCCAATTGACGTGGCTAATGCCCCCTTTCCACCTTTTACCACCCCTTTAGGTCGTCTTCGTCCTGAGGGTATGTTTCCTTTACATTTACTTCATCTTATTTTCTTTTCTTATTTATATAATCCATTTTTTGTCGTCTAACCCTTTTCGTCTATATGTGCAGCTGTTGTTCGTCCAAGATTAGACAAGTTTCATTTGGACCGTATTGACAGGGTTCGTGCCTTCCCTGGTAGAACCTTCCACGATCTAGTTACTCTCAGTAGCCTAGCTTCGTGGAGTCTCGGACCAGTGCCTTCCGTCGAGAATCTTGCACACGAAGAGAAAACTCGTCGAAGTAAGTGTCGTCCTTTCTCTTTTCATATTTCGTATGTTTTCTTATTTTATCTTTTTTAACCTTCTTTGTTGCAGGAATATCTACAATGAGAGAGAATAGGGAGAAGAACGTAACCAGTGGGGATGACGAGGTTAATGTTCCTCCAGTCGTCCAAGGGAACGTCGTTCCTGGAGGGAAGAGGAAGTCCAAGCCTATTTCCAGTTCGGTGGACCTTGGTGACCTTCCAAGTCGTCGAGGCTCCAAGAGACAAAAGTCAAGTACGACTCCTCTTCCCAAAGTCCCCAAGTTTACACCTCCAACAATCAACTTGGACGATCATTTGGACGACGTTGTGCCCGTCCAAGTTATTCCACCAGTCCAGACTGATCCTACTCCCCCGACCAAGACTCCTCGCAGGCCTCATCCTTCCGAGTCGTCTGAGCGACCTCCTAACCTGGTGCTGGACGAGGGTTATGCTTGGAGGACGTTCAAAGGAATCATTTCTGACAACGAGGTGAACTCGTGCTACAACATGTCAGTGAAAGATTTTGAGCGTTCTGCCATTCACGACCTCTTCAAGGTAAGCAATTTTACTCGTCCTTGAGCATATTCAAATTTTGAGTAAAATTTCAAGTTTTACTCGTCCTTGAGCATATTCAAATTTTACTCGTTCTGCCATTCACGACCTCTTCAAGTTTTACACAGGCTATGTCCAAGTTTTACACAGCTAACAGCCAGGCTAAGGAACTTGCTGAGGAAGCCAAGACGGCTAAGGAGAAGGCCCAGGAGCTGACCACTGAGGTTTTGTTGAAAAAGGGGGAGGTGATTAGGTTGACTGAGGACCTTAATCGTTTGCAAGGGAGTGAGACGAAGCTGAAGGACGAGGCAGAAGAGCTTAGAGCAGATGTTATTGAGAAAGATACTCGCATTGCTCACTTGGAGGGACAAGTTGCTGAGTTTGGCTTGTCCTTGGAGAAAGCACGAGAGGAAGCCGTTGCAGCCTTCAAGAAGTCTGACGAGTACAAGAATCGTCTAGACAGCCACTATGCAGCTGGTTACGAGGACTTCCATGCTGATGCCAAGGACGTCTTCCCTGACTTAGACTTTGATTCCTTCCAGCTTCCTCTTGCTACAGAAAGTTCCCTTTTGCAAACAAGTTCCGAGGACGTCAATGCGATGGACGATGCCAACAATGAGGTGATCCAGGACGACCCCAAGTCTGGGGGTAATGCCCCCAGTGGTTTATCTAACTGAATCTAACTTAGATTTTTCCATTTGATGTTATTAGAAGTGCCCGTTGTTTTGGGCTTTGCTTGCTTTCTTTTTCTTTAAATTTATTCAAGTACAATTATCTCGTCCAAGCTTATGAACGAGCTTTATATAATCATTTACATCAAACTCTAGGGTTTTTGTGCGTTGGTCGTCCACCCTTTAAATGAATGAATGTCTTCAATTCATTTTTCATGTGTTTTAAATTTGTTTCTATTGTCCATATTATGTTTATGGCACTGTAGCTCATCCGTTTATCTCGTCTTGATTTTATGAACGAACTTAATATTATTCTTAATAGTATAACTCGTCCACGAATGACGTGTCTTTGCGAGTTCTATTTGTTATTCAAGCTCTGGATGATTATTATGTCAATCATCTCAAAATCGTCCAACATATTCTCGTCCATGTAGTGGATTGTTATGCTGGTAAGACTCGTCCATGGGCTCATGGTGTTGTTGCACACATTACACGTCCATGACTTCGGCGAGTCTTCCTTTGGTTTTATCTCGTCTTGATCTTTGACGGATATACCTTTTTGGATGATTATTAATTCAACCATTTCTAAATCGTCCCAACATGTTCTCGTCCAAATACTGGATTGTTATGCTGGTTAGACTCGTCCATGGGCTTGTGGTATTGTTGCACGCACATTACACGTCCACTTAGACGAGTCTACCCCTTTTTTTTTTTTAAGGAAAACTTTATAGACGGTACATCCTTGCGTCCAAGGAATTCTATTCGTCTTTGCTCGGTTGCCTTATGTGGATTATTTTGAATGGATTCACAGAAATGAAGGGTTTGCATACAATCATACATGTACTTGAAAATACATCATATATATTCTGGAAATTCATAATGTAACCACTCGTCCATAGGCATGGCACGTACTTGAGAGTTAGTGCCTTTAGGGAATTAAGAATACAACACAAAGTCGTCCATGAATAACATAACATGCTTATACACTCAAAACAAAACATAGTAATAGTAAGCAAATATAAGAAAGTTACTGTAAACGAATCACATCGAGCGTTCATGACTTTCGTCTTACGGCACTTCGTCCATGATCTTCCTTCACTGGTAGTACCTTCTTAGGTGCTCTACATTCCAAGGATGTTCCAGCTTCCGTCCGTCTAGGGCTTCCAGATAGTAGGATCCTTGCCTCTTGAAGTTGACAACCCTATAAGGTCCTTCCCAGTTCGGACCCAGCTTCCCGTCGGCGGGGTTTCTGGTGGCCAACGAGACTCTTTTCAGGACGAGATCCCCAATGTTGAAACGTCGGGGTTTGACCATGGCATCGTACTGCTTCGCCATGAGGTTTTTGTACCTTGCTGTTCTCTGCTCCGCGTCCATCCTCACCTCGTCCACAAGATCGAGGTTAAGACGAAGTTGTTCCTCATTTTCCCCGTCTTGGTACGTCGCTACCCTATGGTTGGTCATGTGCACCTCTGCAGGTATGACTGCTTCACTCCCATAAGTTAGTTTGAAAGGAGTTTCTCCTGTGGGGGTCCTCACTGTTGTTCTGTAAGCCCATAAAACACCTGGTAACTCATGGTACGTCGCTACCCTATGGTTGGCCATGTGCACCTCTGCAGGTATGACTGCTTCACTCCCATAAGTTAGTTTGAAAGGAGTTTCTCCTGTGGGGGTCCTCACTGTTGTTCTGTAAGCCCATAAAACACCTGGTAACTCATCTGGCCATATTCCCTTTGCCCCCTCAAGCCGGGTCTTGATGATTTTCAGCAAGGAGCGGTTTGCCACTTCTGCTTGTCCGTTGGCCTGTGGGTGGGCGGGTGAGGAATAATGGTTTTTGATCCCCAGTTGTTCACAAAACTCCCTGAAGGGCGTGTTGTCGAACTGCCTTCCGTTGTCTGACACCAGAACTCTTGGCACTCCAAATCTGCACACAATGCTCTTCCAGACGAAATGTTTCACATTCTGTTGAGTAATTTTCACTAAGGGTTCAGCTTCCCACAGACGGCGCCAACTGATGATGTAGAGAATCAGTAGGCTGAACGTTCCGGCTTCGATGGCGGTCGTTGGTTGCGAAGACCTGTAAGGAAGAATACAATCAAAGGATGACCGGGGTTGACCGGCCAAATCCCCTCCGATGGTGAAGTTAGTTTCTTGCAGAAAACAACAATGTTTAGACTTAGAGGGAAGCGATAACCTGAAAAACCTACCTTCATTTGGAGTAGGCCGGTCTTTATATAGTGAACCTTAGGGCGGTTATTCGCTTTGTAACTGCCCCAAGGTTTATGGACATCGACATAACTTCTTCAACGGCTATGACAGTTATTAACCGCTGAAGGGAGTTAAGCATTTGAGGTAATTGCGGCGACATCTACGGGTCTGATTCTTCCTCCTAAACTCTGTGCTTGGGTATGTAGATGGAAGTCGTACCTCGAAAGTTTCTAAGGGTCATATGGTCGTCCGTACACTTCGTCTATGTAAATGCTTCATCTATGGACGGCTCCTTCCTTCACGGAAGGTGAACTTGAATTTTCCCAAATGGTTCATGGACGACCCTTATGGACGATCAGGAGATGGTCATTTCGCCATTCCCATCATAATTCAATTAAAAAAAGTTTCAAAGCATTAAAAGGAAGTTTTGTTATTCATTATTTTTATTATTGTCAACAAAATCTTAAAGATAGTTTTTTTTTTTTTTTTAATTTGCTATCTCTTAAAGATAGTTTTGATTGTATATATGTTACAATTATATTAAATCATATATTATACTATACTACATAATAAAAGTTGGGCTTAAAAGTCGTGGTTGTGCCAAATGACTTCACCAAAATGTAAAAATATTTTTAGATTTAAAAAAAAATAGATATAATATTTTGTTTTCTATCTTCTTCTCCTATAATTTATTAAGTTTTACATATTATTGTTTTCCTTTAATTTTTAATATCAACTTCTCTTTCTTTTTTATTTTTCCTCTTCACTTGATTAATTGTCTACAATTTTTTTATACTTGATTTTCATCAACAATTTTAAGTGTTAATTTTCTTACTTTTAAAATCTTCAATAGACACGTGACTAAGTTTTAAAAAATACTTTCTCAAAAAAATATTTTTTAAAATAAATATAAAATTTCTATTTCAGCTTAAACTATTATTATTTTTTTTGTATATAAAAAAATTTTAAAAAATATAAAATTCTATTTCAACTAAAACTATGATTATTGTTGTCATATATATTTGCTAAATATTTGCTGCATTAGAGTTAGCCAAATTAGTAAAAGAAATTGATATGGATTTAATTTGGATAAAGGAGACTCCTACATTTGTTCAACAATTAATTTCTCCAGTTTTATGGTTCCACGCAAATAAAACTTCTACAATTTCACTTAAACAAATCCTACTTATATTTCTTCAGAACACATTAGCTCCATCAGTTTTGGTGCTTCTTTCACTTTTTTTTTTTATTCTTTTTATTGAGGATATTTATCACATTAAATTTCTATCAGTTATATGTTCTACCTCTTCTTTTGATAAACAAACTATATGTTCTACCTTTAATTATGTTATGATATTCACTTTAAATAAAATTATTTTTATGTTTTAGATTATCCTGAAGCTTTGAAGTCCAATTTTAGAAGTTTCAAGATCTTAAAACTTTACCCTTCAACATGTTATCCTGAGTGTACAGTCCACACATATGCTATTATATGATTAGTTAGTGTATTTTTTTCATTCTCCAACCTATTGTACAGTTTTTTGGTATAGCTTTCAATTTTTCCATCTCCAATCATGTAGATATGTATTTATTTACTCTAATTTTTTATTATAATCAAATTGAATATGTATTTCTTGCCTTTTGATTAGGTTAATTTCCTTAAATTTGATCTAATTTATATGTTTATAGTTTGATCCAATTTAATTATTTTATTGTCCAATATTTTTTTTTTATAACAGTTGTCCAATATTTGATTATATCCTAAATTTGTTCAATCTTCATCGAATCAATTTGAAGCATAAGGGTAAGAGTTTCAGATCAATTTTTTTATCGAATTGTTCTTATTAACATGTTTTACTTTTACTTGCCCATGAGATCATTTATTCGTATAAATTTCTTTATTGAATTATTCTTATCAACTTTTTACTTACAGTTTTTGTTTAATTCTTATAATATGTTTTATATACTCTCATTAATTCATTAATTCAAATAGAGATGGTTAACGGAAAAAAAAAAAAAAGATTTTTCGAATTTGTCTATATTCCAAATGCATCATTGAGATGGTTACCACTTAAATATGCTTTCAATTATAACTTCTTTAATCATTTTTAATTATTGAGTTCAAGTTTTTTAATTCCAATTTTTATGGGATAAAAACAAACACATTGATTAGATATCTTAATTTCAATAAGATTTAAATGAATTTATTTCAAATGGAACTCTACCAATATATATAACTCTATATATCATTTTTGGAGTGAAGCTTATTTCAATATGTGAATGCCTAAATCCCATGACAATGCAGGCATACATTCTTTCTTCTTCTATTATTATTATTATTATTATTATTATTTCATTTTGTTTATTTTCTTTAGTGTTATTATTGGTTTTTTTGTCTTTATGTGATTTTAATTAATGAATTCAAAACATTCGAAAACATTGTCAAGTTTCTAAAGGCTCCTTCTTTGTTTTTGTATTTTGTTTTTATTAAATTGATTAGGTTTTGTGTATTGGTTGCCTTTTGTTTAAACTAATTTTCTTTGATTTGGTCTAATTTATATGCTTAGGGTTAGGGTCATAGAATTAATGATTAAATATGGTTAGAATTAATAGATTAATTTTAACAATTTTCTTATTTGATTTTTATGTTACATCAAATTATCAAGATGTTCTACATGTGTATTCTTGAATTATCAACTTTAATTTAAATTTATAATATTATCAAGATTATATTAATTTTAGATTTATCAATTTTTTAGTATGTTTTTTTTAAATAATTATCAATTAAAATTAAATTTGAAATTATCAATTTAATTTAGTTTTAAAAAGAAATCGCACCCCTTATTTTAGTGAGATAATTATTTACACTTGATCATTTTTTCTTTTATCTTTATTGAATCTATTAAAATATATAATTATTTATACATTTATTTTATAAGTTTTTTCAATAATAATAAAATTATTATTGAACTACTAATACTATCTTTTTTTTTCTTTTTTCTTTTTTCTTTTTGATCTGAACTACTAATACTATCCTACCCGCTTCTCAAAAAAAAAAAAAAAAAAAAAAAAAAAACTATCCTACCCAGGCTACTAACGCATGTAAATTACATGTAGAGGATAAGGTTTATAGTTTATACGTAGAAACTAAATATTGAATTGGATAATGTTGTAGTGCTAATAGGGGGTATGACGTGGTGAGAAATGATTGGGTTAAAAAATAGTAGCAGCAATGATCGCAGATATCGACCACGTTGTTGTTGCTGATAGATGATGTGCAACTGAGCAAGCAAGTAAGAAAGTAATAACAACTAGTCGTTAACCCGTGCGATGTACGAGTTTATTTTTTCTTTGAGTAATTTTTGTTATAAACATGTGAGTTCAAGCTAATAGAGCATGTTCTCAATGTTCATAAATCTGTCAATATGAAACATTACATACAAATCTCTACACTGAAATAGACATTAAACATGTAATATGATTTTAGCTAATACGAAGTTGGCGGCTGAAAGTTGTGTGAGACGTTTATAGATTGAAAGAAAAGAAGAAGAAAGTTAATAGTAAATTTTGAATAGAATAGAACTTCTCTATTTGTGGTCTACTCTCATAAAAAAAAAATAAAAATAATGAGAAAGTTGGTATTTCATTTTAAGCTTCTCCAACTATAAATCTTACAAACCTCAAAGTTCATGAATATATTCTAACATAAAAATTGATAAATAAAAATTTTAATTTAAAAGATTTTTTGTTTTAAATTCAATACTTACAACAGAGGAATGAGGATGTTTTGACATAAAAAGCAAACAAAAACCTACCCTTTAAACTATAGAAACTTATTACCACAAAAAGGAATCATAAACATGCAAATTTTTTTGAAATCAAACTAAAGAATTAAAAAACATAGAATTAGACAAACTCATATGAAAAAAAAAAAAACCACATACCAAGTTCTTTGTAGCTGTAGATTTAGACTCTAATATTTGTAAAACACCACCTTTGGAAGGTTTAGATTTTGATGGTTTTAGAACACCTTCAATTATCGACTCTCTATATACCAGATTATATGTGATATTAAGTGAGGAATATTGTAAAACATCATTGTACCTAAAAGAAAAATTAGATAAACATTACTGATTCTCTTACTTGCTAGGTTGTGTTCCTAGGAAACCTGCAACATCAAAAGAAAAACAAAAACAGAAAAACATGAAGAACCATCAAACAAATGAAAAGAGGAGTTATTAATAAAAAAATCATAACCAAATACTTACCTTAAACTGAGCCAACAATACTACTATAACAATATTATAACAAAACTGGCTTTGTATGAGATACAACTATAATAGAATTCTTTCTCTTATAATTATTACTTTTTTAAACGACGGATTAAAAGAGTGTTGGTTTGTATTATAGAATTCTAATTATAACAAACAATATCAATAATTTTTTTTTTACGCCCCCTCCAAACAAAATATTAGCAAATGTAGATACAAATTTAGGCAGACCACCTATCAAAAAAATAGGCAGACAAGTTGTTATGTTTATGGATTGAAACACATATATAGCAAAGTTTATTATTATTATTTTTTTTTTTTTGGGCTGTGCAATGGCCTAATAATTAGAATTATACTATGCTTAACTACCTCCAAAGTGTCCTTGGAGTAAGGACATCACCACGACCAAAACTCTATATAGTGGGGGAATGAAAATAAATATTTTTTTTTTTTGGCTATGCAATGGCCTAATAATTAGAATCATACTATGTTTAAACTACCTCCAATGCATCCTTGGAGTAAGGACATCACCACAACCAAAACTCTATATTGTGGGGGAACGAAAATAAAAAGAATTTAAAATAAAAAGAAATGGAAATTTATGGGAGTTTCAGAGGTTTCAGTTTTATATATATTATAATAACTAGTCGCTAACCCGTGCGATGCACGGAATAGTTAAATAAAAATTAAAAGTATTTATTTTTCTTAAAGGTTTATGACTTGACTTATTAACGATGTATAACTTGAAAATGAATAAAAATAAGTAATATTTTATTCAATATAATAGTTTAGAAAAATTCTTTTTCTTTTATATCATTGGTTCCACATAAGCAATTAAATCTACTATCCACCACAAATCTAATGTATGTTATTTTGATAATAGATCTACAAATTACATTCTCATATCTTCCATCATTTAGAAGGTAATGATGGTATGTAATGTATAAATTTTATTATTTTACAATATAAAATTATTATGATAGAGGATTAAAATAATTAAAATAAAATCTAATGTTCTGGAAATTTTTTGAAATAGAATTTTAAATTTCTTGAAACTTAGTTAATAAAGTTTCTATTTTACAAAAAAGTGAAGATAATCATAGGCCCAATTTTTATTTTATAGCATAGGATGTTATAGTTAGCTTCGTACCATGTGTAATACACTAGTTCATTATGATAGTTCCAAATAATATCCTAATACCTATTTATATGAGTTTTAATTTGTTTAAAAAAAAAATTAATTTCAAAAGTCTTTTAATCGTAAATTTTTTTAATCATATAATAGACTCTATCTAAACTCTAAAGGAAAGAGTTTGGAATGATCACATCATTGATACCATATCATGATAGTTGCAAATAATAATATTATTATTTATGATTAATATATGAACAATGAAACTGTGAATTAACACATTCAAAATTCAAAATGAAAACACATATACAGAATTGCTATAACAACACATATACAGAAGACTCCAAATATTGAAACATACTTCTTCTTTCACTATTCAATCAAAACTAAAGTCTCGAAGATAATTCCAATTCTATTAAACCCAATACATACATACACATAAACATAAAGAATTCCAAAAAAAAAAAAAAAAAAAAACAATTTCCAAAAGCCTTTGCCTAACATAGTCACTATTTTTTTTTTTTTTTAAGATTATGCGTTCTATAGTTCTTTTTCCTTTCATGTTTCCCCAAACTTTTTCTAATTGACCAAAATATCTCTCATATATGTTAACATTAAACCTAATAAGAAAACTTTACATACCTTTTGTTTTGAAGGCACTCCAAGAACAAAAATCAATGCAAGAGACTGCATAAAAGAAAAAAGAAATTTACATTGCTGATCAATACCTTCAAAGAGATATTTATCTGTGACTCAAACTAACAAACCAAAACCAAATACAAATTTCCATGGAGCATAAATCAAAGAGAAGACTACCAAACAAATTTGCAGCACACACAAACCAAAAACAAAAGTCACTAACCCGTGCAATGCACGGAAAATTTTATTTCCGTTTTGCATTTATTAAATTTTATTAGAATGAAAAAAATATTTACTAAACTATCTACTTAATTATCAATCATTTTGATTATAAATTATTAAGCAACAAAATTTGAGTAGAGGATCAACATCAATACATAAGAATTCACTTTTTTTTTTTTTTGATAGGTTAACCTAGAAATTCACAACCCTCATCGATCTCAAGAGCTAATAACAACATGAAACATAAAACCAAATTATAGAAATGCACATATATATTCCCAAATGTATGGATTGTAATCCATGACTATTCAAATAGGGAGGAAAATCCCTATTTTAATCTCAGACATTTTGTCGAATACTTTTAATGGTGATGAGGCTAGACTCTCTTCATGTGTGTAAAGGCCTTAAAATTTCCAGCTATTATAGGTTCTGTGAGGGTAAATATAAAATTCAACTACAAAATTTAGATTGAAATTGTAAACTAAATAACTGAATTTAACTAAATTCATTTGATAGGAGTATATAGACTTTGAATATATTTAAATACTTATTAATTAAAGTTTATATAAATACTTAAAATTATATGTGCATATTTTAACTAATATACCTATCTATTAGTACTTAAATTTCAGCATTCATAATAATAAATGTGGTGATATAATCAATTGGATTTGGATGATAGCAATATATAATAATAAACACATTCTTTTTGTTACCAAATGAAAGGCTTGGTGTGTAGAATTGAAGTTTCTAACAGTTCTACCCAAAAAAAAAAAAAAAAAAATCTAAAAGTTGTATCAAGTTTCAAAACACTCTAGTAAATTCACATGAGAGGTCTAGGTGGCTCATAAACCAAGAGCCACATAAAACAAAAGAAAAATAAATTATGGTCCAACCAAAGCATAAGAAGAAGGAGAAGAAGTAGAAGAGAGGGAGGGGTGGACTGAGAAAACTTGAGGAGTCGGAGAGGGAGATGGCCGGCAACGTGGGGATGACAATTGGAAACGTGATAATCACATCAACGTGAGTTCTACCACTAATTTCTCATTGCTTTTTCTTTTTCATGTTTTTGTATTGCCCAATTTAGATTTTCTGATACAGTCCAGTATCAAGTGGTATGTTTTAGAGGTAATTTGACATCGGTTCATTGGCCAGAACAAAAAATATTGGCAGTGTGGTATGGTAACGACTTCCTTAGCTATGGCTGGTGAATAAGGTCCAAATTGCAAGGGTGGCTAGATATTCAGGTTTTATGAGTGTGGCTGTGTGCATCTCAACTCTGAAGTTTTTCAAGTTTGGGGGTTTTCAAAAACAAAGTCGCTTCATCTAAGGCAAAGCCACATTACTTTATATATACATAAGAGAGAGTCCTAATAGGAGTCTCTTTTTTTTGTTAACGTAAGTATTTTTTTTTTTTGAATTAAATTATATATATTATTTTTTAAATATTGTGTTGTGCTGACGTGGAATACTGTGGTGCCAACAGAGGCTTCGGTTTTATATATATACTAGTATTATGCTCGTGCGATGCACGGCTTTAATCAAGAATCATATGTAAATTAATGAAAATAAAAAAAATTTATATTAATTAAAATTAAATAGATAATAAAAATAAAGTAATGTTTTACTTTTTTTTTTAATGAAGTAACTTTAAGTTATATAATGAATACATATTGTGTAAGATTAAGTTTTTATAAAAAAAAAAAAATCATATATAAGTCCAAAATTAATTGAATGAAATATGGTAGATAATTATGTAGTTACTATAAAAGGAGATGCCTTAAAAATATAAAGGGAGTTCACTTAATTAAAACTCAAGCGCATATTTAAATGAAAAACCTTGAATTCAATAATTAAAAAAAAATAATTGAAAGCATATTTAAGCAATAACCTCAATGTAATAGTTAAGTATTATGAACAACCCAAATTACTAAACATTAAAAAATAAAAGTAGTTAAACTTACGTAAGAATTAAATTTTTATCTTTGAAAGTGAGGGAGGAGACACTGAATTTGACCCTATCAAAACAAAATGTGTAATATAAACTTCAAGAAATTTTTTTGAGAAAAACTTTTGATTGAGTGCTTTAGAACCTCAAGCTAATTAGAATTTTTGTTTTTAGAATTTAGATTATAATACACTACACTTGAAAAATAAGGATTAGGGGGATTAGATGAAGAATTTGGATTGTAATCAAATTAAAATTTTTATCAATTTATAAATTATAGAAGAAGAAAAATTATATATATTTTGAAAATCTAAAAATCTAAAAGAATTTCTGCAATTAGATTTTTTTATATTCACATTTTATCTAATTTGCTTTTTTTTTTTAATAAACTTATCTAATTAGTTTTAGAAGTGGTATTTGATGCGGATTAGTATTTCAATTATGATCAACTTCAAGTAGGATATAGTGATATACATAAGACTTAATATTTATTTTATTTTGTTTTTTGTTTTTATCTATAAATTTCTTGCAATTTGGGGCAGCAAACATTTTTTTTTATTAAGATTTTTTTTTTCAACTTAAACGTGTACATGTTGTTGTTGTTTTTTTTTTTTTAATGCTTATTCTCCTTTTTGTTTAGGCTTTTTCAAATTAGCTTTGTTGGTCCTTTTTGTTTTTTTTTTTTAATTCATCTTAATTAGAATTTTTTATATTCATGCTTTATCTAATTAGCTTCTTTTTTTTTTTTTTTTTTTGAAAAACATATCTAATTAGTTTTAGAAGTGGCATTTGATGTGGATTGGTATTTCAATTATGATCAAATTCAAGTAGGATATAGTGATATACATAGAGCTGAATATAAATATAAATATATATTTATATATATATATATATATATGTATATATATATGTATTATCTATAAATTTCTTGCAATTTGGGGCAGCCAATCTTTTTTTTAATTAATATTTTTTTTTTCAACTTAAACGTGTACATGTTGCTTTTTGTTTAAGTGTCTTAGACTTTATCAAATTAGCTTTGTTGGTCCTTGTAATTCATTTTAATTAGAATTTTTTATATACATGCTTTATCTAATTAGCTTCTTTTTTTTTCTTTTTCTTTTTTTTTTTTTGATAAACTTATCTAATTAGTTTTAGAAGTGGCATTTGATGGAGATTAGTATTACAATTATGGTAAAATTCAAATAGGATATAGTGATATACATAAGGCTTAATATATATATATATATATATATATCTATATATATTTTGGTTTTGTTTTTATCTATAATTTTCTTGCAATTTGGGGCAGCCGACCTTTTTTTTAATTAAGATTTTTTTTTCAACTTAAACATGTATGTGTTGCTTTTTTTTTTTTTTTTAATGAAGATTTTTCTTTTTAATAAAAGATTTAGATGAAGAATTTGGATTATAATCAAATTATGAATTTTATCAGTTTAGAAATTATAGGAGAAGTTAAAATCATATAAACTTTTTAATTAAGATTTTTTTTCTCAACTTAAACGTGTACATGTTGCTATTTTTTTTTTTTTAAATGAAGAGTTTTTTTTTTTTTTAAGGTTTAGATGAAGAATTTGGATTGTACTTAAATAAAGATAGAATTTGGATTAAAATAAAATTATAAATTTCATCAGTTTAGAAATTATAAGAGAAATTAAAATTGCTGGTTTTTTATAAAAAAAATTATGATTTTTTTCTACTTAGAAATTTAAATGTGTACATGTTGCTGTTTTTTTTTTTTTAAATGAAGAGTTTTTTTTTTTAAAGGTTTAGATGAAGAATTTGGATTGTACTTAAATTAAGATAGAATTTGGATTTCATCAAATTATAAATTTCATCAATTTAGAAATTATAAGAGAAATTAAAATTGCTGGTTTTTTATAAAAAAAAAATTATGATTTTTATCTACATAGAAATTATAGGAGAAGTAAAATTATATATATTTTTTCTTAAAATTTAAAAATTTAATAAAATTTCTACAATTTGAGAAAGTCCCGTGACGCAACTACGGCGTCTAAGCCCAACTTTTATTATATATAATATATGATATGATATAGATAATAATAATAAGAAGAAGAAGAAAAGGTTTTAACAAAACAAATCCTCCTCCACTTTTTTTGTTTCGTAGTAGTCTACTATAAAAATAGTTTTGTTCAGAGACTGACACCACTCCTGATTATACATGTGTCCACTCTTCCCCCCCCCCCCCCCCCCCCCCCTGGTCACAACATCATTTAAACTGTTTTTTTCAGCCAATATTAATGTTTCTTGATTAATATTTTTATTGTAACCGGTTATGCACTCTTAATATTTTTATAGTTTATGAGTGTACACTATATATATATATATATATATATAGAGAGAGAGAGAGAGAGAGAGAGAGAGAGAGAGAGAGGAATTATGAGTGAACTTTTAAGGATGATGATCATTTTTAGTTAAGTTTAACCCTTAGTTAAAATTAAGCAGTTCAAGTAATCTCTCTCTTTAAAAATAAAATTAAAAAAAAAAACCTATTATATAAAGTAGATTTGGAAGGGACTCTAGTGTGGAAGGGACTCTAGTCCTAATCTCTGGTGTGAAATCTAAAATCTTATCAATGAAGTCTGCAGGTATTAATACTTATCCACTATTTGTAACAATACAACTATAATCATTATAATATATATATATATATATATATATATATATACAATTTCACACCCACCAAAAAAAAAAAAAATCACTATATGCTGTGTGGGTTGCACCTTATAACTTTAATATATGGTGCACGTTTATAATGATTGTGCTTTTTATCATCAGACTAAGACACCAATCGTTTTTTAGTGTATACGAGGATTGAATCCTAGATTTCATATTCAACCATCAGAGATTTTACCAATTAAGCTAACTAAAATCCATTTACACCTTGTAACTTTATCAATTTTACATGATTCCAATAACTTTTTAAAATTTATAATTTGATAGCTGGGGAGGGGAAATTTGTACCTTGGACATTTTTATGAAAAACACCAAGAAGTGTCAATTTATATCTACAGGGTTGTTGGTTACTTAATAAGTTTCTAATATATGATTTTGTTTATCACAAAGATTAAATTTAATTATTGTTTCTTAGGCATTGTATTCTAGGTTCTTCAATTCACATACATTTATTGACAAATACTAAGAACAATTAAAATTCAACCATATGATTCTAGTAAAAATAAAAAATAAAATTCATCCATATGATCCATTGGCCAGTGCAACCGCCTAGTTGAATTTTATTAGGGTGATTAAGATACAAAACCTAAGAAACTATACATGAGTTTTGTAACGTTGACAAATCCATTATTGGATTATATTTCCTTCTTATTCCATCCTTGCTTACAAACATCAAAATGATGATAGATCAATACTGTTGGAATTTTACTTAAGGAGTAATTCAGGGTAAACAAACATAATACATCTATCAATTAATAATTATATCACGTGCATATGTAATAAAGATCAATAATAAGATGTGAGAAATTTATTACTAAATTATATTATTCAAGGATCTCGCAAGCAATTAGGCTACTCTCCCTAACTAGTTAGGATTAACAAGAGTTTTCTTTTCTCTTCACACATTCTTTGCAAGTGTGGCCTTGACAATATTTATAACATTCAAAAAGGATATGACCAACCATAAAATCCTTACTATCGTAATAGCAATTTATGTAACAGATATATTACATTCATTAATAAACAACTACATCAATTAGATTTGTGGTGGTTCTTTCCATTAATCTTGGGCTTTTGGGCCTAGACTCCTAATTTACTTGTATACTAAGTTGGGCTTATCCCACAATTGGAGGTCCAAGAAATGGTTCTAAATGTTACTGAGGAAGTTAAATTGTGCTTTTGGCCCTTAACTCTCTTGATCCTAGCTCAGTCATGATGAAGACTGTACAACTGAGCCCTTCCCCTGAAATTTGAGATGTATTTTTCTTTTCTACTCTCGTGTTTCTCTTCCCAAAATTTTCCAACTCACTATCATTGCCTCCCCTTCCCCACTTATAGCCTCTCCTTAGTGGGGTTGTCATGATGAGTGGGTTTTCCTTATGTCAGTGGGTCCCTTTGCTCAATATTTCTGACCGGATAGGACTCACTACTCACAAATTATATGACTTTCTAGTAACTTGTGCCTAATGCCAGTCGTTGCTCGGTGGGCGGATTCCCTCAAGGCATTATCTTTTATTCGTGGCATCTCTAGGAGTGTCCAACTTGATTGTTCGGCTAAGCCTATACCAGCCCAACCACATGGCCGAGATGGGCCGAGAATGCTCAATGAATTGGCCTACAACTCAAGGCTAGGCTTACATACCCGGCCCATACAAGATTCATTAATGAAGAAATTTATTAACATGGCATTACTTTTGTAACTCCATACTAACGCATGGATCCATCTATCATTCATGTCTAGAATCACTATAATGACAACACCTCTTATAGGAGGTCAAGTTACTAGCAATGACACGATATATTTATTAAGGCCAATGCTCAACGTGCATAAATCTCATTATGGAATGACTGCCGAGATTATTATGCACTAACCATCGAAAGACTAGCCCTTATTGTAACTTGTACCTCCTTTCTATCATGGTCCAACAATGTACCTATAAGAATAGACTACATCATGATGGATATGGTCAAGTCAAGGACTATAATGAATGCATTCATAATCTTAGTCTACTAAATCAAGTAGACATATTTCAATATATCAATATTTTACAACATAAAAATATTGCATAATTTCACAAGAAATTTTGAATACTTATTTATTGATAATAGAAACATCATAAAATATCATGTTGGACCACATTATTCTAACAGATAGCTATTTTATATAAAGAATGTTAAGTTTTCAATTTTTCTTTTCTATTTAAAAAAAAAAAATTTCAAGTTTGTCAAAGCATTCGTTCAATTTAAAAAAAAAAAATGAAGTTCTATAACTTCACGAATAAATAGAACATCTAATCCAAAGATGAATATTTTTTTTAAATATTAATCAAACAAAACACTATTAAGTGGTGTAACATTAATAATGAGTTATACTAGATATAACTTGATATAATTTAAGAATTCCATTGTATATTCACTTTGTTTTAACAAGCCTGCCAAATTTCGTACTAATCGGATGTTATTTACAAGTTTGTCTATGAACTTATACTTTACCAATAATTTTAAATTTAAAAATAATTGAAATTTAAAAAATTTATGATGGGATATTTATTGATCTTCAATTCAGTCATTGATTTTGCAAGTATGGAAAGTATAATAATACAATATAATCTAATGGCTAATTTGTCAAAGTTTTCGTTCATTTGAAAAAAAAAAAATGAAGTTCTATTATTTCACAAAGAGTTAAACTAATCAGTTTGTTTCAATGGAAAACCTTATGTGAAAATAGTTTTCTATATTTTCCTGTATTTGGTAGTATTAGAAAAATATGACTTAAAGGAAATCTATTTCTTAACTTACCCCTATTTAGCTTGGCATGAGATATAGTTGTTTTTCACTAAAATTTTCTAGAAAACAACCCTATCTCACATGAAACTAAATAAGAAAAGTCAAGAGATAATTTTTCAAACTCATGTTAAAGTTACTACCAAACAAAGGAAAATGAGATAGTTTTCTAGGAATGACAAATTTTAGCTACAAACTTAGTTGTATCTTAAGGTTACAATTTCACTCATTATCTTTTTATTTGATACGAATTTTGAACAAGCAATTCAACGATTAAATTTTCAAAATATGTAGCCATGTTAATTTTTCAATAATAACTCTAGAGTAATCTATATGCATGTGTGTGAAATTCTCTTTGAGAGACTTGAACCATAATCCTTGCTCCCAACACATCCTATAAACACTTATACGTGTAGCACGAACATCGCGACAAAGACATACGGTAGTAAGTATTCATCTTGTCTCAACCATCCTATTTTAGCACTTCTCTATTTAAAAATAATGAATCATTAATTTTGGCCAAAAATGAATTTAAAGAAAGAAACAACCAAAACATAGAAAGAATTTTAATAAACGCGTACTTTGCCAGTTACTTACTCGTGGTGGAAGAGGCTTTTTCTCCAATCGTAGGTGGACGAGAGGGTGCTTTTAAGTGATACGTTAGACAAAGTTGGGTATAATAAAACTCAATAATTAAATTATCAAATCAGGCTCAATTTTACAATACATTGCAAGCTGTTAATGAAATTGACAACCTAATCTACTTCCCTTAAGAGAATATCCGCGAAAAATTAAAATTCTTCAACGAATTAAGATTATTTATTTAATATTTTTTAAATCAAATCAAAGATTAAAAAAATGAAGCCACTACGATATACTAACCAACAAAAAAAATAATACAACATGTCAACAATAACCTCAAATATTTGGAGTGGATCAATTCGTTATAAAGTGTCCATTAAAGGGAAAAAAAATTCCATTATATTGAGTTATTCAATTCATTGTAGAGTGACACATTTGGAACTGAGACCAAGGTCTTGTATTATAATAAATGCAATATGAGTATATATAAAAAAAACTAGATCCTAAATTAATCCTATATTAACTGTGATTAATAATCTTGTAGTATAAGTAATATTATTGACTTGCACACAAATTAAAATTAGAGTTAGATATTTGAGTATTGGACGTTTTCTTTTTGTTTTTTTTTTTTTTTGAGGAAGAAGTATTGGACTTGATATATACCTTTAACAAATTATTATTTTTAATAAAAAAAACACCAAACAAACGAAATTAATAAAAAGAATAATATCAAAATAAAAAGAACCCAATAATAGTAATAAAAAAAAAGAAAAAAGAAAAAGAAAAGAAAGGTGCATTGCGATGTGAGAAAATGAATAGAGGCGAGGGCGTGGGTGGCACAAAGTCTTTGCATGACCCTTCTGAGACGCTGCACATTTTTTCCCCGCCATGACGGCGCAATTTCTGTTAATCAAAGAAACAGTGCCCTTCCCTATCAAAAAAAAGAAAAAAAAAAAAAGAAAAGAAAAGAAAAAGAAACAGTACACTTCACTTCTCTCACTCTATTTGTCTTTTTCATTTAATTATTATCAGAAATTCTATTTTAACTTTTTAACCATTAATCATTATTATTTTCTTGCTAATAAAGTAATAATTCTATTTTTAATTTTGGGTTTTTTCTTTTTTTGGGACTAGTATTAACATACGAAGTTTCTTATGGAGAGAGAGAGAGAAGAATTTTTAAATTCCCAGACAGAGAAAAAGAGAGTCTTCTCACAAAAAAGAGAGAGCCACAAACACTTTAGTCACCATTGATGAGCTCCTCAGCTCTCCCGCGAAATCAAAATTCTTCTCTTTTAATTGAAACCCATTTACTCTTCTCCTTCTTCTAGATCTTTCCGCCTTCCTTTTCCTGTGTCCTCTTTCACCCGTTGAAAATTTTAATCCCTTCTCTCTCACAATCCCTTATATTTATTTTTTTTTCCCAGAAAATAAATTCTTGTAAAGAATTTTCTGGGAAAGTAGCTTTGGAGTTAATTGGAAAAAAAAAAGAAAAGAAAAAAGTATCGCCTACACACAAATACAAGGCAGATAGAGAGAAAGAGAAGCCAGCCAAATGCGCGTGAAACAAAGTCAAAATGCGAGATCCAAACCAAGTCTGCGATGAAAAGCCTCAGAGGAAACATTCAGATATGCGAATATTATTCATCTCATACTCTCGTACTAGTACGTGATTGCCTTGCCTCTCTCTCTGTAGGGCCTATATTACAGCCTTGTCGAACGGCCTTTGTATTTTTTAATATTTTTATATTAAATAATTTTGGGTTGGGTTGGGTTGGGTATTCTGGGCTGAGTTACATGTTGTTTTTTTGTTGTTGTTGTTGTTTTTGGGGCGGAGATTACATTTTGGCGGTGCGTATGATATAGGAATAGGATTAGTTGGTCGTTGTGACTCGTAACTACTAGAACTTCTTGTCTCTGCACACGTGTTCTTTCTCAAACTTCTTTTTTCTTTTCTGCTTCCTTCTTGTTTCTCTGGTTTTCTGTTTTGTTTTCACTTTCTAATTACTGGGTTTCTGAGCTTTTTGTCTTAACTTTTTTCTGGGTTTCTGTTTTAATTTTGTTTTAGACTGACTAGTATTGCTTTATTTATTCATTCATTCTTTTTCTGGGTGTTGGTGTTACAAATTTGTGAATTTTTTGGGGCTTGTGGAAAAAAAAAAAAAAAAATCTGTTTTTCCTAGAGAGGAGCTACTTTTCTTGTAGCTGATTGAGTCATTCTTAGTGGGTTGATTTTAAATTTTGAAGGGGCTGTGGATCCTTGAAGAAGCTGCATTTACTGGTGAGTGAATTAGCTTTGGAAGGAAGGAAGGAAGGAGTTGTTGTGCTTCCTATTGTGTTTCTCTGATATTTGTCATTGGGGTTAGTGAGAGGTTGTTCTAGAGGGAACAAAAAATGAGGGGTGGTATAAGGAGAAAGCTGAAACTCAGCAAGCTTTACTCATTCAGATGTGGGAGGTCATCTATGACAGATGATGACCATTCACAGATTGGTGGTCCAGGGTTTTCCAGGGTTGTTTATTGCAATGAACCAGATTGCATCCAAGCTGAAATTCGTAATTATGGAGCCAATTATGTTAGGTCTACAAAATATACACTTGCCACTTTCTTGCCTAAATCATTGTTTGAGCAGTTTAGGAGGGTGGCCAATTTTTTCTTCTTGGTTACTGGCATCTTGGCCTTCACCCCACTCGCTCCTTATACAGCTGTTAGTGCTATCATTCCTCTTATTGTCGTTATTGGAGCAACAATGATTAAAGAGGGTATTGAAGATTGGAGGCGAAAAAAGCAGGTACCCCTTTTTTGCTTGTCTAGTTTGGTTCTATTAATTGATCCTTATAATATGGTTATAATATTTTCCTGAGCTTCTCTGCCTTTCTTGTTCAATTACAATATGCTTGTATTGAATCAAAAAGACCAGTAGAAGAGTCTCCTAAACTTGAACTGATTAAGCAGGACTTTTGTTTTCCTAAACACATTTTTATAAAGGAAAATAAAAAAGGAGGAATGTCTTGGAAATCTGCTCACTGGGAAGTGTCCTAAGTCTTGGAGGGCACCGTTGGCTTTGATGGAAGTATTTCTTTTGTTGCTATAAGAATTTGTAAGGAAAAGTGTAGATCCTCTGAAATATTTGCTAGTTTCATTACTACGGTGGATGCAAGGGGCATTTTTTAATCATCTTAATACATTGGATGTGGGAAAATTCAAGTAATCTGTTTAAATTCGTAGCACGAGGTTGTTTGGTTGGGTAATGTGTAATTTGAAAAAAGTATTTAGTTCACATGATCTCTATAGGATGATAATATTTTCTCCTTTTGCATTGTTGATTTTGATGATGAATAAAAAAATAGTTCCATAAATTATGTTTCCATATTACTTGGATTTACTCGATAGTTTATTATTCTTTTTCAGTTGTACAATACTAATTATTATGTTTGCTATATTCTCTTGCCTGTGGACACAGATCAATACTTGACAACATAGGCCAAAGTGCTAACAATTTAGGCGTTATTTGTTCTTTCAGGCAAGCTGTTACTCCTAGATATATAATTTTACATGTGGAATATTTTTGCAGGATATGGAGGTGAACAATAGAAAGGTTAAAGTGCATCAACGTGATGGAGTTTTTAATCATACTGAATGGAAGAACCTGAGAGTGGGAGATATAGTAAAGGTAAAGAAGGATGAATTCTTTCCTGCAGACCTCCTCTTGCTTTCATCCAGTTATGATGATGCAATCTGCTATGTTGAGACCATGAACCTTGATGGCGAGACAAATTTGAAATTAAAACAAGCATTGGAGGTTACCTCATTCTTAAATGAGGACTCCGACTTCCGTAATTTTAAGGCTATTGTTAAATGCGAAGACCCCAACGCAAATTTGTACTCTTTTGTTGGAAGTATGGAGTTTGAAGAGCCACAGTATCCCCTCTCTCCTCAGCAACTTCTTCTCAGAGATTCTAAACTCCGAAATACAGACTACATTTATGGGGCTGTTATCTTCACTGGTCAGGACACAAAGGTTATTCAGAATTCTACTGATCCCCCTTCGAAGAGAAGCAAAATTGAGAAGAAGATGGACAGAATTATCTACTTCTTATTCTCTATTCTATTTCTGATGGCATTCGTTGGTTCTATTCTCTTTGGCATTGCAACTGAAGATGACTTAGAAAATGGGAGGTCAAAAAGGTGGTATCTTAGACCAGATGATTCTACAGTTTTCTTTGACCCCAAAAGAGCACCATCTGCAGCTATTTTTCACTTTCTGACAGCCCTAATGTTATATAATTACTTTATTCCAATCTCCTTGTATGTGTCAATAGAAATTGTCAAAGTTCTTCAGAGCATCTTCATCAATCAAGATATTCACATGTACTATGAAGAAGCTGACAAACCGGCACATGCCCGTACCTCAAATTTGAATGAGGAACTTGGCCAAGTTGACACAATACTCTCTGATAAGACCGGAACTTTGACATGCAATTCAATGGAGTTCATCAAGTGTTCTGTGGCTGGGACAGCTTATGGTCTTGGTGTTACAGAGGTTGAGAGGGCTATGCATACAAGAAAAGCCTCACCTTTGCGTGATGAAAATGTAAATGGATATGACCACATCAAGGATTCCACTGATTCAAAGTCACTCATAAAAGGCTTTAACTTTAAAGATGAGAGGATTATGAATGGAAAATGGGTTAATGAGCCTCGTGCAGCTGTCATTCAGAAATTTTTTCGTTTATTGGCAATATGTCATACTGCCATTCCTGAAGTAGATGAAGAAACAAGGAAGGTTTCATATGAAGCTGAATCTCCAGATGAAGCAGCATTTGTGATTGCAGCACGAGAACTTGGTTTTGAATTCTACAAAAGGACACAGACTAGCATATCATTGCATGAATTGGATCCAGTGACTGGAAATGGAATTGAACGGTCAGTTTTTCTCATTGCATCTTTTATAAAATCAGAAATTAGAACTTATGTATGCTATACTCTTTGGCTTCCATTCAATGGCGGCTCCAAGAATTTTTTCCAAGATAGTCATTATGAAACTTAAAGTACATAAAATATAGAAAGAGAATTTCATATATTGACGAAAAAAAAAATGCAAATACATAAAATCTTACAATTTCTTTTTACAAATTTTCATATTTTGAAATTGTTGCATGATAGTCTCATTATGAATGCTACAAGCTACATCTCTTTCAAAATTTTAGTTTGATAAAATTTTTCTTAAGCTTTTTCTTTTTGTTTGTAAAAGCCTAATATATTGTTCAAGAAACCAAAGTTTGACTCCAAACTTAGTTGTAATTTAAGGTACAACTCTCACTGAACAAATTAACATGATTGCATTTTTTTAAAATCTAATAGTTGAATTACATATTCTTTATGTTTTTAAAACACATGTCAAATTTTCATGTCAATTGGATTTTATTTACTATTCAATCCATAAACTTATTTTTTATGTATAATTTTAGAATACAACAACTCAAAATTTAAACATTTAATTGATAGCATAGTTATTGATCTTTGATTTTATTGATATTTTGAAAGAATGGAGAATATATGAAGAAAATATAATCCAATAGTGGATTTGTTAAAGTTCACATTCAATAAAAAAAATATTAGGTAGAGTTATAGCTTTAATCTATAACCAAGTTTGTTGACAAACTTTGCCGAAAGTTTATTTATGTTGGGCCTAGAAAAATTTAGGGTGGTATCAAATTTTTTTAAAGGTAAAAAAAATCATAAAATTTTTAAAATTTATATATAATAATTTTTTTTTCTAGGACAGGGTGGTCCTGTGAGCACCCTGGCATTAATGTAGAGCCCCGCCCCTGCAGTTCCATTGGCATGCATATAGATTCATCTGAATACCCAGTTCATGGGTCCCTTACGTAATTTTGCTTCTAATTATATTGGCGTATATATGCAGACATATTCTCTTAAATTCCATTCTCTTTGGTGTAGTATGTGATTTGCATCACATGGTGGATGTAGAGGGCTATGAAACAGGGTTACATACTCCCTCTAGAGTGGCTGCATATACATGTGCATGTAGGGCTACTTTCTTTTAAGTAATGCTTAAATCGGAAAAGACTGTCTCAATGAATAATTTCCTTTTGCAGGTTGTATAAACTTCTGAATGTTTTAGAGTTTAACAGCTCAAGGAAGCGGATGTCTGTGATAGTAAGAGATGAGGAAGGAAAAATACTATTACTTTGTAAAGGTGCTGACAGGTTTGTGATAACACATCTTAAAACCTCAGAATAATCTCTATCAGCTTTGATTGCATATCATCATCTTCCTAATTCATTTCCCATGCAGTGTCATGTTTGAAAGGCTTGCCAAGAATGGTAGGGAGTTTGAAGACGAGACCAGGGAGCATGTGAATAATTATGCTGATGCAGGCCTGAGAACCTTGATACTTGCCTATCGTGAACTTGATGAAGAAGAATACAAAGAGTTCAATGAGAAATTCACTGAGGCAAAGAATTCAGTTAGTGCTGATCAGGAAACGTTGATTGATGAAGTAGCAGAGAAGATTGAGAGGGGTCTAATTCTTCTTGGTGCAACTGCTGTTGAGGACAAACTCCAAAATGGGGTGGGTTGAAAATACTGATTACAAATGAATGTACACTTTTATTGATTATTTTGTTTGGTATTTATATTTATTCTATTTTGCTTGGCAGGTTCCTAGCTGCATTGACAAGCTTGCCCGAGCAGGAATTAAGATTTGGGTTTTGACTGGAGACAAGATGGAGACTGCCATAAATATTGGGTACGATTCCTGGGTTTGACTGTTATATTGACCATGAATTGAGGCGTACCTCTCAATACTGTTTTTGAAGATGTCTGACTAAATTCTATAAATTTGCAGTTTTTCATGTAGTTTGCTTAGACAAGGAATGAAGCAGATTATAATTAATTTGGAGACTCCCCAAATTCAAGCACTAGAAAAGGCAGGAGATAAGGCAGCCATTGCTAAGGTAATATAGGGTGATTTTCATTTAGTCTTCAGTTTGAGGTATTCCTAATTAGCAAGTAATCTTGAACCTTAACACAAATAATGTTTTTCCATTTCTCCATTTTCAGTCTTTTAGTATATTTATTCTATTCAAATATGGGTAATCTCGTCTACAATCACTACATCAACAAAAATCTTCTCTGGCCTTACCTTTATTTTGGTAGTACCAATTAAATGCATTTTATTGGTTCACCATTAGTATTTTTGGCCTGGACAGAATGTTTCTTTAAACTGGTTTGAAGAAGCTCTATGCTTCAGTAATTATGCCGTGATACTTGGTAGAATTAAAGTTGTGATATTTTCTAAATCATTGTTCATGTAATATTGATGGGATAGTTCTGATTCCTTTTTTAGGCATCAAAGGAAAGTGTCCTCTGTCAGATAACTGAAGGGAAGGGTCAGCTTACTTCATCAAGTAGGAGCTCTGAGGCATTTGCTTTGATCATCGATGGGAAATCACTTAGTTATGCTCTAGAGGATGATATGAAGAAAATGTTTCTGGAGCTTGCAATTGGTTGTGCATCTGTTATATGCTGTCGCTCATCACCAAAACAGAAGGCTCTGGTGGGTTTATCATTTTTCTGTGTCTTTAACCTCCACAAGAACCTTTCTTTTCTTTTCTGTTTTTAAGAACATAATTACCATTTAGGAGTAATTTGTTTTTCCTGCTGAAAAAAATAAAAGGTTACAAGACTGGTTAAATCTGGAACGGGGAAAACGACATTAGCAATTGGTGATGGTGCCAATGATGTGGGAATGCTTCAAGAAGCAGATATAGGGATTGGGATTAGTGGTGTCGAAGGAATGCAGGTGCTGAGATTGTTAAACATTTTTATCTTGAATCAAATATAAATTATTTTTATTGTTTGTGTTTCTCACTACGTATACTCATTTTCCTCTGTACATATTTTTCAATTCAGGCAGTCATGTCAAGTGATATTGCGATTGCACAGTTCCGATATTTGGAGTGTTTGCTGCTTGTGCATGGACATTGGTGTTGCAGAAGGATCTCATCAATGGTAATCCATTCTTGTATTTTATTTAGAAATCTGGAAAAATTGGAATTTTTTTTCTAAATCTTTTCATAAGTTTAAACCTTTTTAATTAATTTACTTTGTTCATTCTTCTATTGGCAGATATGCTACTTTTTCTACAAGAATATCACATTTGGTTTCACTCTATTCTTATATGAGGCATATGCATCATTCTCTGGGCAACCTGCATACAATGATTGGTTTTTGTCACTCTATAATGTTTTCTTCTCATCAATTCCGGTTGTTGCTATGGGAGTTTTTGACCAGGATGTTTCTGCAAGGTATTGTCTCAAGGTGAGTCAACTATTTAGTACGTGTATTAAAATTATGTCTCTCATGATGATCAATGACTTAGTATATAAAAGTAAAACAATGCATCTGGGCTTCTTTTTCTTTCGGGAGGGGGAGGGGGTGTTCAGAAAGGAACTTCTTGTAACTTTTCCTTCATGTGGTACAGACAAGAATGTTTTACATGTGTAATGCCTATTCCTCTACCCCTTGGTCCACTTAATTCATTTCAAGTCCTCAGAGTAATGTGGATGATTTTGTTTTATTTTATTTTATCCATATGGTGGCTTCAAGTTTTGTTCTTTGGTTGGGAACACTTGAGAACCTCCAACCAATGCCATTGGCTAAAGAGACCATTGGTGCCATTAAGAACTGTTAGTAACTTAAAATGGTATGTACTGCTATATGGCCATTGCGTGTGACTGTAAAAATTCTTAGTAGAAGAAAGAAAGTTGAAACGCTTATTAAGATAAAAGTGGTAAAGTGACAAAAAAGCATTCGGGCCTACTATTGTTTGGGATTTCTTGGTTGAGTTTTCATTATCATGTACCAGAAAAACAACTGCAATTAGTTGTAGCAGGAGTTGCATATAGCATTGAACAACCAAAGCCCCCTTGGTTATTATTGGAGTAAAATAAAAGAAGCTCTAATTGTGTGTGTGTGTGTGTGTGTGTGTGTGTATATATATATATTATAATTCAATAGATACAACAATAGGGAAGGGGGATTTGAACCTTGAATGTCTCCATTGGAAACATTAGGAGGTGCTAGTTGAACTACAAGGCTCTTGGCTAATTTTATATGGTTTGACTTTTGATAAATGCTTATGTAGTAATTGTTTCTTGTTTCCCTTGGCAGTTTCCTCTATTATACCAAGAAGGGGTGCAGAATCTCCTTTTCAGCTGGCGTCGAATACTCAGCTGGATGTTAAATGGGTTTTGCAGTGCTATAATAATTTTCTTTTTCTGCACAAAAGCACTGGAGCTGCAGGCTTTCAATAATGATGGGCAGACTGCTGGGAGGGATATTTTAGGAGCAACAATGTATACGTGCATTGTTTGGGTTGTAAACTTGCAGATGGCACTTGCTATAACTTACTTCACCTTGGTGCAACATGTTGTTATCTGGGGTTCAATTGCGATTTGGTACCTTTTCCTCTTGGCTTATGGAGCCATGTCTCCTCTCTTTTCTACCACTGCTTACGAACTTTTCATTGAAGTCCTTGCCCCAACCCCTTCTTATTGGCTTGTCACTCTATTCGTGGTGATCTCAACCCTAATACCATACTTCTCGTTCTCAGCAATTAAGATGCGCTTCTTTCCTATGTACCATGAAACAATACAGTGGATAAGGCATGAGGGCCTACCAAATGATCCCGAATATTGTGAAATGGTACGGCAGAGATCATTGCGGCCGACGACTGTAGGCTTCACAGCCCGCTTAGCAGCAAGGACTAACCGTTTAAAAGATAGTAATCATAACCATACGTGATATTGTTGAAATCGGTTTTGGATGGTTAGCTGGCAAAAAATTGCAGGTCGGAGATATGTGTGTGAACTTTGAAAAATGTCTGCTGTGTATAACTCAATTAAAGCAGACGGCATAGAGATTACCCTTGCTTGATGACTGTACAGACGCATTAGTCATCTGCAGCATATCTTAGATGGGTGGAATATTATTATTGTAAAGATTTTATTTTTGACCATCTGAGGTTACACATTGGTTATTATACCATGCTTTTTGTATCATTGTATAAATTAAATTAGTGACATACAGAACCGAGAAAATTCATTGTAGGAATATTTGATAATGTTGCTTTTTATTACAGTCAACAGAATAGAGAAATATATAGTTTGCCTTTTTCTTTCTCTAGTACAATTTCTTCTTATTTCTTATCATGTGTAATAGTTATACTTCTGTTTCGTGCTCTATATATATATCCCCCTTTGTTCATGCTGCTTTTGTTTTGTTGTTTTTTTGGTTCTTACTGCTGTAACTTAGAAACTCCCCTTAGAAATCGTGGTCTGATATCATGACAATTAAGAAAGTTACCGGCTGTTGCTCCCAACTCCTTCATTTTGCATACTTTCTTAATGAGCTATCTGTGCAATGTGTGCATTATAGTTATAAATTTAAGCCATAATTACACTGCGGTTTGAGCTTTTAATCCGGTGTTACTGGTATTTGTGTAGGGTAATGTTTAAGTAGTCCCGGAACACTTCCATATGTGGATCTCTCTCTCTCCCTCTCTCTCTCTCTCTCCATGGCAAAAAAAAAAAAAAAAAAAAAAAGGGTCATATTTATACATTTTGAGCTTTCAGCTACCTCTCTTCTTACTAGCATTCCATTATGTTTATAAACATGTTATTATTATTATTGGGTTATAATTTGATTTATGAGAAAATTTGAAATTTTGATGTTTTCATTTGAAACACCAAGAGGTGCCAACCAGTTGAGTTACAAGGCTCTTAATAGGTAGTGAAACATCTGACCATTGGGTCAATGTATAAATATGCCTTAAAATTTACTATTTCAACAATTTCCTACCAATTAAAGAGCATCTCCTATGTTTGAAAATTATTTTGTACTCAAAGTACAATTATGCAATATTTCCTCGTCTCACATAAAAAGTGTATCATATCATAAATTTAATTAATGAAATCTACAATACATGAGAGAGGAGAAAGTAACACACCATTGTGCCCTAACAGCATAATTACTCTTAGCATGACATGTCCACTGAGTTAATGTCTTTTGACCAACACAGGTACATATAGAGACAAATTTCTCTATTGTTGGTCCATACTTGTTAAGATGCAACAAATGTTTTGGCATTTTTGCATTCACACAAATTTTAATTAAATTTATAGGTAAATTACACTATCCTTCCTTGAAGTTTTATAGAATGATACTCTTACAAGTGTTCTCTTGAGGTTTGTATCAATGCATGTTTAGTCCATAACCTCTCAGATGGTTATATTATTAACAAATTATTTATTTATTTTTAAAAATATTCTTTCCCAAACTATGGATAAAATGACATCCCTTTCCCTTTAAATTTGTATATGAATGACACTATTACATAAGTTAATAGGAGTTTTTTTAAAATATAATATTTCATAATTGAAAATTAAATTCTTATATTTATATAAACCTAATAAGGGATGTCAATTTATGAAACAATTGAGGAGTATCATTTTGTAAAACTTGGAAAGAAATTGGTGTAATTTTTTCCATAATTTTTTGGTTAGAACCTACGCAGTACGCAATACTATTAAAAAGAAAACATGACTCCTCCCAACCTTTTTTTTTTTTTTTTTTTTTTGAGAAAAACTCCTCCCAACCTAACCAATAATTTTAGACTCCACTGCTATTAGTATTGCACTATTTGTATATTCGTTTATATTGACCATGGCAAGAAATGGTGTCGAAGTCGGTGCTGATTGCTTCAATGATGACATGCTCCAGCGTGTTTGATGAGCCAAAGGAAATATAATATAATGGACCATCTATCTTTTCCACGAAATGTCTTTATAAATGGCCCTACAACCTTTAATTTGTTAGAAAATCAGTCATTTTCACGTCCAAAGAAAACAATCATCGAAGACAAATACGAAAATACTAACGATTAATATTAACATAATATACAGGTTGTTCTACTCAACGATGAGAGTGATTGGTTTTTTTGAGGTGTCTTCAATTTGATTTCCAAAACATTGCTTGCAAATCCTTTCAAAGACATGATGACCTCAAAATCCCTTACACACATTCAATAAGTTAAAAAAATAAAAATTACACAAAAAAAAAAGAGAAAAGAAAAAAAAGAAGAGTATATTATGTTTCCGATACAGACAACTTTATGTGAGTTTTAAGAGGTTACATGTGTCGGATGCACCATATACCGCTAGCTAACTATACCGATTCTGCAACGGTGAGTCCAAGAAAATCAGCGGCGGATTTGGCCATGATGGTGGAGAACTCGTTAAAACTAATGACACCATCACCATTAGAGTCAGCCTCGCGCATCATCTCGGAGAGTTCTTTGTACGTCAAAGGGTGACCCATCTTGGCCATGGAGCCAGCAAGCTCAGCGGCGGTTATGTAGCCATTACCGTCGCGGTCGAAGGACCTGAACACTTCCAAGAGTTGCTCCTGGTTCATGAGCACTTCTTGGGTCATGTCCGGTAATATGGCAGTGACGAGTTCGTCAAACTCGACGCTGCCATTGCCATTGGTGTCCATGTTTGTCAGCAAGGCGTGGAGTTGGTCTCCTGTTGGCTTTATCCCAAGCGATCGGAGGAGAGCTGCAAGCTCGAGCTGGGTTAGGCTGCCATCTGAGTCCATGTCAAAACGCATGAAAATGTCTCTCAGTTGCTCCACCTGGTCCGATTCGAGAGGAGCTATCATTTTCATTTTCATTTTTATCAATATCAAGCCAACATGATAATTACATTAGACCTGAAAAACAAAAACAAAAACAAAAAAGCAGAGATCAAAGGTTGTGGTTTGGTTGGTGGGCTCTTGTACGTGTTGTTTGTGTTTTTTGAATTATTATTATGTTGGAATGGTTCAAAGTTCAAAGGGAAAGCGCGTCGAGGACCGAGAAAGTGGAAGAGAACATTTATGACCGACAGAAATTTAGTTGAAGCGATTTTGAGGGAACAGTACCACTTTTTCAAGGCAAAAATAAACGTCCGGTTCTTATATTTTGGGCTTATTTTTATTTTAGTCTTAATTTGATTTTGGGCTTATCTCATATATATATATATATATATCTAATATCATATATTAGAGAAAGTGAGTTCCTACAATTAAGGAGGCGCTGACAAATAAGAAAAGTGCCTGTCTAAAATTCAGTCACGTTTAAGTTAAAAAGCGATAAATTATATTGTTTGATAACGCTGCAACACCGTTTAAAAACGATAAACTATAATGTTTCACTCCGTTAAAACAATGTTTGGGGCCTCTTTCTATAAAAGGGTACTAACCGCTTAAAAAAAAAAAAATAGAAAACAAAGATGGCTAAACGGAGACAGGAGTCACAGATCGAGAGAAAAGAGAGACAAATGGACAGACAGAGATAGAGAGAAGGGCGATGAAACAGAGAGAGGCTGAGAAAGAGAGAGGCGATGAAATAGAGAGAGGATGAGGCCTGTGACATAGAGAAAGAAACAGAGAAATAGGCAGAACGGTAAACACTGCATCGATTGGGCAACGTACATTGCTTTTTTTTCCATTTTTTAGATTTGGGTGAAATGTTACTTTTGATTGAGTTTTTTTGTTGGATAGGTTTAGATTTGATTCGTTTTTGTTTTGGGTTTTTGGATTCTCTATCAAAATGTTTTTTTTTCTCAATTTTAAATATGATTTAGGCTTTTGAAGGACTTGATTTTGGTTTAGGGTTACGTTTTTGGTCCAACACTACCCATCTCTGACTCCATTCAATCATAGCCTCAACGGTGACTTTGATTCCCAATTCGTTCTCTGGCCCAGTTCGTCTCTACAACAGCATATTTTGAAGGTACGTAATTTTTTCCCTCTTCAAATATTGTTTTTGTTTTCTGAAATCTGCCATGCTTTTTTTTTTTTTTTTTGTTTCCTTTGATTTGGTTATGAACTTATGAGTTAGTTTTGGGTATTTTGGTTGGGTTCGTTTTGATTTAGGTTTTTGGGTTAGATTTATGTTTTGGGTTTTTGGGTTAATTTTTCTTTCTTAAAAAATATAATCTATACCTATATCCATCTACTTTAACATTATTTACTTTTGTTTAACCAAACCGTTTCAAATAAATTTTTGCCACCGATTGGTGTTCTGTTGCCTATAATAAATTACATTTTTTTTTTTTTTTGCTACGTTGCTTTGAATTGATGCTTAACCTTTTCAAGTTCCCTATTAAAAAAAAAAACGATATTCATAAATGCCTCTCGCTATTATTGAGATCGCTGATAAGGGGCAGCGAGAGTCAGACTATCAGAGAGGGAGAGAAAAATCTATTGTAAGACAAATCTTTCTCCAAAATATTACAGGTAAAGTTCTTTATATTGTTTTATACAGTTGCCGGTTAAATATGATTTAGGCTTTGGTATTTTTCAGTTGACTTGATTTTGGTTTAGAGTTACGTTTGGATATGTATTTGTTTTTTTGAGTGATTAGCAGAGGTAGTGGGTTTTGATCTCACTTCATGTACTAATTTGATTAGGTGCATTGCTCTCTCTTTCATATTTCAATAATTCAATCAAAACTGCATCTCCTAACTGTATCCTTTTGCAAGAATATAACCAGGTGTTTTTAACTGAAAAATACCATTGTTTCTTTCTCTCTATCTTTCTTTCTTTTTTTTTTTTTTAATATTAAATTAAGGTTCAATCATTTGTGGTTGCGATTTTCTTTCTTACGTGTTGGATGAAGATGGAAAAGGAGGGAAGTAGTTTTGGCTTAATCTTCTTCTGCTTTGTTTCGAATTAGTTTTCTTTTGAGTTCTCGGCTTAATCTCCATATTTATATTTTGGCAACTGTTTTTGTGGGATTGCATAATCTGGTGTATTCTTCTCCATCACCCAAATTTTGTGTGAGCAATCAAAAAGTAAAGCAGATTCTGTGGAAATATTCCTTTGATATTGTATATGGAAGATGTAGCACGTCTGTTTTTGGATTGAAAATTTTCTACTTATTGTTGGGTATTGGACATCAGTACATGGAATATGAAGTGCATCTGTTTTTTGTGAAAAATCAAAGCTAGAAGAGGAAAGCATGGTGGAGAAAAGAAATCAGATTGCTTTTATCCACGACTGATTAAAAGATGGAACAAATTTGGAGATGATAAATATGTTCACAACCTGTGTAATTTTGACCATGTTAATTTCCGCTGATTTTTTTTTTCCTTTTATGATTTGATAGATAATGGTAACTCAGAAAAGAAGTGACTACTAAGACCATCTCTGTCCTTTGCAAGCTTGATCAGTCTGGAGTAAGTGTTGATTGGTATATTGCTTATAACTATTTTTTTAATAAGAAAGGGGCTACTCTTTATTGTTTGAAATTTTCTTTGTGGTTTTATATTTCAGAAAGTGATCTATCTACAAGCTCCCACTCCATCCTACTTAATTGATTATAATTTCCCCTGTATTGATTGGTTCCTGTGATAGATTTAACATTATTATAGAGTGAATTGGGGAATTGAGTCTTTACTTAGCATTTATCAAATTCCAGTGAGACAAAATCTTATTAGAATTCTCTCTAGGTCTCGAATGAAATTTATTTCACAGCAATGATTTTGTTAGATTTATATTCAATTGGACAACCACCTGTCTTCATAGATAATTTATAATATGATGAATGACCCTTGGTGTATCAGTGGGACTAATTTGATCATAAAATATATATATATATATATATATATATATTATATAACCCATCATAAATATATGATGAATGGTCCTTGGTGTAAATTATAATAAATTTGCTTGAATGGAAATCCAAAAATTGCTAAACACATACTTTTCTGTTTCTCTCCTTCTATTTGATCTCTCTCTCTCTCTCTCTCTCTCTCTCTCTCTCTCTCTTTGTTTCTTTCAGTTCATTTTTTTTTCAAGTATTAAGTTTCTGGTCAGCAATGTTTATAGGAACACAGATTTTAGAAAATCAAAGCTTCAACTTTACCAGTTGTGGTACAAAATACTAAACCAAAGGAGGAACAACCACCAAGGAATGAATATCAAAACCTTCACTTGTATCTAAGAGGTACAAAATACTAGCTCTGTTTTGTTCATTTTTTTGTTGTTGTTTGGTAATGGGTTTTTGCTGAATGAAGTGGTCTATTTCTGTTGTTTTGATATCTTTATTGGTTGAGATATTTTCTAACCCACACCATTTTTATAATTTATAGGTTGGTCTTTACGTTAGTGGTTTAAATATGTTACATGGGGACGTGAGTAAGGGAAATTGTCAAATTTGATACTGTTTGGATTCTAAGGCTAAGACTGGGTTGATTGAATAATTTTCTTTTGTTGGGCATGTAGAAAGATCTATGAGGAAGAAGCTTAACTAAAGGATTGAGCTCTTTCATGTCACATGCAATCATAGCGTAGACCCATGTATCTATGTGGATTGGATCAAAGTGCTAGTGGAGGTGAAACTTTTGTAGTGGATTCGAATTGCAAAGAGCCCAAGAGTAGTTATATATTTTATTTTGGATCCATAATGTTTGATAAAATGCTTGAAAGAAAATTGATTAATTATATTCCAATCTTGATGAATTTATAATTTATTTTTGTTTGTTTAGTATTTTGTTTGGGACTAGAAACAATTAAATTTGTGAAAAGTTGATTGAAAGCACTTACAATTACAAATTAAGTGCTTTGGATAAAAAGCGGTTATTTTTTTAAAGGTGAATACTTTGTTTTTAATTGTTGATGGTTAAGGATAATTTAAAAGCAAATTTTTAAAACGATTACCATAATCTGCACATATTATATGTCTTGCTTATTGTAGACTTTTACCATGTAGATGGAAGCAAATTAGGAAGCAAATTATCTTAAGTCTATGAAATGAGATGTGCTTAGGGTTAATAATTATATTCAAGTTTCTTTAGAAACCTCTAAAGTGATACCCCATATTATCCAGTAATATTTATTTTAAGCAGAAAATAACTTCCTAGATGGGAATATTTAAGAGTTACGTCCTTCAACCTAAGAACTAGAAAGCACGAACTCGGCTGGGAGGGTGCCGCACCGGAGTTCGACACAGGGTGCGGCGTCCAACGCGGCTGCCCGCGCTTCAGTGCCGTGTCTGAATTTTTTTTTTCACGGACTCACACCAGCTCGGCTCGATTCGTGCCGAATCGGCTTAGATTCGTGCCGAACCGGGCCAATATCGTCCAGAATAGGGCCGTACCGGGCGTATCAGGACGTATCGGCCGGCGATCGAAATGGCCGAAACCGGCCGAAATATACACTAAATCACGTCAGAACATTCGAAATCGTCTTTGAATGAGGTCCAAACATCCTAAATTTTTCATTCCTTAATTTTTTAAGAATATTTTAATAGTAAACATATATAGAAAATATAAATAATAATTTTTTAATCACCGAGTCCTGCCGCACCCGCACCCACCTTTTTCAAAAATTGCCGAGCCCCGCACTCGTACCCGAATCTGAAAACGCACCCGTGCTTCATAGCCTAAGAATACATGTGACAAATGTAAAGTGTGTGCATCAATGCTAAGGATGACAAAAAGTAAGAGCGATATGGATATGATGATTGTATTTTACTTTGAAGAAAAAGACAGTATATTGCAATGATTGTTATATTTAGTTTCACTAATGATTGTTATTAATGATTTCTTTTTTAGGCATAGTGGCTATAAAACTGTGTTATCAAAACTTTTGGTTTGGTATTGCTTTACAAGTGTAATCTGTGTAGGACAGTCAAGCTCCTTTGTTTGACTTGCTCTTCCTTTACCTTTAAAAAGGTACTACTGATGCTGTAATACTATATGCCTCTTTTATGAAGCTTAGGTCGTATGCAAGGTTTGTTGCAAGAGGATATATTAGTTCCTAAAGCTAGCAAAAGTGTTTTTGGCTTTCAGTAAATTTCTACTATATCTATAGCAATTCAATATCTTAAATTTTGCCTTTAAAAACCAAGCTTTTCCAAGTGGCACATAGAATTGAAAGACTTTCTACATTCTTTTAGCCAGTAAGACTTTCCTATTAAGTGCCACATTAGTTTACTCTTCAACCTATATTTTAGCATGCTTGAACTGCTACACAATCTCTTCTAACCTTTTGACATATGCTATTTCTGTCTCCACTCTTTCCCATACATTTGATCATTTTGCTATGAACTCATTTGGCCTTAACTATAGGGTTTGTCTTGGGTGATAATATTGAGGTTCTATTAAACCGTTTCTTTTGTTTATTTTTCCATAAGGATTATGTCAGTAAGAACAAATGACTATATTTTCTAGGTGTTTATTTTTCCAATAAGTATTTTATTTTTTAATTCTCATTTGATCTATGTTCTTTTGTTTCTATACAAATAAATCTCGTGGTGGAGCTTAATGCTCTAAAACATTGAAATAGAATCACAAGTAGCATATGCAGTCAGTTCTTCCAAAGTTCAACACATTTTTTCTTTTGTTTTACTTTTCGACAAATAGTGATGTCTTTATTTAACTTCAATTGAACTGGTGCTTCTTTTTTTGTTTTGTTGAAGTCATTTGCAATTTGTGGAGCCAAGGATAAATGTTATGTTAATCGAAAATTGTATTGATGCAGCATGTAACTACAATTTTTTTGGTTCAATGACAATTAGTGCTGCCCCTATATAACTTCAAGTGAGTTGATGCTTCCTTTTTTCTTTATTGAAGTCATCTACAATTTCTGAAGCCAAGGATAGATATAATGTTTATGGAAAATTGTATTGATGCAACATGTAACTAATTAGTGAATGCCATTAGTAATTTGCATTTAGCTTTTGTCTCTTTCTTTTTCTTCTCCTTTTCCCCCCCAAATTTGCTTTAATTATTACAATTATTTAATCCATTTAGAAATCTATGACTTCCCTCTTTAATATTTCCAATAAACCCTCCCTCATTTACTACTACTTTCTATTTGTTCTATTGAAGTGTCATATTATTCATCCAATTCACAAGACTCCTCATATGTCCCATTAAAACACAAAATGGTTAACATTTCTCTGTTATTTACTTACCCATTAAATCAAATTCATCGTTTTGGCCTTCCTTTAACTCTCTTTGCGTGGACTCTTCCTCCTCTTATCAAAAACTTCAATGCCTGTCTCTTTGTTTGGTGCAAAGTGCATTTTCTCCCATTATGCAGAAGTTTAAATGTTTGATTTGCATGTTATAAAAATCTTTTATTAGCTTGCTGCTAAAGTGAACAAGTGTAATGGGTCTTTCAAAAATAAATTATCATTTTTGGACAAGGCTCGCAGCTTGATATATTATTGTTCAATTCCTGATACTCTTGGAATGTTAAAAAATGTGATAAAAATAACATAGATAAATAAAATAGAATGTTGATCTATTTTGTAAAATGTCAATATAATGCATATTTCTTCTGTGTGTCTCTTTATATTCAACTAAATAAACTTTTTAAATATTCTAAAAGTATTTAAATTGATTAGAATTGATAAGGTCAATATATGAAGCTCAAGAAGTTTTGACAAAATAATAGGGATGATCTTTAGCATTAGCAAACCGATCATTGCTGCAATACTAACGGGGTATGACTCAGAAGAGTGGTATCTGCATTTAACTATTGAATTTTGGAGTTTTTTTAATCCTTAGGAATTTTGATGGGAAGTCAGTAATCAGTTTTTCATGGCCTTAACTTTTACTTGGATGCTTTCTAATGACTCATTGTAATGTACACATTTTGATTAATTAAAAATTTTCTTGCGAAAGCTGAATTGGATTTGCCGTTAACTCTTTTTTTATCAGGCTTGGTGCATCACAAAGAGGTCCCCCTCTTCTCAACAATGTTCAACTCTCTATGCATATAGTCAATGTAACAATTTGCCTTTTATGTGATAAAAAAAAAAGTGTTTGGCTTCAGCTTTGCTAAGTTGATAGGTTATTTTTCTAAATCATTGGTTTATATGTTGTGCTTTGGGTGAAAGCCATAGACCTTGAAGAGATAGACAGTTCCAAAGCTACTGCATGAATCTTCAGAGAACAGGAGTAGTAAAGTTGATTTGGAAGAACAACGACTTTCTTAGAATCAATCAATGCCCATGTGACAAAAGTTCAATCGGTAATGAGTAAAAAATAAAAATTTTTCTGCTCATAAGTCACTTTTTTTTTTTACTTTTTCCCTCTAGCTTCTCAATAAGAAGGGAATTTGGCATATAGTTACAAATTTTGCAGGGGAAATCAGCCTACTGAGAGTTATTATTTCCCTATTGCATATATGATATTCCAATTATGCGAATTTTTAGAAATTAAGATGATATTCCAAGTAGTACCTCAACATAATAAAGAGATTCTTCATCATTCTGTGATATTACAAAAAACAAATATTGGTTTCAAACAAGATTTAGCATATGAACATATGCATGATCTAGATATTTACATAATTTACATATTTTTTTTTACAAAAGCATGAACTGAATGATCAATTGCAAACTAAATCATGTTCAAATGTACACATCTAAATGTTGCTTTGACCATGGTGTCATTTCTCTTTACTACAACAATTCAGGTTTTAAAAATTGACATTTATAAACAGTTGTCTTGAAAGCAAACTATTTAGAAATGGAGTTTATAGAAAACTTTTCATAATTCAAGTTAAAAATTATTGACCACTTAACTTACAAAATATATAATACATTATATCCAATCATACTCAATTAGAAAAATAATTACATAATTTTGAGTTTAAGACTAATACTTATAAGCTTCACGTACTTATTTCTTCTTTCACTTATCAATTAAAATAAATGTCAAAACTTCCCGCGCATCGTGCGGGTATACGACTAGTTATATATAAAAACAGAAACCTTTCTAGCAATTAAAGAGGTGCTGCCACGTTAGGAAAAAAAATTTATCTAAAATTCAGCCACATTTAAGTTAAAAAACTATAAATTATATGTTGGCAATGCTACACACCATTTAAAAGCCTCTCCTTATAAATAACCAAAAAAAAAAAAAAAACGGTTAAAATGCTCCAATAATCCAAAAAAAAAAAAAAAAAAAACGCAGATACAGAGAGAAGGAGAGAGTTTGTAAGCCCTCAACGTTTGTTCCCTCGCTAGACTTAGAGCACTGGAATTGCAACCACACAGAAAGAACCGGCTACGATACGTTTTTCTCCATTTTTTCAGATTTGGGTATGAAATATTACTTTTTATTGAGTTTTTTTGTTGGATAGGTTTAGATTTGAATTAGTTTTGATTCCTTTCTATTTCGGGTTTTTGGGTTTTTCATGAAAATGTTTGTTTTCTTAATTTTCCAATATTTTTTTTCCCTATCTTGGATTACAGAAATCACTAAGCCTTTCCCTTTTTTCTAATATTTGTGTTCATAGTTTTCTCTTTTTTCTTTTTCTTTCTGGGGTTTTGATTTGGGAAACTAGTTTTGTTGTTGATTCACCACCAATCTCCTCTTTCACAAGTAACTTCTTTTCTCTTTTTTCTCTCTTTAGAGCACTGGCCATTCAGGTTTTTCTCTCTCACTCTTTGGGTTTTCAGTTTTGGTAGATATTTGGATTCCAATTGGTTCTTAATTTTTCCACTCTTACTTAGAATTTCAATTTTAGGTTTTTGAAGGTTTTGGTAGATATTTAGATTCCAATTGGTTCTTAATTTTTCCACTCCTTCTTAGAATTTTGATTTTAGGTTTTTAATCCCATTTTATAGTTTGTCAGTATATAAAACAAAACAAAAAACCGGTTAAAATACAATTAGCCTTGAGATATAAAGATAGTGAAGGAAAAAAAGAAAAAAAAAAAAAGAAAAAAAAAAAAAAGCTTGCGACACGGAGATGAGAAGGAGAGAGTTCGTACCGCTGGCCGGCTATCACCATCAGCCTCCACCCACTATCAGACTACCGGAATCACTTCCGGTAAAGTTTTGCTTTAAACTAAAAAATTAAGGGTTTTTGGGTTTTATTTGGAGAATCAATTGGGTATTAATTATGATTTAGATTAGTATTTTGGGTAAGGTTTGGTTTTGATTAAGGGATTTTGGTTACAAGTTTTGTTTTCAGGATATTTGGCTTGGCTCAATGTTTTGGGTATTTAGAATCAATTTTGAATGTTTGGGTTGTTTTGATTTTGAGTTCACATAAAATGAAGATTTGCTTTGTCACTCAAAGCACAAACCTTTGAGTAATCAAAACTACACTAAAGTTTTATTTTAAATTTTAAAGTTTTTGCATTTGTTGTTTATGAATGGTCCATTTTTTAAAGCCATTGGAACTATGCAAATTAATCTTGAACCACTGTAAGTATTGTTAAGAAAGTACCTTCATTTGAAATTGAAATTGAAATTGAAAAGAGAGAAATAAATTAGAGAAGAAGATAACTATTTGAAGTGGTAATTCTGGATCTAACTCTATCCAAGTTGTGTGTGTGTGTGTGTGTGTGTGTGTGTGTATATATGTAAAATCTAGTATAAACAAATTTGTTTTAATTTCCTATTTTGGTAGTTAACTTGGGACTATTTTCAATTGACAAGTAGAACATTAACAAATTTTATTTGTTCTTTATGAAATGTATACATGTTGATTGTGATATTTATGTTGCAGAAGCTTATTTTATTTGCTGCAATTGACTATAGCTGTTATATTGTAAAACTTTAAATGATTTCTCTTTTGGCAAAAATTGTTAAATTACCTAAAGATTATAATATATGCCAAATATAATTGGCCAATATAGTTTGCTTCCGCATTTGTTAATTTTTTTAATGTTTAAATGATCAAAGATTGTAATACATTACAAATTATTGAAGGAGGCATTAACTTTCACTCAGACATTTTTTAGGTCTATTACCATTCTACAACACTACCTTAATGTATGAATGAATGTATGTAATCCTTCGCCAAGCCAATTGTGGGATTTATTACTTATCCTACCATGTGCACCAAACGTGCTAACCTTTGTTGTTTAGCATTTGATATTAGTAATGTGCTTGAAATGTATTTTTTTGGCTTTGGATTATTTAAAAGATATGTAACTTAAATTTATCTTAATATATAGAGATAAAAGCAGAAGCCTTTTCCTACAATTAAGGCCGTTGCAACATGTAGGAAGCATTTGGCAAGGGGAAGTGCTCACTTGGTTTTAAACAAAGCTCTCTCTCAATGCAAGGTGATTTTTTTTTTTTTTTTGGCTTTCTTTGTTTTTTTGATTTTTTTATATAAATTTTTAGAAGAAAAACCAAAATCTTGCAATAACTATGATTTATGTTTGGCAGTTTGGGTATTTGCTTTGTTTTGATTTAGGCAATTTGGTCAGATTTCTATCTCCCTCTCTCTTTACATTACCATTAGAATTTCTCTGCATTTATCTCATTTTTTTTTCTTTGTTTAAAGTTTATTTACGGTTATAGGTTCTCTTTCTATGTTTTTTATTTTTATTTTTTTTATATATTTTATATAAAGAGTGGATACGTGGGTTTTAATGATTAGGACATACTGAAAATTTTAGATGCTAAGGAAAAGAAATTGTGGTAAATTATAGACAAAAGAAATAGTATTTGAAGAAGCTAAAGTATTCAAAGAGAATAATCAACATTGCTATGTTGAAACTGTTGGGGTTTATGCCTTAAAATCCAATTTATTGGCATGTCATAAATAATTAAATAGTTTAATTATATGAGACTATCTATAAATGAACTAATGAGACATTATCTTAGTCCATGAGATGCATAGTATTTGATTTAGTCACAGAAGATATAAATCACAAGTTCTTTGTAAACTCAGAATTTTAGTTCTTAGTGTTGGGAAATATACATGTTTGTATCGAATACAAAACATACGCAGCGGAAAATAAACGGATCTACTTCATTCGCAATTGATAACATTCACTATGTAAGTTTCAGAATATAAGAACAAGAGAGTGTACCTTGATGCGCTGAATTTTAAAACCGAATGAAGAAGTACTCGGGAATACTTTCAATCTTCACTCCAATTCCACTCGATGCCCAAGATGTGTGGTCTCTCAATCAGTTCTTTGTTTCTAGAGAGAATATGAAAGAGTGTCTCTCTTCCTTATTTCATTACCATTAATATAATAAAACATACAAACCATTTTATTCTATATAAAATTCTGTATGTTTCTCTCCACATAACTGATTATCTAATTGGACTAGCCTTTTGGGCCTTCCCAATTAGGCTTTAGTGTGTGGCTTGGAGTGGGACCAAAAGGGAACAAATAAGACACTAGCTCCAATGGGCCTTGGGCTTTTCTGTCAACTCTTGACAAGTCCAAAGTTACCATTAAATATATTTAATACCACTATATAAATATAATTGAACTCTAGGTCTCATTAATAAATTATATCCCAAGACTTTATTATACATGCAACCCCTTCATAAAATATTCGTAGTAATACAAAGTCATGAATATAGACTGCCACTTTGTAAATTACTACATCTTAATCCTTGAGTACCCGGTTTAATCCTTTTGAGTTATTCACCATATATTTATGAAATCCAATTTCATAAATATATAATTTAGTCTTACTAAAGTGGTTAGGCCTAACTCTCTGAATAACTGTACCCATTAAACTTATCTCAAGGGAATATTTTATATCTCCGTTAAGAGACTATGAATTCCATCTTGAGAATATATGTTCCATTAACACTAAATGTGGCTGCCCAACATACTGAGGTTTTGACCGTTACTTTAGATCTCACTCCTGATATATCAAAGCAACCTACATTTCATGATCAGGTCCATTATTCTCTCAAGATTAAGAGTTCATGTGAATACAAGTCGTGAGATTTATTATTCAATTGACAGTCGTTAGGAGAATAATAAATCTCACAGCGGTCCAGTTCAATATGTCTTAACTCTTAAAACATATCAACATATTAACTAGAAATCACCATTTCCATGATCAAGACAAATCATCGTAGTTCATAAGTTATAGTCTTCGCAGATGAAATGCCCAATTTCATCACCGACTACGAACCAAAATTCTAAGTTTACAAAGAACTTGTGATCTATATCTTCTGTGACTTTTCACATAAATCACATACTATGCATCTCATGGACTATTTGATAATGTCCGAATATTCATGTTACCATTATTTTAGATAAGAATAAAACAACTTTATTAAACACAATATTAAGTCATACATCATGTCTCACATAATGTCATACATAATATCATACATAGCATCATACAATAGGATTTAAGGGCACATATCCTAACACTTAGTCAGTGATGAAATTGGGCATTTCATCTGTGAAGACTATAACATATCAACTAAGATAATATGTCTTGATCATGGAAGTGGAGACTTCTAGTTGATATTTTGATATGTTTTAAGAGTTAAGACATATTGAACTGGACCCTGTGAGATTTATTATTCTCCCAACGACTGTCAAATGAATAATAAACCTCACGACTTCTATTTATATCAACTCTAAATCCTGAGAGAATAATGGACCTAATCATAAGGTGTAGGTTGCTTTGATATATCAGGAGTGAGATCTATAGTCATGATCAAAACCTCAGTATGTTGGGCAGCCGCATTTAGTGTTGATGGAACGCATATTCTCAAGATGGAATTCATAATCTCTTAACGGAGATATAAAATATTCCCTTGAGATAAGTTTAATGAGTTTGGTTATTCAGAGTGTTGGACCCAACCACTTTAGTAAGAAGTTACTAAAGTATATATTTATGGAATTGGATTTCATAAATATATGATGAATAACATAGAGGATTAAACTGGGTACTCAAGGATTAAGATGTTGTAATCTTCAAAGTGGCAGTCAACATTCATAACTTTGTATTACTACGAATATTTTAATGAAGGGGTTGCATGTATAATAAAGTCTTGGGATATAATTTGTTAATAAGGCCTTGAGTACAATTATATTCATATAGTGATATTGAATATAATTAATGGTAATTTTGGACTTATCAAGAATTGACAGAAAAGCCCAAGGCCCATTGGAGTTAGAGTCTTATTTGTTCCCTTTTGGTCCCACTTCAATTCACATACTAGAGCTCAATTGGAATGACCCAAAAGGTTAGCCCAATTAGATAATCAGTTATATATAAAGAGAGAAACATACAGATTTTCATAAGGCTTTTTCATAAGGTTTTGATTAAGATCACATAACAACATGAAATAGTTTGTATATGAGTGTTGGACATTCTCTTATTCTCTCCTTGGAAACTGATTAAGAGATCACACTTCTTGGGCATTAAGTGGAATTGGAGTGAAGATTAAAAGTGTTCCCAAGTACTTCTAATATTTTGTTTTGAATTTCACAGCACTAAGGTACGCTCTCTTGTTCTTAAATTTTGAAACTTATATAGTACATGTTATCAATTGCAAATGAAGTAGATCCGTTAATTTTTCACTGCGTATGTTTTGCATGTGATACAAACATGTATTTTTCCAACAGAAACTTGGGTATATGGTGTTGCAGAGAAGAAACCGAACAAAGAACCCTCCCAAAAACTGACCTGCTAGAACTGCAAACAGTAAGTTTTCCTCTTTATTTTTCAATTTGTGCATTAAATATTATCTTCTTTTTTCTATAATAGTTGGATTAGTTTGGATGTGTATCTTTGGGTTATATGTGGCTTTGATTAAGGTATTTGCATTATGATGGTGGTGTATAGCTTAAAACGTATAGGTTGAAACACATAGGGATGCAATTAAAGTCGGTGACATAACTAGCACAAGATGTAGGTAAACTTTGCACCACTTAAAGGTGGCGCATCCTAAGTGGAAACTACATCACATCTCTTTGACTCACCAAACCCACCCTTCATCAAAGCCCCCCTGATTGCAAAGATTAATAGAAAGCATTTTTAGCTAAAGATAACATGGCTGTGTTTTTTTTTTTTTTTAAGGAATTACACTCTTTTAGGCAAAGATACATATATTTATTGAAGTTGGTACAATCTCCGGTTATGGTTGTGACTCCTATTTTGGTAGTTAACTTAGGACTGTTTTCAATTGACAAGTGTAACATTAACAAATTTGTTATTTGTAAGTTGTATACATGTTGATTGTGATTTTTATGTTGCAGAAGCCATTAAGAGTAGGAAAGAATCCTTAAAATTGCTTCTAATATTTCTGCATTTGGATGATTTAAAAGTTATATAGGTATGGCTTTATGCATAAACTTGTGATTTTTTTTGCTACTTTTGCTTGTTTGAGCTTTTGACATCTGATTTTTTGAGTTAATGATCATGGGATTTTTCTCCTTAGTTTATGTGTGTGTTTAATTGTAATATATGTGTTCCAATTTTGGTATTATTCAATTCTAATATATCTGTGTTGCATTGTGTTAATCTTATAGGAGTCTACCACTAATCATCTTGAATGCCATTTGATTTTTTGGTACATGTTAGTCTATTGTTTAAATATTTTCGTATTTTTAGCTTCTATTGAGAGATGATGTCTTTAGGAAATGTCTTTGAAATTCCTATCTACAATCTATATTTTTTTGAGTTAGTTTTTTTTTGAAGATGATGCTTATTCCTAAATCAATTTATGATTCTTGATATGCAGATTATTTACAAATAGAATGTGCTCTCTCTCTCTCTCTCTCTCTCTCTCTCTCTCTCTCTATATATATATATATATATATATTATTCCAAATGCTTGCTGAACATTGAATTTACATTTTAAATTAAATTAGTCTTGGTCCTATGAGCATTCAATATTACAGGCATTTTTTTTTTTTTTTTGCTTATACCCAAAATTTTATACATGCATGTGTTTGCTGCACCCATACCTAGTTAGTGACAAATATGTTGAATGATTTATGTTAATAATAATCCTTTGAAGTTTATAGAGTGCAACATAGTGCACCATTCTCTAATTTATGTTGATGTTACTTTGTTAGGTCTTAATTGCTATTAAGAGCCGGAGAGTATTGAGAAACTGCAAGAGACAAATAAGAAAATGGCTATTAATGAAGTTAATAATAGGGCAAAAATTGTCAATATCCTTATGCACCAAGAAATTTATGGAAAAGAGTTGCGCTAAAAAGCATCAAGTAGATGTACATGGCTTAAGAAAAGGATCAAGTAGCTGCAGATTTCTTTGTGAGATTTCATAAATGTAACTTTGATTAAGTGCTACCATCTTTTTTTTTTTTTTTTTATAGGTCGTACAGTGATTGGTATTGATAAAACTCTACAATATAACTTTTTCAAGAGTTTTGGTTTTTTTTTTTCCCCACCCTAAGCCATATCTTTTGTCCAGTTTTTTTATTCTTGAAATTAATTGTCCTTTGTGTAGTTTAAATTGGATAGTTATAGTAAGAATCCTGTAATCGTGATAAACATAATTTGTATAATTGAGGTTCTTTGTATTTTCCTTATTTAGTATGTCTTCATTTGACCATATTTAATGCATAAACAGACCTTCAATTTTAAGGGAGTTTCTAATAATAATAATAATAATAATAATAAGAGGGAACGTTTCTTTTTTCTTTAAAAAAATCAGTATACTTCTTTTAATTGTCTATGAAGTTATCATAGTATTTTTATGATATCATGATAATGTTTGATTGGCTAATGGAGTTAGCACAAAATTTTTGTATCATGATCATGTTATTAGAGTTTGATAGACAATTAGTGAAACAACTAATATTCTACTAATAGAATTTTATTATGATTTTACATATTTTTCTGTGAATTAAAAATAAAACTTGCCCGCGCATTGCGCGGGTCATGCACTAGTATATATAAAACCGAAACCTCTATTGGCACCACAATTTTCCATATCAGCACAACACAATATCTAAAAAATAAAAAATTAAATTAAAAACACTATTTCCAAAACCCAATACTTATCTCTTTTTTTTTTTTTGATAAATCCTGATACTTATCTTTAAAAATAAACAAAACCCGATAGACAAACACAAACATAGCACGCAGGTTTACTCTTCTCTCTTCACTCTGCCCCTCATTCCTTTCTCTTTGGCTTAAACGCAGAGCATCCCTCTTCTCTTAGTCTCACTGTCTCTGTTCATAGCCTTTGCTAGCTCAATTTTTGACCTCTAAAGCTTGGTGCGTTTTTGTAATCCTATTTGGTTCTAGAGAACATATTGATTTCATATGATTTTGTTTGTCTCTTTTCATATTCAAGTCAAGCTATTTTATAAATTAAGAAAATTACAAAAAAGATTGCTTACAGCTTTGGGTCTTACGGAATTACTATTTTTCTGCTCCAATTTTGTTTTAGGCCCTTTTGTTCTGTCATGGTTTTGCAGCAATTTAATTTTGATTTTTGGTTTGCTCTGTAATGAATATGTGTTGTTCACTCTGTTATGCATGTTTAATTTTTGGTTTTTTTGGGTTGATTCTGTTATGTTTTTATGGTGAGATTTAAGTTTTGTTGTAATTGGTTTTGTTATGGTTTGATGTGTTGTTGAATCCATAAATCAGACTTTGGTTCTTTGCCATTTGATTTGTAAATGTTAGGTTTGGTTAGAAAATCTACAATCAACATTCAACAAAAGGGTACAAAACTTGCCACATCATTATTATTATTTTTTAAATAAAACTATATCTATATCTATATAATATCTATATTTATATTTGAGGAGAAATCATATACGGCACAATTTTTTCGTTTGCTAAATGGTGGATGGTAGTAGTGGCAGCAACCAGAAGATGTCTATCACAGTTTCAACTTGAAATGAGGAAAAAAAAAAAAAAATTAAACTTAAGCTTATCACGTTTAAACTTACGCTTATCCCTTCAAAGTATTTGCAATGTAAAAATTTGCTTTCAATGTTACTGCCGCCTTTTTTTTTTTTTTTTTTTGGATCATCTTATTCTTATCCCACCTATTACCAAAATATATTTAACAAAATAACTTTAAATTTTTATAACAATCCAATTTATCCAATTTTAAAAAATATTGTGTTAGATAAGTCTAACCTGGACACAAAGTTTGGATTAATACATAACTCTCTCTTTTCTTATATAAAGAAATTTAAAATCACTATTCTATATAAAACCAATCACAGAGTTTAGATTAATATATAACTCTTGCTTTTCTTTTCTTATCTAATAAAGAAATTTAAATCAACTAATAAAGATTTTTTTTTTTTTGACATAAATGATAGAACTAATAAAGAAATTTAAACTAATTACGCTCTACTAATAACTGCTAAACAAAAATATACACATATATATATATATATTTATAGTATAAAACTATTATTATTATAAACTATTCCTTTTACATTTTAATAACTTAATAATACTTATTTTACAGGTCTTACTCCCATCTTTACTAGATAATAAAGATTGTGCCCAAATCTGTTTATGAAGGTATGACTTATGAGTTATTAGAATGTTGGTAATAATGTTTTCGTTGCCATAAAGCAACCAAGGTGTGGCCTTTATGTGTTATGTGGAATATCCTACATTTGTAATCAAAGAACATGATTTTTTTTTAACTATTTGTAATAATTATTTAACTGATTATTCCGTACATCGCACGGGTTAACGATTAGTTTTTTGAAATTGAAAAACCATGTTTTCTTTGGTTTCTACCGTCAACCCAATAACGAAATATGCATACATAATAGATGGAATGGAACATTAATATATTAGATGCTAATGTGACTAATAAAATAATAATATAAAATTTATTTTGCCATTTAAAAAAAATCATGTCAGCATATAAATTAATTAAAAATATTTAAAAATAATAATTTAAACTGAAAAACTTCAAAAAAAAAAAAACTTTTTCAAATTTTATAGATTAAGAAAAACATTTATAGCGACTATCTCAATTTTTCTTCAATTTTGTTCAAGGAACAAACACTAAATTAACACTTCTTCTTACTCTACGTTAGTGTGTTTTTTTTTTTTTAATTGGGGTGCGTCGAGTCTTTTGGCTAAATAATGCAGAATTTTAAATTTATTTGCGTTATAGGTACTGTTTAAAGTTACTTAGGAAATTGAGGAGAAAGAGAGAATTTCGGCAACTGTGTTATCGAAATTCAATCAAAAGTATGAGAGAGAAAGAGGAAAAGTGGGAGAGAGAAAAATTCGAATTTCGGCAATAACATTGCCAAAATTCTACTGCCTAATTTCTGCAGCCCGTAGAGAAGCTCTTGAGTGCTCAAAGTGATTGTGAGGGGTGCCAAAAAAAAATTTTTTTTTTGCCCCCCTATTATTATTGTTGTTGTTATTTTGTGTTTATCTATTATTATCTAATTGTATTTTTTTTTGTGCAAATATCACTCTATAATTCTCACGATTGTGTTAAGCATCTCAACTCTCTAATTAAATTTATGTATGTGTTTTGTTAATTTTGAAATTATTTAATATTATTTATGTTATTATTAGTATATGACCACAAAAATTGTAATAAATTGTATTATTGTGATTTTTTTATAATCAATTTTACTTTGTTATTATCAATTATTACATCTATTACTTGGAAAAAATATATTGCATAATATATTTGTTGGTTTATAATAAAAATATGTATGTGTTTCTCATGAAAAAAAAAAAAGATATGTATGTGTATTGTTGTTATTATTATTATTATTATTATAAAAATTTTGCCCCCACTATTTCGGCAATGCCATTGCCGAAATAGGGGGCAAAAATTTTTTTTTTCTCCCCTAATTCGGCAATGCCATTGCCGAAATAGGGGGCCAAAAAATTTTTTTTTTTGGCACCTCTCACAATCACTTCGAGCTCACAGTTTGGGCAGTAGAATTTCGGCAATGTCATTGCTGAAATTCGAATTTTTCTCTCCCACTTTTCCTCTTTCTCTCTCATACTTTTGATTGAATTTCGGTAACACAGTTGCCGAAATTCACTCTCTCTCTTCAATTCACTAAATAACTTCAAACAGTACTTATAACGCAAATAAATTTAAAATTTTATATTATTTAGTTAAAAGACTCGGGTGCGTCTGGGTTTTTATTTATTTCATTTGCTTCTTTATTTTATGATAAGCCAAAAAAGAAAAAAAAATTAAAAAATCTTATCTCTTTCTTTTGATTCGTGTGATGTCTTGTCTTGGTGTCTTTCTTTTTCTTCTTTCTTTTCACTTTTCAGATTCATAAATATCTCTTCTTTCTCTCTCTCTCTCTCTCTCGGTTTGTGTGTTGTGTTTGTACTTTGTATATTTATTTTTCTTCGTTCTTACCAGATCCATGACTTTCTCTCCTCTCTCTCTTGGTAGAGTGTTTGTATCATTCTTCTTCTTCTTCATCTTTCTTTTTCAGATCCATACTCCCTCTTTCTTTCTCTTGCTGAGTGTGTTTCTGTTTGTATCTTTCTTTTTCAATTTAAAATTTTTTGGATTTGTGTTCTTGTGTTTTCTGATCTTGAATTTATGTTAAAATATCAGCAACTGGTGGGTGTGGCCATGGGTCTTCAGCCATGGGTTTAGTCATGGTATTCGACCATGAGATAGAGAGAGTTCACATCATCAATTTTCGGCCATGGGCCGGTGGGGAGAATGACCCAGATCGTTGTGGTGGTTGTTGTGAAACTTAGATCAATGGTGATGGTGAGAGGCTGAGATTGGAAACCATGGTCGAAAACGGACGGTGGAGGATTTTTTCATTTGGATTTGATGATTTTTCTGAGTTTATGGGTTTGATTTGTTGGAGGTTTAGGCGGAGGATAGGGATTTTGTATGTATTTTGCATGTTTACTTGCTAAAAAATGCAAAAAAAGAAAAGAAAATTTAATTTTGAGTAACCATACATGTTCTTCCCTGAAGAACATGTTACTCTTGTTGTTCTGAAAATAATTAAAAGATAAAAAGAAAATAATTTAACTTCTACTTTTAATTAGATTGTATTCTATTTTGTTTTTGTTTTTTTAATTATTTTATTTTTTTCAATTAAAGTTAAATTGATAAATTAAAATCTTTTTGTTTTTATTTTTAGGATAAATTACGTATTTGGTCCCTATACTATACATTATATTTCAATTTGGTCTCTAACCTTTTAATTGTGTCAATTTAGTCCTTAACCTTTTAGTGTTGTGTCAATTTAGTCCTTACCATTATTTTTTAGATGAAAATTGATGACACATCTTATTCCCAAAATAAAAAATTAGTTTTCATTAATGTGATAATACACTAAAATTTTATGTTGGTTGTTTGACATGTCATCAATTTTCATTCAAAATATAACAATAAGGACTAAATTGACACAACGTTGAAAGGTTAGGGACTAAAGTGATACAATTGAAAGGTTAGGGATCAAATCGAAATATGCTGTAAAGGATAGGGACCAAATATGTCGTTTACCCTTATTTTTAATTAATTTATAAGCGGATGTGACAATTTTTAAATATTATTTTAATGATTACGTTAGCTCAATAATTAGCCATGTTAGCATCTAACATATCAACACTATATTCCGTTTGTCACGTATGCATTTTTCGTTACTAAATTGACGGCAAGAGCCAAAATAAATATAATTTTTCATTTTTAGGATTGAGATAGGCATAAAATCAAATTAAAGACCAAAATGAAAATAGGTCTAAAATATAGAGATGAAAAATGTATTTGTCCCTTTTCTTATGATTGATTTTCAAGGCCGAGAAGAATTGGGGCTATTAGTTATGGTAATGGTTAATCAATGTCTTTAGTTGTATTTGTTGTGCCTTTCGAAAGAAACTAGCCTATTGAATGAAAATATATCTATTGAAGAGTCATAATCCTTTAGATATAAATAGTAATTTATATTCATTTGGTAATTTCTTTTCAATTTTTTCCCTTTCTTTAAAATTGTTATTTGTAAGTCAGTTTTTTTTTTTTTTTTTTTTTTTTTGTTCAATAGTGAAAATATCTAGAAATCATGCCATATCAAAGGTAGTAACAAAAATACTCAATAATTTCTTCGTTTGATAACTTTTTCTCTTTCATCTTTCTTAAAAACATAAATTACTGCATGACTACAATTAAAAACACATAAAGCTATAACTTTTCATTTGGCAAACCATACCAATCCTATTTATCCTATCATTGATGTACAATTGCACCATTCATTTGGATAGTTATTAATTTTTGCACTCCTCAACTAACCACGCAAGAAATTAGTATATACTATATATTAGTCGCTAACCCGTGCGATGCACGGGATAGTTAAATAAAAATTAAAAGTACTTATTTTACTTAAAGGTATATGACTTAAATTCTAAAAATGTATAATTTGAAAATGAATGAAAATAACTAATTTCTTCAATATAATGATTTAGAAAAATTCTTTTTCTTTCATATCATTGGTTTCACATAATACATTTCGATGTGAGCTATTCTATGGTGATAACTTTACATAATATTCAACTGCAATTATATCTACTATCCACTACCAATCTAATCTATGTTATCTTAATAGTAGATCTACAAATTGCATTCTCGTATTCTTAGAGCTTGCCACATTATTGTTATAATATAAAACTGAAAATTTTAACTTTTTGAAAGACTTACATTAGAATTAGAATTAAAAAATAATTTTTTTTTTTAATTATACCTCATGTTAGTTTTTTTTTTTTTTAAGGGCTCACTTTAGGTTTAAAAAAAAAAAAACTCACGTGAAAAAAAAAAAGACTCCTATTAGGATTAAGGAAAAAAGAGAGAGACTCCTATTAGGACTCTCTCACTATTTAGTTTAACAAATTAAAATTTTTTATAAATTAAAATGATGAGGAAAAAAGAGGGAGAAAGACTCTTGTTAGGACTCTCTCACTATTTAGTTTTAAAAATTAAAAAAAATTATAAATTAAAATGATGATGTGGAAAATTGTGGGAGTTTCAGAGGTTTCGGTTTTTAATATATATATAGATAATGAAGGAGAAGAAAATATAATGAAGGGTTGGAGGCTCTAGGGTTTTGGTACAGAATGAGAAGATTAAATATTTTTTAATATATATATATATATATATATTAATGGGAGCCACTAATTGAATTGATGATAAAAAAAAAAAATGATTATCTTGAATTTAGCTTCATCCTATCTGATTCTAAAAAAGAAAAAAAGTTGATTCTACAAAAGAAAAAATAAAAAAGTTTCATACTATCTAAACGACTAAACAATTAAAATGGCATTTCACTATTCATTTAACAATTTTAACTACTATTATGATATATATTCATTTATGAGATAAGCAAGAAACTTAAAATACTTCAATAGTGAAATGGGTAAAAAAACGTTAAATGCCGGACAAGATAAAACAAACAAACAAATAGCAATTTTGAAGAATATTCACAGATTTCTTGTGTTTTTAAGAAAGATAAATAAGAAGAAGTTATTAAATAAATATGACAATTATTTATACCCAAAGGATTATGATCATTCAATAGGTACCTTTTCGTTCAATAGGTACGTTTTCATTTAATAGACATCTTTTTGTTCAACATATACATTTTCGTTCAATTTGAATGGTTATAACCTTTCAATAGACACCTTTTGGTATATATATTACAACCTTTCAATATAAAATTGAAACGTTTGATTTTTTGTTGATCTCTCCTTATTGCGCCATATGGCTACATAAATTAATGTCACGTATATATTTAAAAATATCGAATATTTGTGACTTTTCATTTTCAATAGGCATTTTTAGGTCAATAGGCACATTTTTATTCAATAGATACAATTTCAGTCAATAGGCACTTTTTGATATATCCAATATGAAGGGTTATGACATTTCAATAGACACTTTTTGGTAGGCATATTTTCGGCCAATAAGCACATTTTTGGCCAATAGACACCTTTTCAATCAATAGACACTTTTTTGTATATCTAATATGAAGGGTTATGATCTTTAAATAGACACCTTTTGGTATGCACTTTTCTGGCCAATAGGCACCTTTCCGACCAATAGGTACCTTTCCGGTCAATAGACATATTTTTCATTCAATAGGCACATTTTTGCCACACTTTTGGCATATATATTACAATCTATCTTATATATACACACACATATATATATATATATATATATATATATATATATATATACAACACAAACTAATAAATAAAATAACGTTACTTTTTTCTATCTAACTAATAAAACTTTGTGTTATTTCTTTCAAGGGAGCGGCTTACCTCCAATTTTTATTTCTCCTGTTTTCTCCCGTTTTAGACAGATGAATGACATCTGGCACACCAACCATCCAAAGGTAAAAAAAAGCCCACGTCTCTCTCTTAACTTGTGCGATGCTTTCCCTTTTTTTTTTCTATCTCTTTCTACAGCTACCCATCCTTCTATGAAGCTTTCTGGGCTATCACCCACCTCAATCTCCCTTCTGTCATTTTCCCTTTCTCTTTCTCTTGTTTCGCGCCTCCCTTTCTCCCTCTCTCTCTCTCTCTCAAAAATTTTTATTCAAATTTTTTATTTATGCTCCGTTGAAGATTTAAAGATTGAAGGGGATTTCAAAATTCACAAATCTCTCAATTTCTCAAGTTGAACATCATTTTAAAACTAGAGAAATAAACACAACAAGAAGAGTGAAAATCACTCAATATTCACTATCTGAAAAGCAAAAAAAGAAAAGAAAAAACACATGCAGATCTGAAAAATTTCAACAATGATAGATTTCGACAGAGAGGGGGATGCGAAATCTGAAAAATTTTGTGGGTGAGCTTTTGATGAAAAGCATCTGAGATTTGAAACCTCAATGACGAAAAAGCTCACTGATTTCGAACTTGATTTGAAAATCAAAAATGGAAAACAATTGATTTTCTTGCAAGCACACAATAGGGTCATCAATGGTGAGATTTAACTTTTCACAGATGGTTTGGGATTTTAGTTTGACTAATATGGTCGGTTTTGGGCTTTCCATTTATGCTCTACATTTTCAGTTTGGCGTTGTGATGATGCTTAGTTGCAGAGTGGTGTGGTGAATCTGGTGATGCTGCACAATTGCATAGTGAGAGGAGAGCCAAAGAGAAAAGGAAGAGGTAGGTAGGTCACTGTTGTATTTTTCCAAGTTGGCTTCATTTTTTTAATCGTTGGATCAGTTTGCTTCCAAGTGTCATTCATCTGTTTAAAAATGGGAGGAAACAGGAGAAATAAAAACTGGAGGTACTTTTCATTTTCAATAGGTACTTTTTAGGTCAATAGGCACATTTTTATTCAATAGACATATTTTCGGTCAATAGGCACTTTTTAGTATATCCAATATGAAGGGTTATGACATTTCAATAGACACTTTTTGGTAGGCATATTTTCAGCCAATAAGCACATTTTTGGCCAATAGGCACCTTTTCAATCAATTGACACCTTTCTGTATATCCAATATGAAGGGTTATGATATTTAAATAGACACCTTTTCGTATGCACTTTTCTGGCCAATAGGTACCTTTCTGGTCAATAGACATATTTTTCTTTCAATAGGCACATTTTCGCCACACTTTTTGGCATATATATTACAATCAATTTTATATATACATATATATACAACACAACTAATAAATAAAATAACGTTACTTTTTTCTATCTAACTAATAAAACTTTGTGTTATTTCTTTCAATATCATTTTTTTTTTAATTTCATGCATTTTTACTTACTGCTTCAACTAAAAAATAACGGTTTTTTTTTTTTCTTGAAACTCATTCAGTAGCTATTCCAGTGCATCGCAAGAATTAATGACTAGTATATATATATATATATATATATATATATATATATATATATAACCGAAGTCTTTGACTTTTGGTTAACCTCTCCACAATTTTTCACATCAGCATTTTTTATTTATATTTTTTAATTTAATTTAGGACTTTTAAGATATATTCAAACACAAACACCTCATCTCTCATACAGTTTTCTATTTTGTTTTGGACTCTTCCTTCTCTCCTTCTCTAATTCTTCAGTCACTACATCACTATTAGAGTTTTTTAATTATATTTTTACTGTGTTCTTTACCCAAACACCTCCTCTCTCATTTGGTTTTTTTTTTTTTTTTTTTTTGACTCTTCCTTCTCTCCTCTAATTCTCCGGTCACTAGATCGCTATTAGGGTTAATTAATTATAGTTTTACTGTGTTTTTGTTGATAAGAATTGTCAATTTTTTCCATTATGTAGTCATATGTTTTTAGTTTTTTTGTTTTGTTTCAAATAATTTTTAGGCATTGAATCTTCTGGTTTTTTTACTCTTTCTTCTGGCTTTTTAGAAGTTTTAACATCTAAATCTTGGGTTTATATTTTGCAATATATGAAATTTTCTTGATAAATTTCAATTGCTATAATCATGGATTATTCTTTTGAAGTAACCTATTGTAATACCCCAGAAAAAAAAAAAAAAAAGATTAAAAGGAAGGAAATTTAAGTAAATCTTTTGTGGGGTCAATTTTATAATTTAAAATTATAAGGGATTTTTTAGAAAATAAGGCTGAAACCCTAAGTGTGTGTGTGTATATATATATGCATATTAAGTCATCGTATATGGAGAGATATTTTTGAGGGAGGAGACTACTCAAAAGACTGAAGTAGAGAAGGATTGACAACACTCTTGAGGTGATATCTAAGGATTTTAGGGGAAGTGTTAGGTAAAAGTTCCTTTTGGAATAGCTTTTAGACGTAAGTAACCTTATCCTAATTGGTTTTATTTTGCATATTTTAATTACTGAAATTTTTTACAGTTATTACAATTTTATTTCTATTGTACTACTGATTTCAAGTAAGGAATTATTACAAATATATCTGATTACTGAATATATGACGTAATTTATATAATTACTTTTAGCTATACTGATTCAAAGTAAAGGGTAAAGAATTTTCATAAATACATGTGAGTTTTGAATATAAGGTTTATTTTATTTAATTGTTTTATAGCTATAATGATTTACAGTAAATAATATAGAAATATCACAAATAGATTTGAATATTGAATATATGATTATATAAATGTGTTTAAATAAGATATTTTTTGTTAGAAACTATGATTTTATATTTATGATTATATTTGACTATGAATTTATTCTGATACCTTGCTAATGGGGGTTATTCATTGGTACTCTGATACCCAAACTAATGGGGGTTATTCATTGGTACTTCAATACCCAAACCAATGAGGGTTATTCATTGGTACTCTGATACATAGCCAATGGGGGTTATTCATTGGTACACTAATACCCAGCCAATGAGGGTTATTAATTGGTTTCATTGGTACTCTGATACCTAGTCATGGGGATATAGCATGACCATAGTCATAAGAATGTTAGGAATATGAATTATGTTTGAGTATTTGAACAATTTTGAGTCCTTAAAACTACATATGTGATTTGGAAATGTTTGACTATTTAAACTATTTTGAGTTACTAAAACTGCTTAAGTGTTTTTGGAATTTATTGTAAAGTTATAGCTTTGATATATGAAAAACTGACTACTTTCTAAACCATCTATGATATATTTGTCAGATTAAAGTATGTGATCTATTTGCAACTTATTATTTTAAGACTATGAAACTGTTTCAGTTATTTTGAAAACACATAGTATATTATAACTTGAAAAACACATATTACTTCTTTTCATTTACAGATCTATTGCTTGATAGAACTTATTAGGATTTTGGTTACTTATTAAGTTGTCAACTCACCCCCCTTTTTCTCCTCCAGTTTTAGATTGTGAAGAATATCAAGTTTTGAGAGTTTTGATGTTGTGTTGTGAGCAGGAAAAGAAGCCTTGTGATATTGGGATTGGATGGTCTTCTAATAGTTTTATATTTATTGGCCAATTGGCATTATGTACATGAGGTTTGGAATTTATTCCTATTAAATTATTGGAGAGCTATTCATAAAGAATTTGTTGAGGTATTTTAGATTTATTTGATTTAATTTTTGAGGATAAATTTTAGTCGCTAAGAAGGCCTTGCACATTTGTAGATGCTTGCTTTATAAGCGTGCGGCAGTTGTCACGTGCCTATCTTTAAACTTGGGTTCAGGGCGTGACAATTTTAATTGTATTAGAGCTTAAGTTATGATCTTGCAGACTCTATACTAAGATTTGATTTGGAATAAAGTTTGTGCATTAGGGATTATGGTTTTAGTCATTGTTTATGAGGGTTATTAGGTCGTAGATAGTGTTCTTTTGATGACTTGACGAGAAGTGTAAGTGAGGTTGCATCATATGATGATTTGTGAGATCATATTTGAAGGTTTTGATACTTATGTCTATGTTCTTATGCATAAGTGACTTATAAGTACAAAGGGAGGATTTTAATTGATATACTTCTATGATCTTATACTAGTATTAAGTGGGTGTATTTTATTCTTGAAATTTTTGTAATTGATCAGATTGGTTATTAAACTTCTTCTTCTTATTAAAAGGAAAAGAGAGCGAGAAAAGAACAAGTAAAGGAAATCTTCCTGTTGTTTTGTGATTGATCTTTTGAAAATTCATTTAATAGTTTTGCCTAATAATGTCAACCTACCTAAGGGTAGTTTAATCTATAGGAGATTCTCATAGGTTTAATTATTGAATGATAGTTTACTATATGCCCTATTCAAAATTTGGAGTGCTTTTAGGGAATTGGAAATTGCAGAACTTTATTTAGGGGATAAGGTTTGATGTTAGAGCTATGATTCCTTGATTTTAGTTTATATGGAGTAAGGAAATTAACGGAAAGTTCGTAGTGTGAAGGAAATTAATTTATGGATATTCTAGTTCACATTATATTATATGTTATTTTATAAATTTTGAGGGTGTTTAAAGAATTCAGTAATATATCGGTGGACTTCCTTGGATTCTAATGTTAAGGACCGAGACCTTCTTTTATATCATTGTTCTTGTTAGGGTTGACCTACATGGATTACCATAGCCTAATTTATGTGTGAGGTAGTCCCTAAATGTTTTTGAGACATGTTCTGTTACTTAGAAGTTTGAGGTCCTCAATTTCTTTCTATGGACTTGGCGGATTGTTTAATATCTTGGGGAAATAAGTTTTGATGCCAGAAATGTAATTCTTTGAACTTAACTGATAAGAGTTAATGGATTGGCTCATTAGAAAATGAAGTGGATAGAACACAAGTACGTGATAGTATTGAATTGGACTAGTGAACCATATTTTTTATTGGATATTGAAGGAGTTGGGATGCAAGAGAGTTTATTTTGAAAGACTATTACAATTTGAATTATAGTCAATTGTTGTACCTTTTGTTTTATATTGGCAGATGGTTAGTGATTATAAATTGCAAAGTACTCTTAAGTTCTAGACTATTATAAACTATTGGGACTATTACTTGCAAGGTAAAAAAAAAAAGGGGGTTGAGATACTTCATGGACTATTCTCTTCTAGCCGATGTATACTTAGATATTTTTTTACATAATAGGCAATGTAATTATAAGGAACCCAGATCTTCAATGAGTTCCAGTCCAAGTATCATTTGGAGATTATAGGTGAATAAGTGTCACTTATTTGAGAAGATAATTTATGGTTAAGATAGAGGTTCTTTGAAAGACCTTATACCAATGCTCAATTGATTATTTATGGAGATTTTGGAATTTCTTTTTCTTACAAAACTTGAGGAAGAAAAGATATAATGATGTACGTATATGTTGAAAATTAGTTTTGAACTTAGGAAGGTTTGGAACTTTGGACGTACTACTTAATTTTGAGGTATAGAATTAAATGGATGCTAGCATTCAATGGTCTATAGTGGATATCAAAATTGTGGATTTCCCTTGTAATTTTTGGAGTCTACTTAGGCCTTGAAATTTTGTTGAAATTAATAATTGACATAAAATCAGTTATTGGGGTTAATCTAAACGAATGGGCCTTGGAACTTTTATTCATATTGAAAGGAACTTAGAGAGCTATTTAGACTAGAGATATGTATATATCTTTAAAGAATCTTATATTTTTCCGTAATATGGTTGTTCTTAATTTATGGGCATTTGAGTAAGAGATTTTATAGTGGTATTGTATTATGCAGCGGAAGCATCATGGCCCCATTTGCTTTGGAAATTTTTATTTTACAAATCTTGGGAAAGAAAAAAAAATTTATGCATATGTTGTGAAATAGTTTTGAACTATGGTGATGAGTGATAAGTTTGTATAGATCGATACAATTGTGGTTTTAGAGTAGCACAGTGGAAGCGTGATAATTCGTCCAACAAGTGATGAATTCAGAGGACTGAATTCTTATAAGTGGGGGAGATTGTAATACCCTGGAAAAAAAAAAGGATTAAAAGGAAGGGTATTTAAGTAAATCTTTTGTGGGGTCAATTTTATAATTTATAATTATAAGGGATTTTTTAGAAAATAAGGCTGAAACCCTATGTATATATATATATATATATATATATGCATATTAAGTTAACGTATATGGAGAGATATTTTTGATGGAGGAGACTACTCAAAGGACTGAAGTAGAGAAGGATTGACAACATTCTTGAGGTGATGTCTAAGGATTTTAGGGGAAGTGTTAGGTAAAAGTTCCTTTTGGAATAGCTTTTAGAGGTAAGTAACCTTATCCTAATTGATTTTATTTTGTGTATTTTAATTACTGAAATTGTTTACAGTTATTACAATTTTATTTCTATTGTACTACTGATTTCAAGTAAGGAATTATTACAAATATATCTGATTACTAAATATATGATGTAATTTATATAATTGCTTTTAGCTATACTGATTCAAAGTAAAGGGTAAAGAATTTTCATAAATACATGTGAGTTTTGAATATAAGGTTTATTTTATTTAATTGTTTTATAGCTATAATAATTTAAAGTAAATAATATAGAAATATCACAAATAGATTTGAATATTGAATATTTGATTATATAAATGTGTTTAAATAAGATTTTTTTTTTTAGAAACTATGATTTTATATATATGATTATGAATAATTTGACTATGAATTTATTCTGATACCCAGCTAATGGGGGTTATTCACTGGTACTCTGATACCCAGCTAATGGGGGTTATTCATTGGTATTCTGATACCCAAACCAATAGGGATTATTCATTGGTACACTGATACCCAGCCAATGGAGGTTATTCATTGGTACTCTGATGCCCAGTTACGGGGATATAGCGTGACCATAGTCATAAGATGGTTAGGAATATGAATTATGTTTGAGTATTTGAACAATTTTGAGTCCTTAAAACTACATATGTGATTTGGAAATGTTTGAGTATTTAAACTATTTTGAGTCACTAAAACTGCTTAAGTGTTTTTGGAATCTATTGTAAAGTTATAGCTTTGATATATGGAAAACTGACTACTTTCTAAACCAGCTATGATATATTTGTCAGATTAAAGTATGTGATCTATTTGTAACTTATTATTTTAAGACTATGAAATTGCTTCAGTTATTTTGAAAACACATAGTATATTATAACTTGAAAAGCACATATTACTTCTTTTTCTTTACAGATCTATTGCTTGATAGAACTTATTAGGATTTTGGTTACTTATTGAGTTGTCAACTCACCTCCCTTTTTCCCCTCCAGTTTTAGATTGTGAAGAATATCAAGTTTTGAGAATTTTGATGTTGTGTTGTGAGCAGGAAAAGAAGCTTTGTGATATTGAGATTGGATGGTCTTCTAATAGTTTTATATTTATTTGCCAATTGGCATTATGTACATAAGGTTTGGAATTTATTCCTATTAAATTATTGGAGAGCTATTCATAAAGAATTTGTTGAGGTATTTTAGATTTATTTGATTTAATTTTTGAGGATAAATTTTAGTTGCTAAGAAAGCCTTACACACTTGTAGGTGCTTGCTTTATAAGCGTGCGGCAGTTGTCACGTGCCTATCTTTAAAGTTGGGTTCTGGGCGTGACACCTATCTTTCTGTTATATTTTTTCTATTATGTAATCATATGTTTTTTTGGTAGATTCTTCAATTTTTTAAGCCTTTAAGAAGTTTAAAAACTTAATTTCTTTGATTCAATTTTTGCAATATTTGAAACTATCTTGCGGCTTTCAACTGCAAGTCATGGATAATAAGCCATCTTTCCCTTATGTTTTTGTTTCTATTATGTAGTCATATGTTTTTTTTTTTTCAATAATTTCTAGGCACTAAATCTTCCGATTCTTTACTATCTCTTTTTTGGGCTTTTTAGAAGTTTTAACATCTAAATTTTGGGTTCATGTTTTGCAATATATGAAATTGTCTTGACAAATTTCCATTGCTATAGTCATGCATTATTCTTTTGAGGTAACCTATTTTTCTCTTATATTTTTTCTATTATGTAGTCATATATTTTGCCTTATTGTTTGAATTAATGTGATCTAAGAATTATAAATTACTGTTATTTTTAAAAAATTATTTTTCATATATATATGACCTTTTTTGCATTTTTACTATATTTTTTATATTGTTTTTTTACGTTGCTATGTCTTGAATCTTGATAAACAAGCTTGGGTTATGCGCTAACCCCATAAATTTGTTCTTTAAATTTTTATTATTTAAGAACCAAAATGGGTTTTTGATATGTTTCTTGTGGCATTACTTGAAAGCAAGAGCCCTTTCTCTCGCCAAGAATAAAAGTTGGAATCATAAGTAGATGAGAGGCAAGAAGGTGATAGTCGAGGCTATGTAGATAATAGGAGCATTCCAAGTGCTTCCTAGATTGGTTGTCTATCTTGTTTAAAACTCTATTGCCTTTCAATTGCTATTTCCTTCTTCTTCTTTTTATATTCATATATTCTGAAATCTATTCTTTACAATGCATTTATTTGTCTTCATTCTCTAACGAAGTCAATTTATTCATCCGATACGCCTTTTTGTTGTTGTTCTTCTATGTGTTAAAATATTATAAATATTGCCTATAACACTAAATTAGCTTTTCCAATTCTCCAAAAAAAAAAAAAAAAAAAAAAATTCCAAACCTCTTACTCTAGATTAATGACTCTTTATGAGTGTCAAAGTCATTTTTGATCGTAAATAATTACTATTTTCTATGTAAAAACTTCTATAGCTTTTATTTTCTTATTTTTGGGTTTTTTGGTTGCATTTTATATGGCAAAAAAAAAAAAATCAGGATTTTGCAAATAAATTGAGCAATGGGAGAGATTATATTATATTAAAAAATGATTGAGACCATAATTTTCATTAAACAAAGGATGTCATTGATAATAGACATGGCATGCCTAACATTATTGGTTTTAGTATTTTCTTTTCCCTTTTAAATTGTAACTTATTTTTTCAAGTGATCATAACTTTAGGCAAATTTAAATTTTAAAATTTGTGTTCAACTAATCTGTGCATTGCACGAGTTAGCGGCTAGTTATTACTTACGCGTGAGATATGTTTGGTTTAGGTGAAGGCTTTTGATTTAAGGGACAAGGAAAGTAGTGGGAAACTTTTCTTTGGTTATTTTGGGTATTGGCCACTGTTTTTTATTTTATTTATTATTTTTTACAGTAAAAGATAGATAATATTATTAATTCAAGGGACATCTTCTGAACAATACATTGACTTGGATCATTGGATTCTCTTAGAATTATTCTTGGAGCCTAGAGTACTTAGACTTCTCAATTTTTAGTGCGATATTTTAATGACTTGGTGAGTGTAATTATACAACAGTCTTTCATATGGTTAACCCAAAAGAAACCATAGATCAGGAAAAAGAAAAGAAATCCATAGAAATCAATTTCGAATGGGAATGAGATCAATTTTGTTTTTTGTTTTTTCTAGATAACAAACTAAAACAATTTAAATAAAACAAAAGAAAAGTAACGGATATTTATCATATCATATACATTATATTAGCTTGTAATTCTATACATATGCATGGATGTATTTAAAATAAATAAATATATATATTATTTATAACATGATTTTTTGTTTAAGTTTCAACATTTTGCGTATTAAAATACCCTTACAAAAATTCTTAAACTCTCTAAAATACCTATATCTTTTAGTTAAGTAATTTAAAATTAAAAAATACAAACTAGTTAAAAGAGTAATTTATTGTTCTTAAGTTTTAGGATTTTTCCTTTATCTTCTCCATTCAGCCTAAAACTTAAGACATTATCTCTAGCTCATTTTTAAACATTATTCCATGTTACCTTACCTCTTTCTTAAAAAAAAAAAAATACACACATTTATTTATATATCATTTTTAAATATTATAACACTAAACCCAAAAAATAAATAAATAAATAAATAAATAAAAAAAGCACTATTACATGCGCAGAGCGCGTATGATGAGTTGTGAGTGTGTGTGTGTGTAGATATAGAAATGGTTTAGATTGGTTCAAGTTAAACTTGATTAAGTCATAGATTTCTTACAAATCTAACTGTTAGGAATAAGCTTCTACCATATCATTAATATATGTTGAGGACTGAAATGTGATAAGGAAGCCCATTCCATGAAAAGTAAGGAAAGACCATGGGCTTTAACAAAAGAAGGCCCAACTCGTGAAGTTAAAAAGTACCATGAAGGCCCAAAGGCGCAAAAAAGAAGGAAAAGGAAAGAAAAAGAAAAAAAAGAAGAGCACCCAGACTTAGGCCATAAGCAGGATCTCCCCATCACTCAGGAAGCGGATCCTTTGAGGAAAAGCCTAGGAGATCCTAAGAAGGACGTGGACGGCTTAGAAGATCTTGAGAAGGACGTGGGTGACGTAGAAGATAGAACAAACCACTCACAGGTATCCTTGAAAGAAGGAAAGATTCGTTAGATGTCCTGTCGAAATCAAGAGGCAGAGAAAAGTGAAAGGGACGAGTGGTATCCTCGGGTTTAGTACCTGACGTAGAAACCGAGGGATCTCGGTCAACGTAGAGGACATGCAGCAAAGGGGAGAATGGTTAGAGGCTTCCAAGCTCATCAATTGCAAAGAAGAATCTATGCCATTTCTAGAAAAAGGCCAAACCAAGAAGAGTCAACATCAAAGCCCTAGGACCTTGATGTGTCCTTTTAATGCCTTGAGAAGAAGACCTTCGCTGACACATGGGAAAGCCAAGGTGTATGTTTAGATTCCCAGCAAAAGTCATTAAATATCTAGCAAACAAGGTATCATCTTTGTAACCCATGGTCCAAGCCCAAGGGATCCCAAGTTGGTATTAAGGGAAAAGTATTTTGGTCGGTAAGGGAGTGATTTCTGGTGAAAAGAGGATCCTGAAGTTTTTCCTTGGTTAATGTATTTTCTTGGAATGCATGAATCAATGGAAAACTCGGTTACTCCATGTGCATGACATCTCCACACAATTTCCTCTTAATTGTCATTTTCAATCAAAATTGTCACCCATTGCATTGAATATTCTACCTACTTTTTTGACTTTCCAAGAAGGCATCTTCCATTTGTAGCTAAAGCCAAATATTCTTTTTGAGTTATAATTGTCAAATTAAGCTAAACCTCTGCCTAGTGCACTCTTTCAGGTCCTGTCAGAGGACATTGTTTTACTTAGTAGACTGAGGAGATCCTTGCTTAGGGTATCAGACCATGTCCATTATAAAAGGAACACCAAAGCATAACAGAGGGGTCAGTTTGGGAAAAGGGGAGAGTTCTAGATTCAAACTAACAATTCTAAGAATTCTAAGAGTTCAGCAAGGGAGAGGGGAGAAAGAAAGAATAAAATAAGAGAGCCAAGGAAGAGGACACTGTCCCATATCCTTGAAACCCTTCAAAAATATCACTTAGACTCCAATGAAACACATACAAAAACATGCACACATTAGATATCACTCTCTCCTACAAAATCCTCCTCACTTGACTATCTTGGAAGGAAATGTCTAAGCAAAGCTACTGGGAATTGAGTTCCAAATCCCACAAGTCTTATGCTGAAGCACTAAGTCTGTGAGAATTGGGGCTAGGATCCTCGTGGTTGACTCATTTTCATGAAAATCATTTACATATATGTATATGTTTCAGAATGCATATCCTAACCTATAGGACTAACAATTACTTGAGAATATTTGTATTGTATAGTTCTTATACAACACCTACAAAGGTAAAGGGAAAGGCCAAAATCAAGTAAACATGGAGGAAGATCTTATGGCCAAGGAAGAGGACTTCATCCCATATCCTTGAAACCCTTCAAAAATATCACTTAGACTCCAAAGAAACATATAAAAAAACATACACGCATCAGATTTCACTCTCTCCCACAAAATCCTCCTCACCTGACTATCTTGGAAGAAAATGTCCAAGCAAAGCTACTTGGACTTGAGTTCCAAAAACCACAAGTCTTTTGCCAAAACACTAAGTTTGTGAGAATTGGGGCCAGGATCCTTGTGGCTAACTCATTTTCATGAAGATCATTTACATATATGTATATGTTTCAGAATGCATATCCTAACCTAAGGAACTAACAATTACTTGAGAATATTTGTATTGTATAGTTCTTATACAGGACCTACAAAGGTAAAGGGAAAGCCCAAAATCCAGTAAACATGGAGGAAGATCTTGTGGCCAAGGAACCAGCATTTCAGGATCCCAGATTAAAGGTCCTATGGTTCAAGGAACCAATGTTTTGGGTTCCATAGATTAAAGACCTAGTACCATTGGGAACCACGACATCATGCTCGGGGAACCACGAACCCACGTATTAGGAACCACTGGTGGAGGAACTAGTGCCACACTTCCCCAAGGAACCATCATGGAGGGAACTGAGTGAAAGAACTCTTTTAAATGTCCACACAGTAAAAGATAAGTCTTAAATATTCTAATTTATCTCCTTTTCATTGTGAATATTATGAATAATTCTTTTACTCATTTTGTAAAAGTAAAAGATCATTTTATGACATTAAAACACTCACAATGATATTTTATTGCTTAGGAAGAAATCACATTTTTTGCCTTGCGGAGCTCTATGTAACTTGCGTACAAACCAATTCATATAACGACCCCAATAGGTCGCGGAAAACTGGACCTAGTCCAACCAACAATCAATCATCCATCTTTGGAGACTATTATCATTGGGCCTAGGTACCATCCAAAAAAAGGAACCCACAATATTCTTAATGCAATTAATGTTTTACCTTGTATTTGTCAAAAAACTCAATGAATGCTTTCTCTCTCTCTCTCTTTCTCTACAACCTAGCCATCCCCATTCCCATCGGTAGCAAATCTAGCTCCTTTCAATCTTGTTAAGAACATAGAATGGATTCCACTACTGCTTCAGTAACAAGAGGTTTTAGAGATAATATCCTCTTAGCAGAAACATTGGCTAAATTAGATAACAACTATAACACCTATCCTTCTAAATAATGAAAGAAATCTAATAACAAACATTAATAACCAAAGATAGAAAGCAATCTAAACTCCTAGTCACATTCAACTGAAGGAGTCCTTTATTGAAATAAACTCTTGGAGGCAGTCTTTTTAGCAGATCTACTAGAACTACTTGTGGGGGCAACGCCTTTCTTTCTTGGGGGGGAGTATGCCTCGGCCAAGTGGACCCAGACGGATAAAAGATATTGGAGTCGCCACCTAGTTTAGGTCTAGGAACCATATAAATAGCGCCCTTACATGGAAGAACTAGTCTTACTACTAAAGTATGGGTTCAAAGTTTAGGAATGGATATGGGAAGGTGTTAGGCACCTAACCCCACCTGACTTGTGGGTCGGCTGCCACTCATTGTGTCTTATATCTTAATCTCATTAAAGGCATATTAAATATTGTATTCTATACTCACGCACACACTAACATACATCTAACAATCAACATGGCATCAATCATCCCAAAACCATAACACATATCTATCATGGCAACTCACATCAAGCCTGGCATACATCTATCATGCATATCATATTTGTAGATGCCTGAGCCACAAACGGTTGGAAAATTGCCGTGCCTTTGTTCGACCACCAGCCATGGCGACGCTCCTACGCGTGTAGGGCCCGTTGGAGGCCTCTCTTGATAATTGTTTGGTTTGACTTTGGGAGTCTCGCATGGGGCTTTGGGTGCTCTTTCTCTCGAAGGAGAAAGATAGGTCTACCTTTGGAGGTGTGGCAGGAATCTTGGCTAAATTTTAGGCGATTACCAAAGGTAAGTGAAGTTGCCACCAATCATTGGGTTTTTCTAAGGTGTGATTGGTTACCTGTTTCTAGTTGATTTTATTACCAATCCTAGGCTAAGAATAAGGGCATTTTTCCTAATCTAATGTGGATAGCAAAAAATCTTGATTCTTGAGTCCGAAAGTTTTGTTACGTGTGGGGAAGGTGTTAGGCACCCTACAACGCCTATCCAAGGATAGTCCTTCGTTTGGATAAAATCTTAATTTTCGGAGATTAGCTGTAAAAAACATGATTTTGGCATTGGTTTTCAGTGCTTTGCATGCATGGGGGGCATTGAGGTTTGTCTTTTGAATGGGTGTAGTCCTAATTTATGCTTTCATTGTGTTGAAGCATGGACGACAAACTAGCTACATGACTTATGCATAGACATGTGAGCAAACGTGTAAAGATGCATAGAAAGCCCATGGGTGGCACCAACAAACATGGTAAACATAGCATCGCACGGAGCGGAAGGGGAAGGGTATGTATGAAGCAACCCGGCATCTGGAGATGCTTGCCAAATGGTCACATCCGAACAAGGCCTCATGGGCGTCGGATGTAACCACACAAGGTTAAGCCCGTGGAGGGCGCCAAACATGGCAAAGCCTAGAACTAGAGAGGCTAACACAAGCATAAAGCATAAAAGCAAGCAAGCATAGACATGCAAATAGGAATTGATGGTGTCCTAGAGATTTACTCTATGCTCGTCCGTGGAGGTCGTCCAAAGGAATGCTTGACACCCTGGCCCAGGAAGCTCGTCCATGGACTTGGTCGTCCGTCCAGGAAGACCTTTGGATGGCCTACTACAAACATCATCACTGCATACCGTCCCTGGACGAGGCTTAAACACTTGGAACATATACAAAACCGAGGATATTGCCACGAAATCACCTCCTATGACCGCGTTGCGAAACGCACGGCCTATTAAAATAACCTCCATAGCAGTTATGGAGGTTACTTCCGAACCTTCCGACATCATCCAATATAGGAGCAGTTACTACATTGATAAACCGTTCCTAGCCTGCATTATATAAGAAGAACAATCGACAAACAAAGGAGGTACGAAATACTTTTCCAAGTATTTGGGATTTCCAAAGTTTAGAGAAAACACTGACTTTGTCATCGGAGGGTTTCTGGCCGGTCCATCCCGGTCACCTCTGATTGTTTTGTTCGTCTCTCCAGGTTTTCAGTTAGATTATCATCGCCGCCATCAAAATCCGAAGCATCCAGCCTACTGATTTTGTCGTGCATCATCAGTTGGCGCCGTCTGTGGGAAAGATAAGTTTGTACTAACTACTTTCCTTCAACAAAAGGCTGTATGGTTCGGACAAGGTCAAGGGCTACCAGCCCAGGCCACCAAGAAAGTAGAGATGCCTCCAGCAATCCTAACCGCGATCGACAGTCAGCGCCAGTCGCTCAACAGCCAGCCCTCCAACACATACAATCCATGGCAGCCGCCATGGCAGAGTTAACCCGTCAGAACCAGGAGTTGACTAGGGAGATCCACTTGCGGAGGCAGCTTCAGGAGAGGTTCGAGGAAGGACAAGCCCAGAGTTAAGAGATTCGAGAAAACGCCGACCCCGAAGGCCAATCGAGGGGTACCGTTTCACGAAGAGTGCCACACTTGGAGAGGGAAATGGACCAAATGCGTAAGGCTATGGAAGAAATGAGGGAGAACATGAGGAGAACGAATCCCGTAGAAGACTTGGTTCACCGTACGGACTCCCCTTTCTCAGCCTCCATTAACAACCATCCCCTGCCTGCTAAGTTCAAGATGCCTTCCTTAGACTCATATGACGGGACGCGTGATCCATGCGATCACATAGCAACCTTCAAAACCACAATGCATCTCCAAGGAGTTCCAGACGAGATCATGTGTAGAGCTTTCCCTACCACGCTCAAAGGACCGGCACGAGTATGGTTCAGCAAAATACCTCCAAATTCTGTAAGTTCGTTTGAAGAGTTGAGTAAACTATTTGTCAACAATTTTATTGGAGGACAAAGGCATAAACGTTCCTCATCCAGTTTGCTCACAATTGAGCAAGGGGAAAACGAGAGCTTGCGCTCCTTCATTACTCGTTTCAACAGAGAAGCCCTCACTGTAGACGAGTTGGACGACAAACTACTACTGGCGGCCTTCCACAACGGGGTCAATTCTGACTTGTTCATCCACAAGCTCTATGAGCAAGAGCCTCAGACCATGGCTGAACTCGTCCATTCGGCCTAAAATTTCATGAATGCAGAAGATGCGATCATAGCTAAGAAGAGGAAGAGAGCCGAAAGAAGGGAAGGAGACAACACCCGTCACCAGGAGCAAGCTCCCCGTCCAAAGAAGGCCCGCGCAGGGGAAAAAAGGGATCAAGATAATAGGAGGCCAGCTTCATCCTCAGGACGAAGTCAGCCATACACGTCTCTGAATGTCCCGCTTGACCAAGTGCTTATGCAGATCAAGGATGATCCGTCCCTCAAATGGCCAGAAAAGATGAAAGGAGACCCCAACAAGCGCAATAAGAATAAGTATTGCCGTTTTCACAGAGACCACGGGCATGACACGGACGAATGTTTCGATTTAAAACAGCAAATAGAAAACCTCATCAGGCAGGGAAAACTGAGGAACTTCCTTGGACGAGATCAGAAGGATGAAAAGTTGAAAGGAAAGCTGGAAGAGGCGCCCCGACCACCGTTAGGAGAAATAAGGACGATCTTTGGAGGAACCTCAGCAGGACAGACTTCCAGGTCACGTAAGACATACCTAAAGGTAGTGCAGAATGTTCAACTCTCAGGACGACCTGTCAGGACGAGGGAAGCTGAGGAACAATCTATTACCTTCACAGACGAGGACGCTGCAAGGCTTCACCACCCCCATGACGACGCGATCGTTATTACCCTGCTTATCGCAGGTTATACAACCAGAAGGGTACTAGTCGACAACGGTAGTTCGGCGGACATCCTGTACTACCCTGCCTTCCAGCAAATGAACCTCGGACGAGACTTACTACGCCCAGTGAATTCACCCTTGGTAGGGTTTGGAGGAATGAAGGTGCAACCATTGGGGATCGTTGCGCTGCCTGTAGTGGTGGGAACACATCCACAGCAGACAACGAAAGAGATAAATTTCCTCGTGGTGGACTGTTCGTCGTCGTATAATGCTATCATTGGAAGACCTACCCTGAACAGTTGGAAGGCAGTGACGTCCACCTACCACTTGTCGGTCAAGTTCCCTACAGAGCACGGAGTGGGGGAAGTGCAAGGAGATCAGCTAGCAGCGAGAGAATGCTACCTAGCCATGCTAGCCATGGACGAGGTAGCTCAGACGATGAACATAGAAGAAAGGAGAGTTGTTGCAGAGCCTACCGAAGTACTTGAGGATGTCCCTTTGGACGAAAATGACCCCAAAAAGTTCACCAGAATTGGAACAAGCATGAAGAATGAAACAAAGCAAGACCTCATCCATTTTTTGCAAACGAGTGTAGATGTGTTTGCCTGGAGCCACGAAGACATGCCGGGAATTGATCCAAGTGTCATCACACATCGATTGAATGTATGCCCGTCTTACAAGCCCGTCCGTCAGAAGAAAAGAGTTTTTGCTCCAGAACGGGACAAGGCTGTTAAGGAAGAAGTCCTGAAGTTGAAGACAGCGCAGTTCATTCGAGAAGTCTATTACCCAGAGTGGCTGGCCAACGTAGTAATGGTCAAGAAAGCGAACGGCAAGTGGAGAATGTGCGTGGACTTCACTGATCTGAATAAAGCTTGCCCCAAGGACAGCTACCCCTTGCCACGCATCGACCAGCTGGTGGATTCAACAGCTGGTCATCAGCTGTTAAGCTTCATGGACGCTTTCTCGGGCTATAACCAAATACAGATGGATGAGGCGGACCAGGAAAAGACGTCCTTTGTGACGAGCCAGGGCCTAATCTGTTACAAGGTGATGCCCTTCGGTTTAAAGAACGCAGGGGCAACTTACCAGAGGCTGGTTAATCAGATGTTTCAGCCACAAATCGGACGAAATATGGAAGTTTATGTAGACGATATGCTAGCGAAAAGTTTGGATGAGAAGAACCACTTGGGTGACCTTCAAGAAACCTTCGACACACTCAGGCGGTACAATATGAAGCTAAATCCTAGCAAGTGCGCTTTTGGAGTTTCGTCAGGAAAATTTCTTGGATTCATGGTGTCGCATAGAGGGATCGAAGCGAACCCCGATAAGATCCAGGCCATCATTGACATGAAGCCGCCAGTAAACATTAAAGAAGTCCAAGCACTCACTGGACGAGTCGCTGCGCTCAACAGGTTTGTCTCCAAAGCAACTGACAAGTGTTTACCATTTTTCAGGGTTCTGAAAAAAGCCTTCGAGTGGACGGACGAATGTCAGAGGGCCTTCCAAGAACTTAAAGCCTACCTGACCACCGCTCCACTGCTAAGTCCGTCCATACCTGGTGAAGAACTATACTTGTATCTGGCGGTGTCCTCGCATGCTGTTAGCTCGGCGTTGATCAGAGAAGAAGGAAAGGTACAGAAACCAGTCTACTATACCAGCCGAGCTCTGAGAGGAGCAGAAGGACGATATCCTATGATGGAAAAGTTGGCCTTCGCTTTGATTACGGCCTCGAGGAAGTTGAGACACTATTTTCAAGCGCATATCATCAATGTCTTGACAGACCATCCATTGAAGAAGGCAATGAACAGGTTGGAAGCCGCAGGGCGACTAGTCCAATGGGCTATTGAACTGGGAGAATTCGAAATCAGGTACCTGCCAAGAAGCGCAATAAAAGCACAAGTACTAGCAGATTTCATAGCGGAGTTTACCCCTAACATCGACGGTTTGGACGAGCTGGGCAGCGTTCAAAGATGGGTCATCCATGTCGATGGATCTTCCACATTACATGCAGGCGGGGTAGGAGTCATTTTGACATCCCCAGAAGGAGATGAGCTGGAATACAACGTCCGCCTACAGTATGCAGCAACCAACAACGAAGTCGAGTACGAGGCTCTTCTGAAGGGGCTAGAATTGGCGAAGTCCTTAGGAGCAGAGTCAATACTCGTCCATGGTGATTCCCAGCTAATCATGGGCCAAGTGAATGGGACATACGAGGCGAAAGAAGAGCACATGAAGAGGTATCTTAGCAAGGTGCGACGCCTCGTGAAAAAGTTTAAAGAGGCTCGCTTCATCCAGGTACCTAGGGAAGAAAACATGAAAGCAGACGCTTTAGCGAAAGAAGCCTCGGCAAGCGGACAAGTGGATGAGTTTGACGAAGTACAATACATGCCAAGCATAGATCTGCTAGAAGTACAGCAGATAGAGGGTGAAGACAATTGGATGACACCGATATTGGCATACCTGAAAGATGGAAAGCTACCAGAGGGAAGGGACGAGGCCAAGAAACTGAGAATCAGGTCGGCCAGATACGTCCTCGTGGATGATATGCTGTACAAAAGAGGTTTTTCCCAACCCTACTTGAGATGCCTAGCTCCGGCCGAGGCAAACTATGTGTTAAGAGAGGTTCATGAAGGATCCTGTGGAAACCACTCGGGGGCAAGAGCACTGGTGCATAAACTCGTCCGTGCAGGGTATTATTGGCCAACAATGCAAGCAGACGCAAAAGCCTATGTCAAAGTATGTGACAAGTGCCAACGATTCAGCAACGTCCCCAAACAACCCGCAGAGTACCTTACTCCTATGATGGCCCCTTGGCCATTCACGCAATGGGGGTTAGACATTTTGGGTCCTTTTCCACTGGGAACCAGGCAGATGAAGTTTTTGGTGGTGGGTATTGATTACTTTACTAAATGGATAGAAGCAGAACCGCTAGCAAAGATTACACAGCAAAATGTCAAACATTTCGCTTGGAAGAACATCTTATGCCGGTTCGGGGTACCCAGGGTGTTAGTATCGGACAATGGACGACAGTTTGACAATGCACTATTCAGGGATTTCTGTGCACACTTCGGCATCCAGAATCATTATTCCTCCCCCTCCCACCCACAGGCGAATGGCCAAGCAGAAGTCGCAAACCGATCCTTGCTGAAAATCATCAAGACTCGGCTTGACGGGGCAAAGGGTGTATGGCCAGACGAACTACCCGGCGTTCTTTGGGCTTACAGGACGACAGCAAGGACCCCCACAGGGGAAACACCTTTTAAACTGGCCTACGGGAGCGAAGCAGTCATACCTGCGGAGGTGCATATGGCCAGCCATAGGGTGATGAAGTATCAGGATGGAGAAAATGGTAGCCAGCTTCGTCTAAACCTCGATCTCCTAGACGAGGTACGGATGAATGCTAAACAGAGAACAACAAGGTATAAAAACTTGATGGCCAAACACTATGATACTTTGGTCAAACCCAGGCGCTTCAATATAGGGGACCTCGTCCTAAAGAAGGTTTCCTTGGCCACCAAAAACCCTGCTCACGGGAAACTGGGACCAAATTGGGAAGGACCCTATAGGGTTATTAACTGCAAGAGACAAGGATCCTACTATTTGGAAGCTCTGGACGGACGGAAGCTGGAACACCCCTGGAACATTGAACATTTGAGAAGATACTATCAATAAAGTCCATGGACGAGCATCAGATGTCATGGATATCCGAAGTAGTTTTCTAATAAATGCTTACTACCAATGTTTTAGATGTGTACTACTTATGAACTACTGTATTAAAACGTTTGTAATTCCCTAAAGGCACTAGCTCTCAAGCATGTGCCATTCCTATGGACGAATATTTACAGTTTCTTAAAAGCATATATGTGATGTATTTTGAAATATATCCAAGTATGTGTGAAAATGAACTAAAGACGAGGCAAATCCTTGGACGCAAGGATGTATTGTCCATAAGCTTTCCTTAAAATAAGGATAAAGCCAGCAATACTCGTCCTGACCAAGGGGCGAGCTGATGCATGTATTGTCCATAAGCTTTCCTTAAAATAAGGATAAAGCCGGCAATACTCGTCCGGAACAAAGGACGAGCTGATGCATGTATCGTCTATAAGCTTTCCTTAGAACAGGATGAAGCAAAAATGAGGCAAGCTCGTCCAAAACAGGAGAAACTGGTGCGCCAACATCTCAACCTAGACATGGACGAGGAAATGCAGGTGTAAAATCCAACTAAAAAATAGCCTAAAGCATGGACGAGTGAAAAAAGTTAAAACGTGTTGAAGAAAAAACTGATATCTCGTCCTTAGGCAAATGCTCGTTCAAAAAAATGGGCGAAGCATAATATTAGCCAACAAAAGCACTTTTTATGGACGACCCTTTCTAAGCATATCACAAGCTAAGCTCGTCCATACCACAAGTCCCCATGAAGGACGAGTCAAGAATTAAAGTTTATTGAAAAGCGAATTAAACTAGTCCATACAATGATTGAAAAACGAGCAAAGATGCATTCATTAGCCATAAAGGGTGGACAACCAACGTCCAAAAACCCCCAACATTGTTTGAAACACCGTCCTAAAACTGTGGACGGGGAAAGTGTACTTGCATTACATATAAAGCATTACATATAAGAGTTAAACAATGGCTTAAATAAAAACAAAAATACAAAAAAGAGTTGAAGTCTTCATTGAGGAGGGTCAGCACTAGGGTCGTCTTGGGCTGGCAAAGTGGTGGCGTCGTCCTCAATGTTCACGTCCTCAGAGCTCGTCTGGAGAAGAGAGCTTGAAGCAGCGCCACCAAGGTTGAGCTTTATGGAGCTGAAATCGAGATTGGGAAAGTGCTCCATGACGTCCATCCTAAAGTCTTCAAACCCAGCTGCATAGTTGGTATCCAAAGAATCAGTGTACTCCTTGGACGCCATGAACTCCGCAACCGCGTCTCTCTTAGCTTCTTTAAGAAGGGCACTCAGCTCGTCATTCTTCTTCTGAAGGTGATCAAGACGAGTGTCCTTCTCGATGATGTCCGTCTTCAGCTCTTCGACGTGGTTTTGCAACTCCTTCAGCTCGTCCTTGGCTTTGCCTGCCACTCCAGCCCATCTTTTGCTCTCGTCCTTCACTTCTTGCACCCTCCTCTCCAGCAAAATCCTCGTCTTGTCTAGCTGTGTTGCCTGTCTAGACGCAGCAATGAACTTGGACATTGCCTACATAAAATTTAAATCTTTCAGACAAGGAAAAGTATTGTTAAGACGAGAAAAGATAAGGACGAAGAAAAAATTATTACCTTGAAAAGATCATGAACACCAGAGTGCTCAAAGTCCTTCAAGGACATGTTGTAGCACGCCGCCACGTCTTGGTCAGTCACCACCCTTTCAAACCTCCCCCAAGCAAGGTCCTCGTCTTCAAGAAGGGTCAGAGGGACTTGGCTGGATGGTTGGGGTGAGACAGGCATTTGAACTGTGGACGGCGTGTGCCTGGACGGCGGATCAACGAACTCGTCCTCGACGTCATGGACCTGGACGGGAGTCTGTTGGACAGAAGGTGCAGAGTCGGCCTGGACGACCCCAGTTTTGGACGGGCCATGCTTGACTCTTTTCTCTTTGCGTCGACTAGGAAGCTTTCCCAAATCGATCGCCTTGGACAAGGCCTTTCGTTTGTCGCCAGCGGATGGACGAGCTTGGGATTGAACCCCTTGCCCAGCCACCTCGTCCACCACATCCTTGCCTTTATTTTGGTTCATGGTAGCCATTCCTACAAACATGGATAAAGATAATAAATAAGCTAACTAAGGACGAGGATATATATATATATAAAAAAAAAAAAAAAAAAAAAAAAAACTTACGTCTACGGACAGTACGTTCGTGAGCAATGGCTTCGACAGACGGCTCTGGTCCTAGACCCCAAGCTGCCAGGCGTCTTAAACTTACCAAGAAATGGAACGTCCTGTCAGGGTAAAGACGAGCCTTTTGAACTCGTTCAACGTAGAACCTGCTCAAATGAGGTCGTCTAAAACCTGAAAGAGAAAAGAAAATGTTAGACGAGAACAAATAAGTTAAACATACATAACTTAGGACAGACGACCTCATACCTTCAGGACGAAGGTTGCCTAGTTCTCCTGTGTAGGGACCAAGTGGATCCCTATCAACTTCACTTGGCCTCCCAGCCCAGGGGCCAGAGACGAAGAAAAACTCCGTCTTCCAGTTCCTGTCTGAGGTAACCAAGGATTGGATCAACCTGCAATCTGCCCCTCTAGCTGTGAATTGATGGAAGCCAGGGGATTGGTTGATCTCAGAAGGCTTGTAGCAATAGAGGAACTCGTCCACAGTTAAAGGACGATCCCCCCCAAAGACTTCCCTCCATAAGACTTGCATAGAGACGATCAGTCTCCATGCATTGGGGTTCAATTGACAAATGGCTAAACCCAACCTAGAAAGCAACTCCCTAGAGAAGGCATTGAGAGGCAACCTCAAACCCCCCAAGAGATAAGCCTCGTAAATACCAACTCCAAAATGGGGTTGGCAGCACCATTCCCCACGGACGGGCAACCTAGGGTTTAAATCATCTGGGATTTGATACCAAGACTTCAAAGACTCTAACCTTTTTCCGTCCGTCCTAGATGGGATATTTAGAGCACAGCTGTAGACAATCTCCTCATCGTCCTGAGCTGTAGACGAGGGAGCACTGGTGCCTGCCCTCGACCCAGACTCAGTCCTCTTCTTAAACTCTTCCTGGAGAACCTCCAGAGGAACCCCAGGAACCCCAGACGTATACTCGTCTGAGGTGTTCCCTTCACTACTGCTATTACTATCACTACTATCACTCGACCCACTAAAGCTACTGGGCTCATGGTACTCGTCTATGGCCTTCTCCATACTATTACTAGACGAGGAGAGAACAATTTTTGACATTTTGTGGAAACTTGAAACCTAAGGACAAGGATAAGGAAAGTACCTGGGTTTAGATGACTATGGACGCGGGGAACTTCTAGACGAGGCGCTAAGACGAGGAGTGTCAGGGAAGAAAATTTTCGAAAATGAGAGGGTAGCTCAGGAATTGCACTATTTATAGGCGAAGACTTTAGTACCTGAAACGTCACAACCACTCATAAACGGACACGTGGCAAACTCCTCGAAAAATGAGTCGACGTGAATCTCCACTGCTAAGATCGTGACACGTGGCGAGGTGAAACGTGGGGAATTAACACGAGCGTCCAAGGGGCAACACCACACTACATTTTTCTAGACGACCCACGGACCGGGGGCAACTGATGGTGTCCTAGAGATTTACTCTATGCTCGTCCGTGGAGGTCGTCCAAAGGAATGCTTGACACCCTGGCCCAGGAAGCTCGTCCATGGACTTGGTCGTCCGTCCAGGAAGACCTTTGGATGGCCTACTACAAACATCATCACTGCATACCGTCCCTGGACGAGACTTAAACACTTGGAACATATACAAAACCGAGGATATTGCCACGAAATCACCTCCTATGACCGCGTTGCGAAACGCACGGCCTATTAAAATAACCTCCATAGCAGTTATGGAGGTTACTTCCGAACCTTCCGACATCCTCCAATATAGGAGCAGTTACTACATTGATAAACCGTTCCTAGCCTGCATTATATAAGAAGAACAATCGACAAACAAAGGAGGTACGAAATACTTTTCCAAGTATTTGGGATTTCCAAAGTTTAGAGAAAACACTGACTTTGTCATCGGAGGGTTTCTGGCCGGTCCATCCCGGTCGCCTCTGATTGTTTTGTTCGTCTCTCCAGGTTTTCAGTTAGATTATCATCGCCGCCATCAAAATCCGAAGCATCCAGCCTACTGATTTTGTCGTGCATCATCAGGAATGATCCTAACCCTTCTAATACGGGCCTTGGTGTATGGCCGATGACAAAGACCATAGGGTCTAGATTGGGTCCTAACCATTAGGCCAAAACATAAGAAAATGTGATAAAATGAACAAAAGGGCTACAATAGCAGATGGCATGACAAACAAGGTCTAGGCCTAAGCACATAAACATGGCATGAAGCATGCAAGCACATAGATGGCATAAAGCATGTAGAGAACATCGATCTAAGCATGTAAACACACCGATCTACACATATAACCATGGAAATGCGCATGTAAGCATGTGGATATACATCTAAGCATGTAGATATAAACATAAAGGCATGGAAGAACACAAACCCAAGCATACAAGCATGTGACCGACATGGACATAGGCATAGGAGCATATAACATGAATACAAGCATGTAGATCTAAGCAAGGCATAGCCGGGGACATAATATCAAGCACGTGAGCATGTAAACCCAAACATCAGTACATGGGAAAGAAAAGATCTAACCATCTAAAGCATGGCATAAAGCATAAAGCATAAAACATGTAGAAGAGGCAACTAACACATGAACAAACATGGAAGCATATGAAAATAAGCTAAAAATCATGCTAAAAGCAAGATAAAGCAAGAATCATGCTAGATAAAGCAATAAATCATGTTATTAAGGCAAAAAAGAGTAAGATAAATGTTAGAAAAAGATTTAGAAAGTTAGGGGTGTGGATAGTAGCTAAAAAGCTACATCCACACCCTTAAACCCCAAATCCAAGGTGTAGAACCAAGAAAAAGAAGATTGGGTATAAGGACAATACCTCATATTTTTGATGAAAAGAAGAATCAAGAGGCTTTGATTTGTTTTGTGAGTGTTTTTGTATGTAAAAATGTGTATGGAAGAGAGGGGAAATGTGTAGAAAATGTCTAGGCAGAGAGCAAGACCTAGGAAAGTCTCCTCTTTGTCTTTTTCAGTCTGGAGGTGCCTAGGGCCTTTTATAGCCCTAACATGCTTTTCGATGAGGCGCACCTTATAAGGCCACCGGCGGCCCTTCAAGGGCTGCCACCTGTGAAACTCCTCAAATGGGATTGATTTTGACACCTTTGGAAAGATCTTGACTTCCACTTTCTAAAAAGGTATGGAACTCAAAAATCCAACAGTCGAATCAAAAGTTATGGCTCCAGCAAGTTAGTGGTGCATTGATCGGTGCTTTAACCGGCTTTTGTGATATCTCAACCGTTTTAACTCCGATTTCGACCCATAAGTAGTTTTTGGAATGATAATTTTGATAATATTTGCAATGGCATTGGGTTCAACCCGTTCTGACAGCTGGATCAAAATTAGGGTTTTTGGGGCCCACCAAGAGTCAATTCCGGGTCAAACTTAGTCAAAGTTGCCACAAATCTCCAAGAATCTTGGGTTTGAAGTAAAACTATGAAAAGTGATATTTTGAGGAGATTTTGACCTTGTTTGAATTTCAGCCAACCTAGGGTTGACAAGGGGCGTTTGGGTCATTTTGGCTGAAAGAGGCACTTTGAGTGCTCTAGCGTTCGAACAAGTTGCTCCACGTCATTTTAGATTTTCTCGCGGCCCCATGGAGAGAAGATGATATTTTTTGATTTTTCGGGGTTCAACATGCAAATCGAGGGCAGACAAAATACGGTATCAACAATATTATCCCATCCAAAACAACAAATAAACAAGATATCACAAGGGCTAAAACATAGTCATGGCAGCAATTAAACAAAACGTGTTATCATATTTGAAGCATGGCACATAAACTTCCATATTCATTTCCAACAAAGCAAAGAAAGATCATGTATCAAACTAAATGCATGTTCATGTGAATGCATGACTCACCTCCTTACCTCATTGCATCATAGCAACTATGCATCAATGCATGATCATATCACGTGCAAGTTCATAGAAAAACAAAGAAAACATTGAAGGAAAACCTTAATATAACATGTTAAGGATGATTAAGCAAACAAACAGAGAAACAAAGACATAGACATGTCGAAACAAGCTAGAACAACAGCATGTATGGCTTTTCTGTGTGTGTTGAAAAGGTACCATGTATGGCTTTTTATATTGAGAAAATGGGGGTTTGGAATGGCTCCCAAATAATGTGGGATTCATTTCAAACCTTAGCTTTAATGCAAAAACTTGCCTTTTATAGTTTCTGGAACCCTAACATGCGTACGCATGCGTGTATCTGTGTATGCATGTCCTAGGGTTTTCGTGGCCTTTATTTTCCAAAAATAGTTTCATTCAGCTCATAAAAGAGTTATATTTTCCATAAAAACCTTCCTTAAGTCAATTTCAATCTGATCGAGCCCTAAACCAACCTTAGGTTTTAGAATTTTACCATTATTAGGGAATGGGGGCCCGAGTTGTAAGGGGTACAAAATACAGTTTCTACAGGACACAACAACACAATATATGCAATATATGTAGTACTTCTTTCCCCTTAATTAATATTTATAGTTAAAGCCTTAAAGGATAAAGGGGTCTTGCGCTGTGTTACGTTTTTGTTGCGAATGGAGTAAAACGAAGGGAAATATTTTTTCATTTGAAAGAGTTCTATTTGATTTCATATTTTCTTGCAGTTTGTTATGGATTAGGCAATATTCATTTAAGTTTGAATTGTAGTTGAACCATTCCGATTTTTTTTTCCTATGTGAAATTTTCTGTTTTACCATTACAAGAATTAACCATGTAACTCCTATAAAAGCAGGGGGGGGGGGGGGAGAATTAACCCTGTAACTCTCTAGAATCTACCTCCCCTTTCTCTCCCCTCCCTAAAAATTTACTCATCATCAAAGAAGTGGGTGAATAATGGACATATATAGTTTTGAAAAGCTTCAGGATTTTTTGTTAGTATTTTGTCAACAAATTTTATTTTGTTCTGATTTTTTTTTTTTTTTGAGAAAACTATTTTGTTCTTAGTTTGGCTGATTAGGATTGGATTGGAGAAAAATAAAACATAAAGGATAGAACATTAGAACCAAAGGAGAAACTTGACAGTTTTTGTAACGTGATTGTCAAATAAAATTGCAAGACTTGGTCCGACTTTCTATTGTTGTCAAAAGAGGATGGGAATGGCAAACAAGCTGCTAGGCATAGTTTTTGGTGTTTGTTTTCTCTCTTGAACTACAAGTTAGGAATATATATATATATATATATATATTTATATATATTTCTTAATACAAGATAGAAATTCTACTCTAATTTAATCTAAGTGTATATGTGTATGAAACTCCCTTCTAGAGACTTGAACCCCGTCCCTTGCCCCCCCCCCCTCCACACCTCACAAGTACTTATATTTATGGATTGACCATCGCACTAAGGGTGTGTAGTGATAAATTAATAATAGTTGAACATAATTAATAAATGAGAGAGAAAATAAGGATGCTATAATTAGATAAGTGTTTAATGATAATATAGATAAAGGAGTTTTCTTTTTACGGTTATATTTTATAGAAATCTACGGCTTAAAAAAAAGGTAAAACTCTTGTGGAGTTACACTAGGTGTAATGAAGGTTTTTTTTTTCCCTCCCTTATTTCAATTTCTCCATAAGTTTCGCATTTGTAATGGGAAAATTTTCTCTTTACTCTTTAAATTTATTTGTTTTTAGATTCAATTTGCATTTGGATTTATAAATTGTGTGTGTGATGATAATGTTAGAATATGTGCCCTTTAAATCCTATTGTATGATGCTATGTGTGACATTACATATGATATTATGTTGTGATTAATAAACTTGTTTTATTATAATCTAAAATAATAGTAACATAAATATTTGGATATTATCATATAGTCCATGAGATGCATAGTATGTGAATTATGTGATTTAGTCACAGAAGATATAAATCACAAGTTTTTTGTAAGCTCAAAATTTTAGTTCGTTGTCGGTGATGAAATTGGGCATTTCATCTACGAAGACTACAACATATCAACTAAGATGATTTATCTTGATCATGGAAGTGGAGATTTCTAATTGATATGTTGATATTTTTTAAGTGTTAAGACATATTGAATTGGACCGCTGTGAGATTTATTATTCTACTAATGATTGTCAAATGAATAATAAATCTCACGACTTTTATTTACATGAACTCTCAATCCCAAGAGAATAATGAACCTGATCATGAAGTGTAAGTTTCTTTGATATATCAAGAGTGAGATCTAAAGTCATGATCAAAACCTCAGTATGTTGGGCAGCCACATTTAATGATGAAGGAACATATATTCTCAAGATAGAATTCATAATCTCTTAACGGAGATATAAAATATTCCCTTGAGATAAGTTTAATGGGTTTGGTTATTCAGAGTGTTAGGACTAACCACTTTAATAAGAAGTTACTAAAGTATATATTTATGAAACTAGATTTCATAAATATATGATGAATAACTTAAAGGATTAAACCGAGTACTCAAGGATTAAGATGTAGTAATCTTCAAAGTGGTAGTCAACATTTATGACTTTATATTACTACGAATATTTTAATGAAGGGGTTAAATCTATAATAAAGTCTTGAGATATAATTTATTAATAAAGTATAGAGTGCAATTATATTTATATAGTGGTATTAAATATAATTAATAGTAATTTTGGGCTTGTCAAGAGTTGATAGAAAGGCCCAAAACCCATTGAAGCTAGTGTCTTATTTGTCCTATATGGTCCCACTCCAAGCCACATACTAAAGCCCAATTGGAATGGCCCAAAAGACTAGCCCAATTAGATAATTAGTTATATATAAGGAGAGAATGGTTGTTTGGAGAATAATCAGTTATTTATTAGATCATCCACCTCCATCTTGATCTCCTCAAAGCTTGTAGTAAGTCATTAAAGCTTGGAATCTTTAACGGCCTTAATTCCTTCATAGGTCGTTTGGAGAATGGTCCATGCTTCCTTTGGAGTTTCAGTCGAGGATATTTTCTTTAACTCCTCATTCGTGACCGCATTGAATATGGTGTTCAATGCTTTGCTGCTGCAATTTGCCACTCTGATCTTTGCACCATCCTAATCAGCTGGTGCTTCCTTTGGCTTAGTCCAGCCAATCTCCACGGCTTGCCAGACTTTCTCATCTAAAGACTATAAGAAAGCTCTCATGCATACTTTTTAGTATGCATAGTTAATGCCATCAAATAAAGGAGGTATAATAAGAGACTGTCCTCTATCCATGACAAGCAGGGGTCAATGGATCACATAACAAAGATTAAAAGCTAATCAAAGTGTGCTCATTCTGATACCACATGTTGGGTTAAAATGAATTAACCCCTTGCAAATTAATTAATTACCCAAGTTAATTAATTAGATCAAATTACACGCAATAGCGTGGCAGCACAAAAAAATCACCAATTATTCTAAATGCAACAGAAAATAAATTTGACATAGGTGATTTGTTTATGAATGGGCAAAACCCCACCGGGTGAATTTCAGGTCACCATTCCCAAGAATCCACTATTATCAATCACAAGCAGTTACAAGTATAAGGAATCTTACCAAACCCTTTGGCCTATCCCGAAATACCAACCTACAGTTGAACCCTTATCCCAATACCCAATTGGACTTGTATTGTAGTGGCAATCTTCTAGTTCGATGCATAAATCTCAGTACATGCCTAACCAATGATGCACGGATCCAAGTACGTGACTAACACCAGCAACTTGAAGAAGATGTTGGCTGTAAAGTTCTTCACTTTATCAACAATGAAGATTAGGAAGCTCCATAGTCACAAAACCCTTGGCGTAAAGACGTAGTAGCTTCTTTAGAGAGAATGATGAACTAGGTTACTTTTTGCATATATTCTCCTTGAATGATGTCCTTTAAAATAAGCCTTATATATGTCTAGGGTTGTGAGAAAATAAACCCTACACATACATGTCAGCTAGGGCCAAAAATCAGATCTGGAAATTCAGATTTTCGTAGATCTCGACAGATTCAGCTTCTGTCGAGCTTCGTCCTTAAATCTCGATAGATACTGTTTCTATCAAGGAATCTGTTGAGCTTTATTGAATAGCTCTTCTTCATTTGTTTCTTGGTCAGATTTGTATGGTTTCAATACTTAACTTGAACACTTGTTTCTTGAAGTACTAAACTCATGCTAGATCTACATAATTACAAGTAAAGTGTATTTTGTCAAAGGATTAGCCAATTTACATAAAATATGTCCCTAACATTTATCATCCCCAGTGGTTCTTTCATCCAAAAATAGTCAAGCAAGTCAGAACACAGAAATCGTGCACATATCCTTCAGGAATTGAATATGCCAACACGAAACCCCATACAAGTTAGAAAGGAAGAACATAGAATTTTTGCACATATCCTCCAGGAACTGAATATGCAAGCACAGATCCTATACAAGTCAAAATTCGTGCACATATCCTCCGAGAATTGAAAATGCAGGCACATTATACAAATTTTATGAACATATCCTACAATAATTGAACATGCAAGTGCGGTAGAAGAGGTAGAGATAGAGATAGAGACCAAGGTCACCCTGAGGCAAAAGTCTCACCAGAACAGGTAGAGATAGAGATGGAGAAGACACAAGGCGCAATCCACCCAAAGAAGTTTGAGGCAAGAGCCCCAGATGGACAACACAGATATATATATATATATATATATCATTCTAAGCTCGTAAGAGCACCCTTGTTTGTTTGATTATTTGAGCTCGTTAGAGCACCTTTATTTGTTTTTCTTTTTAAGTGACTCTAGGATAGTGAGTCACTCACCTTTTGCTTGCAATTGGTAAAATAGGTTTTGGGATAGTGAACCTATCGTTGCTCATTTCCTAAGTAACAAAGGTGTGAATTCGAACATGCGAATCCCATGCGACTTTGTGGAGTCGCACCCCGCCTCACGTATGCATGTTGTGTGTCGTGTGCATGGGTTAAGCCCAAGCCATACGTCGAAACAAAATTTTTTGTCTCTTATTTTTTTGATTCCGTGAGCAAAGCTCATGAATCAAAAAAGTAGCATCTGTAGACACTGCATTTTGTACCCCTTACGACTTGGGCCCCCGTTCCCCAATAATTCCGAAATTCTAAGACCCAAAGTTGATTTAGGGACTAATCAGATTACAATTTACTTGAGAGGTGTTAAAATGGAAAATATAACTTTTTAATGAGCAAAAAAATTGATTTTTGGAAAATAAAGGCCAAAGAAAACCCTCGACTTTGTACGCAGGCACGAGCATGCGCATGCAGGTCGGGTTTCAAAAACATAAAAAAAAGGTTAAGTTTTTTGCATTGAAGGCTGAGGTTTTGAACAAATCCCTCATCATCTAGGAGCCATTCCAAACCTCCTTTTTCACAATATAAATAGCCATACATGGTACCTTTTCAAAAAACACAGAAATCCCACGAGAAAACACTAAGATTCACAAGAAATAGTGAATAAAAAAGGGAGTTTTTCACAAAACATCCTCAAGTCAATTTTATTTGATTAAGGCCTTTTCTGGCCTTGATCTTTGAATTTTAAGATTACTAATTGCATTTTTATTACTTTTTGAATAGATTTGATAGAGGGGAATGGTAAAAAATCAAGCCTAGGAGTTTTTTGCTTTGAGGTATTCTTTTAGCCTTTTTCTTCCTTTTCTATTCTTTGATTCTATTTTTTTTTCTTTACTTTTTTTATGCTTTAATATGTCTATGTAGTTTAGGTTTACATTTTTGTATATCTTAAAAGCATGTTAGGGCGTTAGATTTACAGCTTTAAGTTTTGCCATGATTCTGTGTTTGCTGTTTCTAGGTTAGGGTTTTGAACAACCCTATGCATGCATGCTTTATGCATGCGTACGCAGGTCAAATCCTGCACATGCAGATATTTGGCCTGTGTACACAAGCTTCTGTATGCGTACGTAGATCATTTTCCAGGAACCCTAATTTATGTTTTGCTTTGTTTTCCTTATTTACTTCACATGCTATACTCCTGCATTAATCCCCATGTATCTGTATATAGTTCCAAGCTTCTGTTTTACATGCTTAGTTGTTTGTTTGTCTTTCACATATAGGATTATGGGTTTTCTCTTAAATTTTCTTGCTTTGGTGTTATGCCATTTATTCACATGTTCATGCATGATGCCATGGGTGCTATGATACAGTGAGGTACGTATGGTAAGACACGAATTGGTATGAACATGAATTAGATATACGAGCATGCTTGTTGGGATGATTTGTTCTTAATGCAATCACATGTTTATCTTATCATGTTTGTGTTTCTACCATGTATCCTTGCTGCCATGCCTACCTTTTTTACCTTGATTTGTTGCTGCCTTGTTTGGATAATAAGTCTACCATGCTAGATGAATGCTAGGATGATGTGTTTTGTATGCTAAACGAATGATAGGAGATGCCATGCTAGATGAATGTTAGGATCTATGATGTGATGCATAATTAGATGAATATTAGGCTTTGGTTGACAAGCATGGTAGATGTATGGTTAAGGATGATTGATGTCATGTTGTGTGTTTAGATGTATGCTAGTATGTGAGTATAAATGCAATGTTGAGTGTAGGGTTAAGACATAAGACACAATGAAGGGAAGCCAGCCTTAGGGTTGGGCAGTTTTGGGTGCCTAACACCTTCCCAAGACTATACCTTAACTCCAAATCCATATCTCTGGTAGTAAGATCAAAGGGTCCTTTCTCGAGAGGACGCTATATATATAGTTCCAAGACCATTGCAAAAACTAGGTGGAGACTCCCCATTGTGTCCACAACTACATGGATGTTGAAGCAATGGAGACTATGCTGAAGATGGAGGGGGACGTGTTCACCATCACCAACAAGGAGCCAAGTGATCCTTCTGCCTTCATCATGCCTTCTGTGGGGCAACTTAATAATAGGACTTGGGTTGGGTTTTCTAAAAATGTGGGAAAGAAAGTTTGTAATGCAAGTGCCAATGTACTTTTTAACATTTTTAATAAGATGAATTTTGATTTGGCTTATTTTGATGTGTCCCATAATATTGAAATTCTGCACTTAAATGATTTAAATGAATTTAAAAAAGAAATTAATAAGCAATTGGAAAAGAAAATTGAACCTATGGAATCAACTTTTGAAACTCTTAATTTAGGCAATGATGAGAATCATTGGTTCAACTCTAAATGAAAAAGAAAGAAAAGATCTCAAAGAGTTGCTCACCGAATTTCAAGAGGTGTTTGCATGGTCCTATGAAGATATGCCCCGTATTGATCCTGAGATAGCTTAACATCACATTGACAGTCATGCTCACATGGTACCCGTCAAGAAAAAGTTGAGGCGTATAAGATCCAAATGGCTTCTATAGGCCAAAGAAGAGGTCACCAAGCAATTAAAGGTAGGGTTCATCAAACCCGTACACCAAGTCGAGTGGATAGCCAATGTTGTGCCAATACCCAAGAAAGATAGGAAGGTAAGAATGTGCATGGATTTTAGGGATTGGAACAAAGCTTGCCCTAAGGATGACTTCCCTCTTCCTCACGTAGATGTCTTAGTGGATAACACAGCTGGTAGTGCTTTGATGTGTTTCATGGATGGTTTCTTGGGATACAACCAAATCAAGATGGCTCCTAGGGATTGACCAAGACGACCTTCACCACAGAATAGAGAATCTACTATTACACCGTGATGCCATTCAGGCTCAAGAATATGGGTGCAACTTATCAAAAGATGGCCACAACCTTGTCACAATTGGAAAAACATAGTTTGTATCGCATACAAAACATGCACAGTAGAAAATTAACGGACATACTTCATTCGCAATTGATAACATGTACTATGTAAATTTCAGAATTTAAGAACAAGAAAGCGTACCTTGGTGTGGTGTAATTCAAAACCAAAGATTAGAAGTACTTGGGAACAATTTTAATCTTCACTCCAATTCCACTTATGCCCAAGAAGTGTGATCTCTTAATCAATTTACACGTATGTGTTCAAAGGAGAATAAGAGAGTAGCTTACACTCACATACACCATTTCATACATTTTCATGCATTACAAAATTCTGTTTGTTTCTCTCCTTATATATATAATTGATTATCTAATGGAGCTAACCTTTTGAGCCATTCCAATTGGGCTTTAGTATGTGGCTTAGAGTAGGACCAAAAGGGACAAATAAGACACTAGCTCTAATGGGTATTGGGCCTTTCTGTCAACTCTTGACAAGCCCAAAATTAGCATTAATCATATTTAATACCACTATATAAATATAATTGCACTCTAGGCCTTATTAATAAATTATATCCCAAGACTTTATTATGCATTCAACCCCTTCATTTAAATATTCGTAGTAATACAAAGTCATGAATGTTGACTGTCACTTTGAAGATTACTACATCTTAATCCTTGAGTACCTGGTTTAATCCTTTAAGTTATTCATCATATATTTATGAAATCCAATTTTTTAAATATATACTTTAGTAACTTCTTATTAAAGTGGTTAGGCCTAACACTCTGAATAACCAAACCCATTAAACTTATCTCAAGGGAATGTTTTATATCTCTATTAAGAGATTATGAATTCCATCTTAAGAATATATGTTCCTTCAACATTAAATGTGGCTGCCCAACATACTAAGGTTTTGATAGTAACTTTAGATCTCACTCCTAATATATCAAAGCAACCTACACTTCGTGATCAGGTTCATTATTCTCTCAAGATTGAGAGTTGATGTAAATAGAAGTCGTGAAATTTATTATTCATTTGATAGTCGTTTGTAGAATAATAAATCTCATAGTGGTCCAGTCCTATATGTCTTAACATTTAAAACATATCAACATATCAACTAGAAGTCTCCACTTCCATGATCAAGACAAATCATCTTAATTGACATGTTATAGTCTTCGCAGATGAAATGCCCAATTTCATCACCGACTACGAACTAAAATTCTGAGTTTACAAAGAACTTGTGATTTATTTCTTCTGTGACTAAATCACATAAATCACATACTATGCATCTCATGAACTATATGATGATGTCCAAATATTCATGTTACCATTATTTTAGATAATAATAAAACAAGTTTATTACATAGAACATAATGTCATATATGGCATACAATAGGATTTTGGGGCACTAATTCTAACACATACATGGCATACAATAGGATTTTAGGCACTAATCCCAACAGTTACATGATATGATGCACAATGAGGTCAAAGTATATATTAATGACATGATTGTGAAATCCAAGGAGAGAAAGGGTCACATTGTTAACTTGAGGAAGTTCTTCGAAAGGATCAAGGAGTATAGGCTGAGATTGAACCCATAGAAATGCACCTTTAGAGTAACCGCAAGGAAGTTGTTAGGCTTTTTGGTAAGTGATAGAGTGATAGAAGTTGACCCATCGAGGATCAAAGCCATATTAGAAATGTCTCCACCCAAGAGCGAGAAAGAGATGAGGGGATTTTTAGGCTGATTACAATACATCAATTGATTTATTGCCAAACTCACTTCCACTTGTGAGCCCATCTTCAAGCTCCTAAGGAAGAATGAACCTTATTAATGGAATGATGAATGTTAGAAGACTTTTGAGCTCATTAAGGAATATCTCCTCCATCCACCTATCTTGGTACCCCCGATGCACGAAAAACCACTACTTTTTTATCTCTTTATCATAGAAGATGCAGTTGGAAGTATCCTTGCACAAGAAGACGATGATAAGTATGAGAGAGCCGTGTACTGTTTGAGCAAAAGGTTCCATGATTATGAGGCTAGACACACACCTATAGAAAAATCATGCTTTGCTCTCATATAGGCCGTACAGAACTTGAGACACATTATCCTACCTCTCCAAATATGGGTAGTAGCCCGAGATGGTTGATCCTATTAGTGGAATTAAATTTGAAGTATGTGGCAAGAAAAACCATCAAAGAGAGTATCGTCTCAGATTTTTGTGCCGAGAACCTCATGGAAGGAGAGGATGGTAAAGAAGATTTTCCGAATGAGGATATTTTGGACATTGAGCTAGGGGCATAGAGGATGTATTTCAATGAAGCTGTGAACCAATATGGGAATAGGATAGAAGTACACTTGATCACTCATGAAGGATCTCACATACCCGTTGCAGTTAAATTGAACTTCAAGGCAATCAATAACATGGTAGAATATGAAGCTTGTATCTCCGAAATGGAAGCTCTCGGAGAATTGGGGGTGAGAGAGGCTGAGGTCTTTGGAGATTCAAATTTGGTTATAGCTCAAGCATAAAGGTTGTGGAAAGTGAAGGAGGAACACTTAAAGCCCTATTAGTAATATTTAGAGGATTTGACCAAAACCTTTGACAAGATTGAATATACAGTCGTTCCTAGAGCTCAAAATCAGTTCGCAGATGCCTAGGCTACTTTAGCTTCCACGGTGGAAATACCCAAAGGAGTATGGACACAACCCTTAGAAATTGAACAAAGTTATGGGATGGTACACAAAGAGAAGGCTAAAGCTTTAGTCTTGGTTATAGAAACCTAGCATGCTTCAAACATAAACACTATATAAACCTAAACTAAACAAACATGTTAAAGCATTAAAACATATATATAAACAACAATAAACAAATAAAAGTGAAGAGACAAAGTTAGAAACTTTACCTCAACAGTAGAACTCTTTGGAGCTTGATTTTGACCGTTCCCCTCAATCAATCTATTCACAACCAAATCAAAAATGGATTAGGGAACTTAGAACTTGAAAATTAAGACCAGAAAAGGTCACAATCAAACAAAATTTGACTTGAGGATGTTTTGTGAAAAACTCCCTATTGGATTCACTATTTTCTTGTGAAACTTCTGTGTTTTTACCACCTTTTTTTTCCTCTTTTGAAAAAGTGTCTTTTATGGCTTTATATAGTTGAAAAATAGGAGTTTAGGGCGGCTCCTAGACGATGTGGGATTTGTTCCAAACCAATTTTATTGCAAAAAAGCTTTCCTTACATAGTTTCTGGAACCCTAGTTGCGTACACATACCCGTGCATGCATACGTATGGCTTGAGTGTGCATACGCATACACGTGTATGTGTACGCACACTTAAGGTTTCCTACGGCCTTTCTTTTCCAAAAATAGTTTTATTCTTCCAAAAATAAGTTATATTTTCCACAAATACTTTCTTCGAGTCAATTTTCATCTGATTGGGCCCTAAACTAACCTTGGGCTTTAGAGTACTACTATTATTGGGGAACGGAGGCCCAAGTCGTAAGGGGTACAAAATGTGGTGTCTACACTTAGACACTATTTAATTACAAGTAAAATGCATTTTGCCATAGGATATGCCAATTACATAAAAATACGACCCTAACATTAACTACTCAATTAACGTCTCTTCAAGGTGTTATCTCCCTAATAAGTGATATGAGGGCCCATGGTGGTGTGAGGGTAAGTTGGCAAGATTATCAAGGTCCTTTTCATAGATGAAATGGAGATGAGATCCCTTTCATAATTGGAGGAGGGACGAGGTGCGTGTATTTGGAGGTAGGACTTATCCATGGACCACTGAGAAGTTTCATATTGAATAAGAATGATAAGAGAGAAGTCTTGAAGTCCCCATAAAGAGGCAAAAACTCACACATGAAGAGAAGGTTGTTAGGTATACATGTTATACACTTGTGAGTGAAGTCCCATAAGAATGACAAGAGGGAGGTTTTTTTAAAATATTATCTATATATATATATATATATATAAAACCGAAGCCTCTAAAACTCTCACAATTTTCCATGTCAGCACAATCTCTAAATAAAAATATCATTTTATTTAAATAAAATAATTTTTGTTTAGTCCAAACTTAACAAGAAGTGAAACTCTATCACTCTAACAAGTCCAACTTAAACTCAAACTCATCATTATCATTTTTTTTATCACATCATTATCAATTTTTTAAGTCTCCTACTTTTTTGTTAAGCTCTACAAATTTTCACGTCAGCATTATTTAAAAAAAAAATTATGATTTTTTCAGAGTTATAATACAAGTAAAATTAGGCTTAAGCTTGAAAACAATTAATTCATGATATCTTGAACAGATCTAATGACCTAAAAGAAATGAAACAAGGTCATGATGATAGCTGCGCCGCAACCTCATGAACCAATTATATATTTCCGAAGTTTGACAGAGAGGTCACTGACTTTGCCTACATTAAAATATAGGCATATAGTCTCATTATTAATATTTGGGAAAAAAAACAAACAACTAATAAAAACAATGAAGGTGTGCTTGCCTACTTTATCTTCATAAAGTCCAAATTAATAAGGAGTGAAACTCTATCTCTTTAACAAGTGTAACTTAAACTTAAATATCGATAATTTATCTCCAAATTTGTGAGGTTTCATTTAAGAATTAATTTATTTTCTTAAAATTTTTGAACCAATTTCTTTTTAAAGGAGAAAACACCCAATTGTAAACACTCAATAGTTCTCAAACTATTTGTAGCTGCCTCCTTTCTCTTTGAAACCCTATGTTATTTTTTTTTCTTTCAAGGAGATTGCCTCTATATCGTAATAGCACCATAGGAACCTACAAAGAACAGCTCATGGGCGGGACACATCATCGAATATGTTAAGAAGCATAAGATGTTTACTACAGGTTTGGGTGAATGTAATTCTCTTCACGTAAAGCGATAAGCTAATATAACAAATAGGTTTGCGGCAAAATATATATATATATATTTTTAAAGTTTAAACACGTTAAAATCAAAACCTATTGCTTTATGGGTTCATGTACTTTTTTTCTTTTTCTTATATTTATCTTTTAAATAGTCATATATTTTTTGAATTGTTTCAATAACTTATTCTTTAATTATATATCTTTTTTGGCATTTTGGAAGTTTTAACTTCTGAATTTGTGTTAGTTTTTACAATATTTGAACATGTTTAGCAAATTTCAATAACTATACCATGTATTATTCTTTTGAAGATAATCAATATTTCTTTTATATTGTAATCATATACTTTTTGTTTTATTTCAAAAATTTATAGGAAGTAAATCTTTTTAATATTTTTTAGCCTTTCAAAAGTTTTAGCATCTGAATTATTCTTTTGATGATAACATATCTTTCTCTTATATTTCTCTGTTGTGTAGTCACACACACACACACACACACACACACACACACACACACACATATATCATATATATATATATATATATATATATTTCATCTATAATTTGTAGGCTCTAAATCTTTTGATTCCTTTCAATATTTATAAACATGAATTGTCTTAGGTCTAATTCCTATTACTTTGACTGGATTATTTGTAACCGCATATTTGCAATACAGACGCGGTGATCAGTTGGACCTTTAATTAATTAATAGTTCTTGTTTTGATTGACCCCTACTTGATTTATTAATTTCAATACATAGGGCAGGGGTCAAATTGAAATTGCTGTTCAATTATTTCATTTTAGTGTAATTTTTGACCTAAGAATAACAAGGTCTCACGGCTGTTTGGTTTTTTTGGATTTGTTTTCAGTTTTTGTTTCCATCACTCAATTCTTTGATTTTTAAGTGATGAGTTATAGAAACTGAAAACAACTTTTAGGTGCTTTTGAGTTATGGAAACAAAGTTATGATGGCATTTTGATAAATACACACATATTTGAGGGAACCACAGTCAGAGAGTAGTCAAATTCGATCTAAACTTCTTCTTCTTTTTTCTTTTTTTTTTCTCTCACGCTAGGTCCAGTCTTCTTCTTCTTCTTCTTCTTCTTTTTTTCTTCTTTTCTTTCCCTTTTACATTGGGTTTCAGGGTTTGGTTTCTTTTTTTTTTCTTTTTTTTCTTTCACGCTGGGTCTGGGCTTGGTTTCTCTATTCTTCTTTTCTTCTACTTTTTTCTTCTTTTCTTTCCTTTTCACATTGGGTTTCTGGGTTTGGTTTTTTTTTTCTTTTTTCTTTTTTTTCCATTCCTTTTCACTGGGTTCGGTGAGTTTGGGTATTGGGAGTTGAAAAAAAAAAGAAATAAGAAGTAAAAGTTGCACCAAGTCAATCTGTGGGTCCCACAAAAAGTAAAAGTTTTTGAGTTATCAAAATTGAAAACAAGTGCCAAACATGCCACCTTAGGAAGTTATGGTATTTTTAGTGATAAGTGATGAGTTATAGAGTGACGAGTGATGAAAATTAAATGAGGAGTGATGAGTGATGGTTTTTTAAAAACCAAACAACAAATGATAATACTAACCCTGTCATTTTTATGAATCATTTTTGGTCTTTCTTTATTGCTTTTGAATGTAATCCATTGATAGGCCAAGAATGTATTGACTCTTTGTGATAAATTAATTGATTAATTAGCCAAGTTTATTAATTAATCAAATTAACATGCAAAGCACGTGATAGCACAAACAAATCACCAATTATCTAAAGTATGCAGTGGAAAATAAATTAACACGATGATTTGTTTACAAATGGGGAAAACCTACGTGGTAAAAACTCCACCGGATAATTTTAAGGTCTCTACTCCCAAGAATCCACTATTATGAAAACAAGCAGTTACAAGTAAAGGAATCTCAGTACCTTATACCAATCTACAGTTAAACGCTTACCCCAATATCCAATTGGACTTGTTTTGTAGTAACAATCTCTCCTTTTCATTGCACGGCTCCCAGTACGTGACTAACCAATTGCACGAATCCCAGTACGTGACTTGATCACCAACTTGAGAAGGATGTTGGTTGCAAAGTTCTTCAGTTCATCACATGATGAAGATCACAAAATTGCTAGGTCATAAAATCCTACGGTCTACAAACACAGTAGCTTCTTCAAGAAAAAGATGAACTAGGGCATATGACTCTGATTCACAATATGCTTGTGAAAAACTTTTGTATTGAGTTGCAGCAACTATGACAGCCCTTAAAACAATCCTTATATATGTTTAGAGTTGTGAAAGAAGAAAGCCCGAACATATACTCATGGATTGGATGAAAAACAGCTCTAAAAAATTGAGTTTCATAAACCTCGATAGATAGCCATCTATTTGTTAGGATATGTGCTCTTAAATCCTATTGTATGTTGCCATGTATGATATTATGTATGACATTATGTGAGAAATGATGTATGACTTAATATTGTGTTTAATAAAGTTGTTTTATTCTTATCTAGAATAATGGTAACATGAATATACGGACATTATCAAATAGTCCATGAGATGCATAGTATGTGATTTAGTCACTGAAGAAATAGATCACAAGTCCTTTGTAAACTCAGAATTTTGGTTCGTAGTCGGTGATGAAATTGGGCATTTCATCTGCGAAGACTATAACATATTAACTACAATGATTTGTCTTGATCATGGAAGTGGTGACTTCTAGTTAATATGTTGATATGTTTTAAGAGTTAAGACATATTGAACTGGACCGCTGTGAGATTTATTATTCTCCTAACGACTGTCAATTGAATAATAAATCTCACGACTTGTATTCACATGAACTCTTAATCCTGAGAGAATAATGTACCTGATCATGAAATGTAGGTTGCTTTGATATATCAGGAGTGAGATCTAAAGTAACGGTCAAAACCTGAGTATGTTGGGCAGCCACATTTAGTGTTGATGGAACATATATTCTCAAGATGGAATTCATAGTCTCTTAACGGAGATATAAAATATTCCCTTGAGATAAGTTTAATGGGTTCAGTTATTCAGAGAGTTAAGCCTAACCACTTTAGTAAGACTAAAGTATATATATTTATAAAATTGGATTTTATAAATATATGGTGAATAACTCAAAAGGATTAAACCGGGTACTCAAGGATTAAGATGTAGTAATTTACAAGGTGGCAGTCTATATTCATGACTTTGTATTACTACGAATATTTTATGAAGGGGTTGCATGTATAATAAAGTCTTGGGATATAATTTATTAATGAGGTCTAGAGTGCAATTATATTTATATAGTAGTATTAAATATAATTAATGGTAACTTTGGACTTGTCAAGAGTTGACAGAAAAGCCCAAGGCCCATTGGAGCTAGTGTCTTATTTGTTCCCTTTTGGTCCCACTCCAAGCCACACACTAAAGCCCAATTGGGAAGGCCCAAAAGGCTAGCCCAATTAGATAATCAGTTATGTGGAGAGAAACATACAGAATTTTATATAGAATAAAATGGTTTGTATGTTTAATATGTGAAAATATATATATGAAATAAGGAAGAGAGACACTCTTTCATATTCTCTCTCTAGAAAACATAGAACTTATTGAGAGACCACACATCTTGGGCATCAAGTGGAATTGGAGTGAAGATTGAAAGTCTTCCCGAGTACTTCTTCATTCGGTTTTTAATTTCACCACATCAAGGTACACTCTCTTGTTCTGAAACCAACATAGTACATGTTATCAATTGCGAATGAAGTAGATCCGTTTATTTTCCGCTGCGTATGTTTTGTATTCGATGCAAACATGTATATTTCCCAACACTATTGAGCTAGCTGTCGAGCCACGGGATTCCGCAGCTTTTAAACCTCGATAGATGCTAGCTGTCAAGTTTTAAAATCCAGTACTTTCTCACTTGATTCTTGGATAGACTTGCATGGCTTTAACACTTGAACTTGAAACCTTGTTCTTTGAAGTATTAAACACATCCTAGACCTACCCAATTACAAGTACAATGTGTTTTGTCAAAAGATTACCCAATTACATAAAATAGTCATATATGTTCCTAACATTGAATCACATATGTCCTAACAATCTTCTCCTTTGGCGATCAGTAACAAAACCACAACAAACAAATGTAATTATGAGAGAAGTCATAAATCATTCAACTTATACTCACTTGTTGAATACAATATCTTGTACGCTTTTAGACCCCTTAAAACACAACTAGATTAACCTAGTTATTTAGCCAAGTGATTACCTTATAGCCTGTTTGGGAGTTAAAAAAAGGAGGGGGAGTAGAGTAGTAGGAGGGAGAGTAATTCAATTACTTTGTTTGGAAGTTTTTTAAGGAATGAGGGGGAGGGGTTTGGAGGGGTTTCAACTCCCTCTAACCCCTCATTTTTAATTCCTCCAAATTGGAGAGATTTGGAGAGAGAGTAGCATAGATAAGTTATTGGCCAAATGAATTCCCTAATTTACCCTTTCTAAATTAACAAAATTACCGTTTCTAAAAGGCTAATTACCCCCTTCTCCATCCCTAATTTTAAAAACATCCAAACAATGTAGAAGGGAATCATTCTCCTCTACTCTCCTCCCCACTACTCTCCTTCCCTCTACTCCCCTCTACTCTCTCCCTTCTCTAAACTTCCAAACAAGCCATTAGGTAAATTTTGCAGATCTAGGTTAACACATATAAATCATATCATTGTCATAGTGCAAAAATAAAGAACACAATGATATGATATCCCAGGAAAATCAAACTGGTAAAAAACCTGAGGATGATTTAACCTAGCTATCCTCAAAGTAAATCAAATCCACTATGAAAGAATTGAAGCTTACACAATAGCGACTTAGACCACTAACATCCTATTACTACTTCGAGTAGGAAACTTACTACCACCACCACATGACAACTCCAAGTCATGGAATACTTCTTTCTTGGATTTACAGCAAGTACAAGCACTCTCGCTTGTGTATCTTTAAGCTCTTATTGCAACAACTAAATGATCATCAAGCTCTTGACATAAATCTTGATTCTTAATAACCCTAAGTATATGTGAAGGAAAACACCTCTAGATCTTATAACAGATTAACATACACAGCATAAACAACAACTGCAACAACCCCAAAAACGTGGCTAGGGTTTTTTCTTTTATACTTAAGGTAAAACATAAAACTCTACACGTCAAACGGGTTTGGGCTGAGTTGAAAAATTCTGCAGAAAAACAATTTGCACGAGCTTCGATCGATCGAGTCTAATTTTCGATCTATCGAGCCAGGCAGATTTACACAATAAATCCTACAGTGCACTCGATTCCAACTTTACACTTAAACATACTTTGAGCAAGCCTAAAACAAGACTAATCGTTCTGATCATGGTTTGCCAACATTACATAGTGAAGTTCTAATACATTTAAACCTAAAGTCTTAGAACCCAACAAACTCCCCCTTTGGCAATTAGTGACTAAACACAAACTAGACAAAGTGCTCATAGTTACAAAAACAACCCATTACAAAAAAATTTCCTAACAAAAGAAATTCAACCTAACTACTATCTATCAGTTGTAAGTGTAGACAGTAGCACGACTGAATCAACCTGTATATTCCTGTAACACTTAACAAACATATAAATACATGTGTGGAAAATACAAGTAAAACAAAAAAAATTCTTGATTTCACATAACATAAACTACAAAACATATATCATTAATAACCTCATAAATATATATATCAAAAATCAATGTAGCACAATGTGAAACAAGAAACATATATAAATACATCAAAGTAACTCCCCCTAACATAGACAACTCAAATAAATCAAAATACATCATGAGCCAAAAAGAATAAATACAAGATAAAGCACCAAGATACAATCTAAAGCACCACAGCTCCAAAAAAAAAAAAAAAAAAAAAACCACCCCCTATCAACTAAATAGCTCCCTCTATCAACTAATTCTCCTATATGTAAACCCCTTTTTGTGACGAATTTCCAAAGGGAAATCACTCATCATTAAAAGGAGGTGGTAGAGGTGATTGACGAAAACTGTCCAAATCTGCTCTCAAGGACCGAAGCTCATCAAGCATGTCCATCAAAAGCGGACCATGAGCCGCCTGAACGGTCATGACAGTCTCCAACATACGACGAATGCTCGAATCATCCGAAGTAGAAGGTGGAGAAAAAATAGTAGCAATAGTCAGATCGACGGACGCCTCAGTAAAAGTATCACCTGTAGTAGAGGGAGGAGGAGGTGCAACACCAAAAGACTCAACTCTAGGGCGTTTAGAGCTTGCTCTCATCTGAGCAACCCTCTGCCTATGAAATGTGGCACCTATAGAAGTGACTATATGAACAAGCTCAGATGTAGGAAAATTCTCTAAACCTAAATGCAAAAGAATCCGATGAATAAAAATCGGAAAGAAGAGAGCATGAGCAATAGAACTACTTATATGAACCTCAATCAAAGAACAAATGAAAAGATGAGGAAAGCTCATAGGAGCATCTGTGACAAGGGCATACAAAAATGCACATCTCTCTATAGGAATAGTATGCAAATGAGAGATGGGCCAGATCAAATGGAAAGAACTCCAAAAAAAGGGATAATGAGTCTCAGTCAACTCGTGAGAGGTGATCCGAGAATCAGAACCCCACTAGATAGAAGTACTAGTAATAAATGACATAATGTCATTAAGGGAAGGAGACTCATCATTAGGATAAACAGGATGCTGGACCAGTGGCACCCCAAAAGCATTAACCACTACTGAAGGAGTATGGTGAACTCTTCTTCCCGTATCCAACTCTTGACTTGAGTGTTAGAATCATAGGTGTAGCCAAAGAGGTTCGAGTAGAATTCTCTAATCAAGGTAGTCGGAGGAGGATGATCATCATCTAACAAAGGCAACCAGCCCCTATGCTCAAAGTTTCTCCTAATCTCACCATCTAACTCATCTAGAATTACTTTCCTCTCAACCTATACATTCCTACGAATGTTCAGCTTCTCATACGTTTCCTGGTTTTTCTCACTTGGAAACCTATTGCTATCAAAAAGAGGGGCAGAAGTGGAGGAGGATGACCTATGAGGTCTAGTCTTCCTAACCATGATGCTAAGGTTGGAATAGGACAGATAGAGAAGAGATAGAGAGAAAAAACAAAGAAAAACAAAGGGCAGACTACAAGTTAGCACAGAAATATAGAAAATAACAATCTATATGATGCATGAACAATATCAACACATGATGTATGCTCTAATGCAGTGAGAATAAGTTCAATTTTACTTTGGAATCACAAAATTAACTTGAGCCTAGAGTTTATATCAAAAACGCCAAAATTTTGAAAACCCCCTTTCAAAAATCCCAACAAATTGACCAATTGATTATTACACAAGTTATATAACAGAATATAATGACCAAATCAATCAATCAAATAAGCCAATTTCATCAATCAATGCTTAATTGAACAAAATCCCCAATTCGGGTATTTTCAAGCCCTAGAAAATTCAATTTTCCCCAATTCACCAAATTGATCAAATTAAACTACAAGGATTAGTTTAATAACATCCCACAACAAAAACCCATTGATCAATTTTGAAGAAAAGATTGGAATCAACAAAAATCCCCAAATTTTCATAGGTTCTAATTTTTCCCAAAATGCAAAAAAAAAAAAAAAAAAAAAAAAATGCATGAACAATGAAAATAAATGAAAACGGAAGGGTAAAAGGGTCTTACCGGCCTTAGAAGACAAAAACCTTACAAAAAGTTTGAGGGAAAACGACAAAAAATTGAGCTTGAATCCTTGACTGATCGAATAAAGAGAGAGTGTTTTTGAAAAAGTTTGAAAGTGATAGAACACGTGAAAACTCAAAGTTAAAAAAAAAAAAAAAAAAAAAAAAAAAAAAAAAAAAAAAACTCCCTATTTGATTTTTGATTGATCGAAAATTTGATTTTATCGATCAAAAATTACATTCGATTGATTTAGAAGCAATCGAGCAGAGATCGAAACGGTCAGATTCAAACCAAAATTTTAATCGCATTTTTGATCAGTCAAGAAACAGATTCGATCGATCAAAAATCTGGAAAAATTAATTTTTTGAAAAACAGAATAGTTTTATGCAGAAACTCCTCAAAGCATAGTATTTTATGAATAGAATAAATGAGTATGAGATGAAATGCTTTTCAAAAAAGTTTGTATTGAACCCAAATCTTCCAAAAACAAGATTTTCAATCAATTTTGAAAATATTCTTGAACTTTAAACATATTTTGCATCAAAATCAAGGAACTCTCAATCTTAGATGGTCACAACAAAATCACACACAATAACGTGTACAAAGTTTAGCAAAGAATAACTTGTGTAGTATGTGCAACTATCAAAAGCTTGAGATACATGTGAGGTGATATGTAACTAGTAATCAGTCAGAATTTCTACAAAATTCATCACATAAATTTGAAAGAGACTATCATCTAAAGAGTTATATCATATAACTCTCACATCTCCTAGAAAAAAACTTCCAATCATGTAAGTTTCTTGATTTGCCTCATAATGTTCATACCAATTTTATTTGATTAGAAACTTATTAACATAGTCAGGATATTGTACACACCAATTTTATTTGATTGTGATGTTAATATAGCCCAATAACGTACACACCAATTTTAGCATTTAATCAGAGGCTACACCTTATGTTCTTTTTGTGCATTTGTTACACTTTCTCGAGCACAAAATCTGATGATATGCACTAAGGTATTCATGATTGGCTAGTAAATAGTGGTGATATGGTTATTTATGCATTTTTCAATAAGTTCAAGTCTAACAATCAAAGGCAAGTGACTTCAAGATCAAGATCATGTGATCAAAAACTATAAACAACTCCCACACAATATGCACTACAAAGCTCAAACTAGTAAAGTGCAATAAAATAAGCTCATTCAAGCTAAACAATGTACACAAACATGTTATGTAAAAATAAAATGGCCAACCTTGATATCAAATCCAAGAAAAATAATGCAAAACACATTATGCTTCCTTTTTAAAAAAAAAATAAAAATAACCTAAAATGAAATGCATGAAAGTTATGCAATGCAAATCTTAGAAAAGCAAAGAAAACAAAAACAGCAAGAAAGATGTTAGGATATGTGCCCTTAAATCCTATTGTATGATGCTATGTATAATATTATGTATGACATTATTTGAGAAATGATGTATGACTTAATATTATGTTTAATAAAGTTGTTTTATTCTTATCTAAAATAATGGTAACATGAATATTCGGACATTATCAAATAGTCCATGAGATGCATAGTATGTGATTTATGTGATTTAGTCACAGAAGATATAGATCACAAGTTCTTTGTAAACTCAGAATTTTGGTTCGTAGTCGGTGATGAAATTGGGCATTTCATCTGCGAAGACTATAACATATTAACTACAATGATTTGTCTTGATCATGGAAGTGGTGACTTCTAGTTAATATGTTGATATGTTTTAAGAGTTAAGATATATTGAACAGGACCACTGTGAGATTTATTATTCTCCTAACGACTGTCAATTGAATAATAAATCTCACGACTTGTATTCACATGAACTCTTAATCCTAAGAGAATAATGGACCTGATCATGAAATGTAGGTTGCTTTGATATATCAGGGGTGAGATCTAAAGTAACGGTCAAAACCTCAGTATGTTGGGCAGCCACATTTAGTGTTGATGGAACATATATTCTCAAGATGGAATTCATAGTCTCTTAACGGAGATATAAAATATTCCCTTGAGATAAGTTTAATGGGTACAGTTATTCAGAGAGTTAGGCCTAACCACTTTAGTAAGACTAAAGTATATATTTATGAAATTGGATTTCATAAATATATGATGAATAACTTAAAAAGGATTAAACCGGGTACTCAAGAATTAAGATGTAGTAATTTACAAAGTGGCAGTCTATTTTCATGACTTTGTATTACTACGAATATTTTATGAAGGGGTTACATGTATAATAAAGTCTTGGGATATAATTTATTAATGAGGCCTAGAGTGCAATTATATTTATATAGTGGTATTAAATATAATTAATGGTAACTTTGGACTTGTCAAGAGTTGACAGAAAAGCCCAAGGCCCATTGGAGCTAGTGTCTTATTTGTTCCCTTTTGGTCCCACTCCAAGCCACACACTAAAGCCCAATTGGGAAGGCCCAAAAGGCTAGCCCAATTAGATAATCAGTTATGTGGAGAGAAACATACAGAATTTTATATAGAATAAAATGGTTTGTATGTTTTATCATAATTAATGTAATGAAATAAGGAAGAGAGACACTTTTTCATATTCTCTCTAGAAACAAAGAACTAATTGAGAGACCACACATCTTGGGCATCGAGTGGAATTGGAGTGAAGATTGAAAGTATTCCCGAGTACTTCTTCATTCGGTTTTGAAGTTCACCGCATCAAGGTACACTCTCTTGTTCTTATATTCTGAAACTTACATAGTGCATGTTATCGTTTTCGAATGAAGTAGATCCGTTTATTTTTCCGCTGCGTATGTTTTGTATTCGATGCAAACATGTTTATTTACCAACAAAAGAATGGTCACAAAGAGTACAGCGATGAAGCACAAGGTGTTGGGAAAATACATGTTCGTATCTCATACAAAACATACGCAGAGGAAAATTAACGGATCTACTTCATTCACAATTGATAACATGCACTATGAAAGTTTCAGAATTTAAGAATAAGAAAGAGTACCTTGGTGTGGTGAAATTCAAAACCAAAGATCAGAAGTTCTTGGGAAGACTTTTAATCTTCACTCCAATTCTACTTAATGCCCAAGATGTGTGGTCTCTCAATCAATTTCAATGAGAGAATAAGGGAGTGTCCAACACTCACATACAAACCATTTCATTCCTTGTGTAATCTTGATGAAAACACTTATGAAAAGACTCATCCAAAGAACCTTATGAAATTCTGTATGTTTCTCTCCTTATATACAACTGATTATCTAATTGGGCTAGCCTTTTGGGCCATTCCAATTGGCTCTAGTGTGTGGCTTGGAGTGGGACCAAAAGGGAACAAATAAGACTCTAGCTCCAATGGGCCTTGGGCTTTTTTGTCAACTGTTGACAAGTCCAAAGTTACCATTAATTATATTCAATACCACTATATGAATATAATTGCCCTCTAGACCTTATTAATAAATTATATTCCAAGACTTTATTATATATGCAACCCCTTCATTAAAATATTTGTAGTAATACAAAGTCATGAATGTAGACTGCCACTTTGAAGATTACTACATCTTAATCCTTGAGTACCCAGTTTAATCCTTAATGTTTTTCATCATATATTTAAGAAATCCAATTCCATAAATATATACTTTAGTTACTCCTTACTAAAGTGGTTGGGCCCAACTCTCTGAATAACCAAACTCATTAAACTTATCTCAAGGGAATATTTTATATCTCCGTTAAGAGATTATGAATTCCATCTTGAGAATATATGTTCCATCAACACTAAATGCGGCTGCCCAACATATTGAGGTTTTGATCGTAACTTTTAGATCTCACTCCTGATATATCAAAGTAACCTACATCTCATGATCAGATCCATTATTCTCTCAGGATTTAGAGTTGATGTAAATAGAAGTTGTGAGATTTATTATTCATTTGACAGTCATTAGGAGAATAATAAATCTCACAGCAGTCCAGTTCAATATGTCTTAACTCTTAAAATATATCAATATACCAACTAGAAATCTTCCATTTCCATGATCAAGATAAATCATCTTAGTTGATAGGTTATAGCCTTCGCAGATGAAACGCCCAATTTCATCACCAACTACGAACTAAATTCTGAGTTTACAAAGAACTTGCAATTTATATCTTCTGTGACTTTTCACATAAATCGCATACTATGCATCTCATGGACTATGATTATGTCCCATTAGTTCATTTATAGATAATCTCGTATAATTAAACAGTTTAATTATTTATGACATGCCAATAAATTGGATTTTAGGGCATAAACCCCACCACAAGGACCATGAAAACCAAGGATGATTAGGGACATAGAATCACACCAATCACTTGACGAAGTGTCTCAAACTTACTTCTATCAAGAGGTTTGGTGAAGATGTCAGCATTTTGATGATCAGTACAAGATCCCTAATAAAGTGATATCTAATCTCTATGTGTTTAGTCTTAGAGTGTTGAACAGGGTTCTTTGAGATATCAATAGCACTAGAATTATCACAATAAACCACCATGGTGTCTTTTGTTATCTCATAATCACTCAAAAGCTATTTCATCTAGAAAAGTTGTGAACAACAACTTCCAGCAGCAATATATTCTGCTTCTGCAGTAGACAAAGAGACAGAATTTTTCTTTTTACTCATCCAAGCAACAAGATTGGCTCCTACATAAAAACACCCACAATGGTGCTTTTTCTATCATCGACATTGCCGGCCCAATCTAAATTAGAAAATCCAGCAACAGACAAATTTGACTCTTTGCTATAGAACAATCTATAATCTCAAGTTCCACTCACATATTTTACAATTCGTTTAACAGCATTCAAATATGAAACATTAGGATTAGATTGAAATCTAGAGCATACACCAACACTGAAAGCAATATCCGGACCACTTGCAATTAAATACAAAAGACAACTAATCATGCTTCTATATAATGAAACATCAACAGACTCACCTGAAGGGTCATTAGTTAGCTTTGCATTAGCAGCCGTTGGTGTTCTAGCATGTGCAGTCTTGTAAAGTCCAAATCTTATAACTAGATTTCTGGCATCTTATAACTAGATTTCTAGCATACTGTGCTTGATTAATGTAGATTTCGAAATTCGTTTGTTTCACCTGTAATTCCAAGAAATAAATTAGTTCACCAACTATACTCATTTCAAACATCTTCTTCATCTCATTTACAAAAGATTGGGCAAGAGAGTCATTAATAGCAACAAAAACAATATCATCAACATAAATTTGAGCTACTACAAAATAATTCTTATCCTTTTGTATGAAGAGAGTAGTATCTGTAAAACCTTTTTAGAATCCATGCTTAATGAGATATGCGGTTAACCTATCATACCATGCCGTGGGAGCTTGTTTCAAACCATAGAGGGCTCTCTTCAACTTGTAGACATCACCTGGTCTGTGAGGATCAATAAAACCCTTTGGTTGTTTAACATATACCTCTTCTTGTAACATTCCATTCAAGAAGGCACTTTTGACATCCATTTGATACAGCTTAAAATTCAAATGACTTGCAATGGCCAACAGAATCCTAATGGATTCCAATCTTGCTACCAGCGCAAAAGTCTCATCAAAATCAATCCCTTCCACTTGTGTGTATCCTTGAGCAACAAGTCTTGATTTGTTTCGAACAATAGTGCCATTTTCATCTGACTTGTTCTTAAAGATCCATTTAGTTCCAATCACATTTACTCCCCTTGGTTTAGGAACTAATTCCCACACATCATTCCGAACAAATTGATGAAGTTCTTCATGCATAGAGTTAACCCAATCAGCATCTTGAAGTGCCTCATCAACCTTTTTTGGTTCAAATTGGGATAGATAGCATGAGTGAGTAATAACATTCAAGGCTTTAGATCATTCAAACTTCCCAATATATTTGTGATAGGATGATTTAACTTTACTCTAGAAGACGGACCTTTGACCAAAGATGTAGAGGTACCTTTTTGTTTTGATGAAGGACTAGGCTCAACTTGTTCTTGTTGATTTTCATGAACCGGTGTAGATGGTTCTGGACTTGATGGTACTGAAGCAGCATCATTCAACAACAATAGCTCTTCATCACTATGCTTCCCGATATAATCATCAGGAATAGGATCATCAACTTCCATAGTCTATTCTTGAACTAGAGGAGTGTTTTCTAAATGAGTTTCTGAATACAATTCATCATTGATCACAACATTTAAAGACTCTATGACTGTTTTAGTTCTCAGGTTGTATACTCTGTAAGCTCTACTAGTGGAGGAGTATCCCAGAAACTATCCCTTGTCACTCTTTGCATCAAACTTTTCTAGGTTCTCCTTATCACGCAGAATGTAACAGTCACTGCCAAATATCCGGAAGTATTTGACAACAGGCTTCTTTTCTCTCCAGAGTTCATAAGGAATTTTCTTGGAATCAGGTCTGAAATACATCCGGTTAAATGTATGACAGGCAGTGTTAACTGCTTCTCCCCAGAAGGACTTGAGCAATTTTTGTTATTAGCATGACACGAGCCATCTCTTGAACAACCCTATTCTTCCATTCCACTATTCCATTCTGTTAAGGTGTCTTGGGTGAAGAGAACTCTCGATGTATGCCTTGATCATCGCAAAAGGTAGCTAGCTTTATGTTTTCAAATTCCCTTCCATGATCACTTCTAATTCTGCCTATCACAGTTCCTCTCTCAACTTGTAATTTCTTACACAGGTGTATCATCTTTTCAGGAGCCTCAGCTTTATCTCTCAAAAGCACAACCCAAGTATATCTAGTGAAATCATCCACAACAACTAGAATATACTTCTTTCCACCTAAACTCTGAACTCTAGCAAGACCCATGAGATCAATGCGCAACAACTCTAGAGGTCTTGAAGTTTGAACTTCAGTTACAAACAAATGTTTGGACTTCACTTGTTTACCCATCTAACATGGTCCACATATGCACTTTTCTATCTTATCAAACTTAGGCAAACCAACAACAACATCACACTTGGAAATCTTCTCTAATTGCTTGTGACTTGCATGTCCCAACCGTTGATGCCATAAGTCTACTTGATTGATCTTTGCACTGAAACACTTGTTGCTTATACTAGGTGTTATCCCATAATAGTTGTCACATGTTCTAACACCTATACACATACAGTCACCTCCTCCATCAAGTATCTCACATTCGTACTTAGTGAAGAGAACTTTTAATCCATTGTCACAAATCTGATTGATATTGAGTAAATTAGCCTTCAACCCATCAACATACCATACATCTTCAAAAATTGGCAACCTTGGAATGTCCATAGTTCCAATGCCTCTGATCACAGATTTGCCTCCATCTCCAAATGTGACTGTCCCGATCTTTCCTTCAAAGAGTGTCTTGAATAAAGCTTTATTTCCTGTCATATGCCTGGAACAACCACTATTCAAATACCAAAGACAAGAATCACATGCCTTTAAGTCAGTCAAAGTAGTATAACACATAATTATTGTCACATATAATTATACCAAGATACTCAAGGAAAGACTTAGCAAAAGCAACAAGAGACACAACCAAAAGTAGACACATTGAATCTTTAGCAATAGGGACTTCCAAGTATCCATGACAACAGGGGTCAAGGATCAACTCTTAGATCAAAGGATCTAAAACAAAAGAGCTAACCCACTCTAATATCACTTGTATGTTTTTAGACCCCTTAAAACACAACCAGATTAACCTAATTATTTAGCCAAGTGATTAACTTAGGTAAATTATGCAGATCTAGGTTAACACATATAAATCATATCATTTTCACAGTGCGAAAAATAAAGAACATAACGACATGATAACCTAGGAAAACAAAACCGGTAAAAAACCTGGGGAGGATTTAACCTAGCTATTCTCAAGGTAAAACAAATCCACTATGAAAGAATTGAAGTTTACACAATAGCGACTTAGACCACTAACATCCTATTGCTACCTCGAGTAGGAAACTTACTATTATGACTACGTGACAACTCCGAATCTACGAACTACTTCTTTCTTGGATTCACAGCAAGTACAAGCACTCTCGCTTGTGTATCTTTAAGCTCTTAATGTAGCAACTGAATGATCATCAAGCTCTTGACATAAACCTTAATTCTTGATAACCCTAAGTATATGTGAAGGCAAACAGCTCTAGATCTTATAAGAGATTCACATACACATCATGAACAACATCAGCAACAACCCCAAAAACGTGGCTAGGGTTTTTCCTTTTATACTTAAGGCAACACATAAAACCCTACACGTCAAACGGGCTTGGACTGAGTTGGAAAATTCTGCAGAAAAACAATCTGCACGAGCTTCGATCGATCAAGTCTAATTTTCTATCAATTGAGGCAGGCAGATTTACACAGTAAATCCTATAGTACACTCGATTCCAATTTTACACTTAAACATACTTTGAGCAAGCCTAAAACAAGACTAAACATTTTGATCATGATTTTCCAACGTTACAAAATGAAGTTCTAATATATTTAAACCTAAAATCTTAGAACCCAACGCAATAAAATCTATCCTAATACAAACTCTTGAAAAACTTTGTAAGAAGAGAGTTTAAGGCAAGTAGATTTTGACAACCTATTTTTCTGAAACACTTTAAACAAAACTCATCATGGTATCTTAGTGTGAAACAGAAATAATAGATTGCATACGATATATAAGAAGCATGTGCATAAGAAGAGAAAAGAAACAACACATGTAAAGATAGGTGAAAGAACTTTAATAACAACCTCAAATGTATATATATATATCAACAAGTACAAAGTTTGTTATCAAAACACGATCACAAGATCTAAGGTACATGGACAATGTATCTAAAATAGAGAGAAAAGAAAAAGATACATAAAATTCCTTACTACATCCCTCAAAATATGAACACTCCCCCTAACAAAAATCTCCTATACTAACCCTTCCCCTATGAGTATGACTACTCTCATATCCAAAACTACTCCCCTTTTTTCTCACAAGTAACCAAGGGTAAGTACATCAAGTAGACATCTCATCAGCATTGGAAGAGCTAGAACCATCATCCTCAGCATCAGTAGCATCACCATCACCATCATCGTCTTCATCCTCAGACGCCTCTAAAGTAGGAGGAGGAGAAGCAACAAAGCCACCCATGACAACTTGTCATCGTGCAATACGACCAACACGAGTGTTCACCTGACACAACTCATCACTGAGAGTGTCGAGGCGAGCATCCATGTGCACAAGCTATGCCATGATGTCCTCGAGAGTAACACCGCCCGTAGAAGAAGAGGGAGCAGATTTGGATGGAGCTGTAAAAGCTGGAGGAATCACCGTCTCGAACCGCCTCAAACGTAGCTGCGCCTCGCTCTGTTTAACAGTAGTGGCATTTATGGCACACATGACATGGAAGTGGTCAGAAACGGGAAAGGGGACAGAAAAGTGGCATAGAATCCTCGTGATAGCCAAAGGAAAAATGAGCTTATCACAGGTCGCTGTATCTCAATAGACATCAATGAGGGAAAGAATGAAATGAGAGGGAAAATCTATAGTGAGATGCTCTAAGAGGGAAAGCAAAAATAGAGCATGAGGCTTTGTAATGGAGTTATAATGAGATAAAGGATGCAAAACAAAAGTCATAACTATGTTAATAAACCTAGGACCCTTAGCAAAGGCCGTACAAGGAGTGGACTGACGGTCACCCTAATCAGAAGGACGCTTACAAAAAGAGGATATAAGCTCGTATTTAGACATGGTCTTAAGACACTCACAACTAGGGTAGTCAGGATGCTCTACCCTAAGGATATGGAGCACGTCGGATACAAAATCTGGAGTGACCACGATGCACGTACCTCGAATGTGAGTGACAAAGAAAGGTACTGAATAATCAAATTCGTGCATGTTGGAGTAGAACTTCTGTATGATCACGGATGGACAAGTGACCGGGACATCACACAGTGACTCCCAAGCCCTACTGTGAATGATAGTGGGTAGGTTAGTGTCAGAGAAGTTCGACAAAATGACTTGGTGTTCCGAATGAATGCCTCGTCTAGAAAAGTTCTCCGAGAGGTCCTTTCAGGCTTCATCATCACAAAACCGAACATGAGAGGGAGTAGGATTAGAAGAAGAGGATGCCCCGAAATGAAGAGGGTTTTGAGACGGAGTAGATTTTCATTTAGGTGCCATAGCGCAACTAACCGAAAGAAGAAGAGAGGGAGAAAGAGAGACACGCAAAAAACACCAATCACAATCAATAAATAAGAATATAGAGAATGTAAGGTACGTATGCATGAAAATGCATGAGCATGTGATATGCTATAGCAAAAACATCATAGGCTCAGCTCAATCCAATCCTACCAGCACACAATCATTTCAACAAAGTAAACACACATCTAAAATGCATGAAATATTGTTATAATGCAAATGTGATGCAATGCATGATGATTTAAAGCCATTTTCACAAAGCCTATCCCAAAAATTTCACAAAAACTCCATTAATTTTGACAAACCCCAAAGTTTATCAAAAATCCCAAAAGTTAGGTCAAAAGATATGAAATGCATGAGAAAGAGGGAGAAATCAACATAATAGATGGAGAAAATGATCTTGAGACCAAAGATTGAGTGAGGATGAAGTTTGGAGTGCTTGAGAAGTGTTTTAGGAGGTGAAGAGGCTGAAAGAATCGAGAGAGATCGAGAGAACTGAATCTGAAATCGCACGAATCCTATATATAGAACCTATTTAATCTCGACAGATCGAGAGGTGTCGAGGTTTAAACTTTGACAGATGCAGCTATCCAGAGGTGTCCACAGCAAAAAGAGCTCGATGGATCGAGGAGCTATCGAGCATCTATCGAGGAGACAGAAACTTTCTTGATGGATCGAGGAGCTATCGAGAAGCTATCGAGATTGCGATAAAAAGAAGCTAAAGAGCTCGATAAATAGCCTAGCTGTCAAGAGGTGTCGAGGAGCTATCGAGATTGCTTAAAAATAGTTTTTCAAGAAGAAAAAAAAATACAGACATGAATGCAATCAAACATGCAACTCAACCAAGGATCCAAATAACATTTTAATCTCTCAAAAACATCTCTCAACAAGAAATATGTTAAGCACATAGATCCCAAAACACACACACACTAAACAAGTCTAACTAATTTTATATTTCAAAAACAAGTTAAGATAGTTTAGTGAGCATACATTAACAAATGTATTTCTTGTGATGGCCAAATCACATTATACCTGCACATGTATTAAAAGTAGCAAAGAATATTGCATATTGTGTGTGAAAACATCGCAAAATTGTAGAAGTGTCTACATGTTGTGACAATTTGAGATATGAGAAAATCACTTTAACCCACACTCAATCATAACTGTTTGATGGGGACTATCACCTTCGAGGTACATCCTATATCTCCCACATCTTCTAAAACACGCTTGCAATCATATATAAAACATTTTGATCTTTTTGCTTTTTATTTTTCTTTGCATATTTTCTTTTAAGCAAACCATGCATGGGCATATAAGAGATAGAAAAGAAATACCCAATTATGTTAAGCTTATGACATTGCACTTTTGCTATACCGAAGCATACAAATGTTATTCCATGATTGGCAGGCGACAATGGTGAGATGGTTATTTATGCCTTTCTCTTAGGATTTTCTAGTCCTTTCCGTCAAAAAGAGTGATACGAGTGCTAAGTATAAGAGATTACTTAATCTTACTCATCACAAACACGAGCCACAAAACTCACTTGCTTAGTTGTGCATAGAGATGCTCATCTAAGTTACAAAAGACACAAAGTTTAAAAAACTTTGTTTCAATGGCCATCCAAGGTAAACAAGTACCAATGTACACAAACACACACTGTTTTTGTATTTTTCAATTTTTTTTCTTATTTTATGAAAACAAAAATAAAGAAAAATTGAAAACAAATAACCAAAAACATGTTAAACAATGCAAAGCATAAAACTAGATGCAAATGCATGAGGGCATGATTCCAAAAAGATAAGAAAACAAGCAAGAGTGTCCTACTATAGATAGAAAGAATTAAAGCAGAGGACAAACAGAAAGACAATTAAGTCTTAGGATCCTTTATCAGGCACACAGCCCGAGTCTTTGGCCGTGAAGATGAAAAGGCACATGTCCTAGTATGACTACTAAAGGACATAGAGGAATTAGAATTCCCCTGAAATTGAGTTGAAAAGCTCAAAACTTTTAATAACTCACCAAGAATAGGTACAGAGCCTTTAGATAAAGGATGAGACCTATTGGACACTTGCTTATGAGAAAACAACTTGAAACAATTAGGACGAGTGTGACCGAAAACACCACAATGGTGACAAACATGAGAAGTTTTCAAACTACTATGCTTCCTAGAAGGGGTCTAACCTTAGAGGTTGACAAAGACCTTAATTTAGGATAATTTGGCCTAATATGACCAACAACATGACAATGATGACAAGTGGGAACAAATTCAGAATTTTTATTCTTCCCAGGAGGAGTTTTAGACATAGGTTTAGAAATTTCAGCGTTAACATTAGAATTTTTACCTTTGTCTATCCTAACAATATTGGTCTTCAACTTAGGGATGACAATTTTTGCCCAATCCGCGGGTACCCAGCCCGGCTTGACCCTAAACCTGGCCCGATAAGGAATAGGGTCGGGTTTGGGTTTAAAAAAAAAAACCCGAATCGGGTCCGGGTTGGGTCCGGGTTTTTGTAAAAGCTCGACCCAACCCAAACCCGACCTATATATATAATATTATTAAAAAAAAACCTTGGCATAAATACTACTCTTTCACTTCTAAAATTCATTTCCCTAACCTTAATTTCTCACCTCTCAGCTGCCTCTCTCTCCTTCACTCCCAGCCACCCCTCCCTCTACCTCACTCTTTCTCTCTCACACTTGCTGCCGCCGGTCACTCCTCCACCTCACCGATCTCATCGGTCCCTGCCTCCCTCACCGAGCTGCTCACTCATCCACCTCGCCGTAGAGATCACTAGCTCCTCCCTCACCACGCCTCTCACTCCTCCACCTCGCCGCAGACACCACTCACTCCTCCACCTCGCCGTAGACGCCGCTCCTTCCTTCCACCTCTCTCACCTCACCTTGATTGGAAAAAGGAGGGATTTTTGTTGGTTTTTTGAGGTTTTGTTTTTGGATTTTTGGAGGAGTTGAAATAGTGGTTGGCTTAGACTTTGATATGTTCCATATTTTTATTTTTATTTTTATTTTTATGAAAGATCTGATCTGTGTTTATGGTCTTAAACTTTGATCTGTTAGGGGATTTTCATGTTTTCATTTTTGGAGTTTTGGAGGGGTTGAAATAGAGGTAGGATTAGACTCTAATTTGATCTATATATATATATATATATATATATTTTTTTATGAAAGATCTGATCTATATTTATGGCTTTAGACTCTGATCTGTAGTATTGAACAAAATTTTTGTGCTTTTTACTTTGTTTTGCATTGTTCTTGTGATGGTTTCTGTTCTACACAGCTTAAAGATTTAGGCAAAATTTTTTTTTATTGGGCCATGGATTGGGCTTGATGTGGCGGGGTCCACGGGGCCCTTTGAGCCCGACGGGGCGGGTCTGGGGCGCAAAAATAAACCCGTTTATTAAATGGGGCGGGTTTGGGTTTTTTAGGCAGACCTGCGAGTCGGGTTTGAGCATTAAGAAACCCGGCCCGAACCCGACCCGTTGCCATTCCTACTTCAACTCTTCATTATTTCTTTTAAATGGAGGAATATAAAAAAAAAATTTTTTTTTTTTGAGTTAGGCTCAACAAGAAGTTTGGTACTAGTTAATTTTTCAACTTTAGTTTTAGATTCAATTAGTTGCTCTTCTAAACTTTTAATTTTGTCCACCTGAGATGAAATTTGATTTTTAAAATTCTCATTCAAATTATTGGCTTCATCCAATTTTGCAATCAAATAATCTTTTTCAAGCTTGACCTTTTTAAATTTAGGTTTTAATTTTGTAGAACTTTTAAGAGATCTCATACAATAATTATAAAGCTTACAATAGGCATCTTGAATATCATCATCATCATTCAACACAAGATCATGCAAATCAAAAAAAATCAAGAGTTTCCATGACAACGGGGGTCAATGGATCACACAGCAAAGATTAAAACCTAATCAGAGTGTGTCTGCTCTAATACCACTTGATAGGCCAAGAATGTATTGACCTCTTGTGATAAATTAATTGATTAATTAGTCAAGTTCATTAATTAATCAAATTAACATGCAAAGCGCATGATAGCACAAACAAATCACCAATTATCTAAAGTATGCAGCAGAAAATAAATTAACACGGTGATTTGTTTACGAATGAGGAAAACCTACATGGCAAAAACCCCACCGGGTGATTTTAAGGTCTCCACTCCCGAGAATCCACTATTAACAAAACAAGCGATTACAAGTAAAAGAATCCAAATACCTTATACCAACCTGTTAGGTTCTAAGGAATTAGGGACTAATGCATTAGAACTTCAATTTGTAATGTTGGTAAATCATGATCAAAACAATCTTTAGTCCTATTTTTAGACTTGCTCAAAGTATGTCTTATTATGTAAAGTTAGTATCGAGTTACTGCAGAATTCATTGTGCAGATCTGTCAGGCTCGATCGATCTAGAATTAGACTCGATCGATCGGAAGTCGTGCAAATCGTTTTTCTGCAGAATTTTCTAACTCAGCCCTAGCCCATTTAACGTGTAGGGTTTTATGTTTTGCCCTAAGTATATAAGGGAAAACTCTAGCCACGTTTTTAGAGTTCTGATTGCTGTGTTTGTAAATCTAATTGTTAGATCTAGAGGTGTTTACCTTCACATACACTTAGGGTTTCCAAACTCTAGATTCATGTCAAGAGATTGGTAATCATACATTTGCAGAGTAAAAGAGCTTCAAGATATACAAGCAAGTGTGCTTGTGCTTTGTTGAGAATTCAAGGAAAGAAGGAGTCCGTGGTCTCGGAGCTGTCACGTGGTCATGGTAGTAAGTTTCCTACAAGCAGGTAGCAATAGGATGTTAGTGGTCTAAGTCTCTATTGTGTAAACTTCAATTCTTTCATAGTGAATTCATTTTACCTTGAGGATAGCTAGGTTAAATCCTTCCCAGGTTTTTACCGATTTGGTTTTCTGGGTCATCATATCATGTGTTCTTTATTATTCCGCACTTTTGCATGATATGATATATTTGTGTTAACCTAGTTTTGTTTAATTTACCTAAGTTAATCACTTGGCTAATTATCTAGATTAATCTGTTTGGGTTTAAGGGGTCTAAACTTCTTACACAACCTACAGTTGAACCCTTACCCCAATACCTAATTGGACTTATTCTGTAGTGACAATCTCTCATTTTTAAAGCACGGCTCTCAGTACATGTCTAACCAATTGCGCGGATCCCAGTACGTGACTTGATCACCAACTTGAGAAGGATATTGGCTGCAAAGTTCTTCAGTTTATCACACGATAAAGATCACGAAATTACTTAGTCACAAAACCCTACAGTGTACAAACACAGTTTCTTCTCCAAAAGAAAGATGAACTAGGGCATATGTCTCTGATTCACAATATGCTTGTGAAAAACTTTTGCATTGAGTTGCAGCAACTATGACAGCCCTTAAAACAATCCTTATATATGTTTAGGGTTGTGAGAGAAGAAAGCTCAAACATACACTCACGGATTGGATGAAAAACAGTTCTGAAAAACTGAGTTTCATAAACTTCGATAGATAGCCATCTATCAAGCTAGCTATCGAGCCACGGGCTTCAGCAGATTTTAAACCTCAATAGATGCTAGCTGTCGAGCTTTAAAATTCAGCGCTTTCTCACTTGATTTTTAGACAGACTTGCATGGCTTTAACACTTAAACTTGAAACCTTGTTCCTTGAAGTATTAAACACATCCTAGATTTACTTAATTACAAGTAAAGTGTGTTTTGTTAAAGGATTAGCCAATCACATAAAATAATGACATATGTTCCTAACATTGAATCACATATGTCCTAACACCCATCTTTCTCTTATATTTCTCTATTATTTAGTCATATATGTTTTGTTTTGTTTTAATAATCTCCAAGCAGCAAATCATCTAATTCTTTAATATTTTTTGGTCTTTCAAAAGTTTTAATATCTGAATATTTAGGTTATTTTTTTTCAGTATCTAAAATTATCTAACATTTTTTTTGTAAACCATTGCACATTCAAGCAATGACTTTTTCATCAAATTGTAACACAAATTGAAGTCATACAAGAGCAAATAATGAAATAGTGTAGTTTCTTAATCAATTTAAGATTTTATAAAATTATTTTAATCTACCTCACAAATAGGTAGGTTTCCGTGCATAGTACGGGTTAGCGACTATTTATTATTATTATTATTATTATTATTATTATTATTATTATTATTATTTAGAACAAGAACGGTTAATATGACAAAATTGGACCTAAGCTGATAAGTTTAAGCTTTTGGGCTTTATATGTTATATTAATTGAAGTCTCCCAACTAGAGCTCACACTACTAACATAGCAGCTCAGGAAGCATTGGTGGAGGCAAGCTTAAAAGCAAAGAATTTAGGCTTTCATCACATTATCATAATCACTAGAAGCAAGAACTTGGAACAAATCTACAACAAGAAGAAGCTTCCCCACTAAAGTGATCATGCTATTTTAACAGATCTTCATTTTATCCTACAGCAGGGAATGACTTACCTAAACCTGGGTTATCAGCCTTCGTCTTAGGTTAATGAAAGTATCAAAAAACAATTTCGGCTATACATAAAAGTTGTTAAATGGTGCGTTCCCAACCTTTAACATGGTATGGAATTTATTGAAGCTAACAAACCCTAGGCTAAATAATAATAAAAAAAGATGCTATGATAGCATCAATTTTACTGAAGAAGACTTACAAACAATTAATGTGATTTGTCACCTCAAAATATAATAAATAAATTATTTTGTATTTAAAAGTTGATAAATTAATAAGACTTAATCTTATATATAGTACCCCTTTGAACACTTGTAAATTAATCCAGAATTTTCAGGTCCTATTGGATAAATGACTCTTGGCCCATGCCTTAGCTGTCTATACAAGCACACCCCGAAGCCAAATCCAGAACAGATATCACACTGTTCATCTAAATGGCAAATAAACAATAAATAAGCTATGCTATGAATTACTGAAAGAGCCAACCATTTCAATTATTTGAAACTGTACAATACTATTATCAAATTCATGTTTTGCTACACAAGTTGAGATAGTCGCTGATTGGTTCCTGCCCCAAAAGCTTCCAAATGCAAACTCCCCCTTTTGAGAAAACTCCTCTAACACCTTCTCAACTTCCTGCATACATGACCCACAACCATAGTCTCCATCTACAAGAAACCCATCGACTTGAATTCTAAAAGACCCACCATTCATTCCTACAAAATCATGTTTGCCTTGATTGATTTCATTTTCGATTGTCTTCTCATTTTTCCTTCTCTGTCGAAGCTTCTTCTTAGCATATTCTCTCGTCTTACGAATTAGTTTGCATGGAAGCTTGAGCAAGAAGAAGATGATAATCTGTAGGATCAAGCATTGGCAGCAACAAGATATAAGAACACAGTCTGCGGCAAGCGTGTTCCAGTCCTCCATGGCTTCAAAATCAGGAAGAAGGAGGTGATTATGACACAGAATGTGATTAAGGAAGTCATATGTAGTTAAGGAATATGTTCCTTCTCGTATTTGGAGGTGTTAGGAAGGGTGAAGCGAACATAATCATATGTGGCAAAGCTAAGAAAACTGCAAGCATTCCTGCCCTCAAATTATACAACTATAGCTTTCAATCGGGGCTATCATATATAATACAATAGAATATTAGATGTCAAGGAAACATAAGCTGTCCTACAAAGATTACTTGAATTCTACTTTTTGTTACAAGATTTCTTGGACAACTTCAAGCCTTTCCTTTGCCGTCATGGATCGGAGTTTGTCTTTTAAAGTCCCCCTTAGAAGATGCTACAATTTATCAAGACGTAAAATGTATATAGTTCCTGTAATATTTTTTTCCATTCAAGATGTGATATATATGATAAATGAAATACTGTATCTGTCTTCATATATTTTTGTGTGCGAGACCTCAAAAATTTTCCTTTTCACCTGAATGAGGACCTAGGCTGATAGAGATATTGCACAAACTATCATCCGTACTTCATTTTTCTAAGATTTATATGATAAACAGTATTAAGTGATGCATTAATTATTTAAGTATAATGAAATTTTGATTCATTTATCTAAAGATTTATATGAGAAACAACTGATTTGAAATATGACATTTTTGCTCAAAATTAGTTGTTTTTGCAACAATTGAAACAAAATCTAGCAAAAGAGGGAAAAAATTAATAACACACAAACAAGAATGTAAAAAAATAATTGATTCACTTAATATAAATAATTAAATATTTGTCAAGCCATAGGTTCATTATCTTAATTTTGTTTATTTTTTAATCATTTTCAGCTAGTTAGTTAATTATCTCAAATAGACGAACCGGAAGTTGCATTAAAATCATAGTAAAAATCAAATCATAACTTGCATGACTCGCCCAAAGACATTCTCATCTCATGCAAGACAATTCCCACCGAAATCTACAAGGATGATCGGGCAGAAGTAAATTGGTGTCTTCATGGTTTGACTTATTAATAATCCACCATGTAGATTAACAATAAAGCAACCTGATGAGATGAAAGACAGCTACTTGGTTGTTGCAATCAGTTAACTTATATAGAAACGGTCAGATCTTGCTGATGAATCATCATCATCATCATGTAGGGTTGATCAATCTTATCTTGGTTGAGACCTAACACCTGAAGATAATCATGTGTGGCAAAAAACTAACCTAGCTATATTCTTAGGCTAAACTTAAAGTGTAGTTGCTGACTCGTGTTTATATGTTTTCCTTTATTTGATGTCATTCGGCTTATTTTTCCTTTGTGAGGTTGAAAAGTCTATACAATTCAGAATGTTGATTATTTGTTGAAAGATGTTGAAGGCCCAAAAAATTTCACAATAATTAAGTTGATAAATTTTTATTTGACCTATCATTGACATCACTTTTTTATCGAATATTACAAACAATATGTCACATTAGCAAATGTGAAGTTTTTAGTCAAAGTTTGTGTCTAAAGACTCTCTTATTTGTTTCCATGTCTTGGGTCATTTTAATTTTAAGTTTTGCTCCCTTTAAAAAAAATAAAATAAAATAACCATGATATATGTTTCCTGGGCTTGTGAGTTCCCTTATTCAGTGTTTCTTTTTTTTCTTTTTTTTCCTGCTCGAGTACTCGGGATGAAACAGACCACACACAAGAGAAGAGAAGAGAAGTTTGTAACAGAACTGAAAAATAGCTTTTATTAACACCACCATATATATTGGTGGAAACAAATATTTCTTTTGCTAATTACAGGAACCAAAATTTTTCTAAGTACAAAAGCACCAAAAGCATCTGCGGAGCTAAAATGGAACCTAGTTACAAAATCAAGGGTTTGTACTTCAATCTCTAAGGCTGATGTGACCTATTTGATAAATAGGCACGTATAAGTAAATCTCAGCTGGGCCAAACTCTGTAATTAAATTAACTTGAACAGGCTCCAACTCTGCTTGGAAAACCCTCCTGGTTCATATTAAATCTTCCCTCCCAGTTTTTACCATGGCCTCTTGACTATTCAAGCTACTGTGGCTAAAAAAATCTGTACTGTATTCTTGACTACCAAATGCCATTCTCTGAAACAATCTGATTTCTGCAGACTGTTGTGCAGAGTTAAATACCTCGCTTTCTCCCACTCTCATTCCATTGGTTAGATCAGAAGTAGCTAAACCATCAAAAGCTCTAACAACCTGAGAAGCATAAGCATGCCAAGAAAGATGATCTCCATGCATCAGTGTTCTAATATTATGAACAGGAAATATTTTAACTATTTCTGTTGTCAAATTTAATTACCTGTCCCATTTGTGGCCTCTTGGCAGCTGAATGTCGCACACAAGCAGCAGCTACCTCAATCATATGGAACATTTCACTCTCAACATAGTTCATTTCAAGCCTTGGATCTGCCAAATCTATGAATTCTTCATTATCAAGTGCACTACTCAGCAAAGGTCGAGCCTGAAAAATAAATTGGGCTTTTGGTCAGGAAAGATTGGCTCTGGAAGATTACAATGAAGTTGAGTGCACAGGTTTTTTCTTTTTAAGTTTTCACACATTCCTTTGTCACATGTCTCATGTCTGGCTGATATGTTTAGTTGCTCTCACATCCTTTTTATGCACATTTGCATGTAAGAACAAAATTTCAATTGAATCACAAAATCCGCTACGTGCAAAGAGTTATTAAAGAGTTCCAACTACAATTTGAAAATTAAGCAGTCTGAGTAGTTATTTTTCTCTTTTATAACTTTCCATTGGAGTTAGAATATGCTACTTTTTGTTTGAACCATTCCCTGATTGTAAATTTTCTGAGTATATAATGTATAGAGTCTCTTAAGGACTTAGGTTCATACTATCTATTTAATGATGTCATAAAATTGCAGAATCTACAAGCTTTTCTTTGAATCGGAATTGTTAAGAATCATAGGTACCTCATTACTAGACAGACTCACTAAGATCTAACAGAAAGTCAGAAACTTCTGTCATGCATTCTGTATTTATTTTTTATTTAGCAAAAGTAATAAAAATACTATTAGAAAAGAAACACTAGTGTACAGCCAGATGGTGTATACTGTAACCTCCCAAATATTACATATAATGTCCAAGAAAGAACGACAATGAAAGTGTCCTGAGCATGCAGCCAGTCAAACAGGCTCTCATGCTGTCAAATTTTACTTTTACCAAACGTAACAGAGTAGCGATAATTGAAGAAACAACAAAAGCAGCACAATATTATACATTTATACTGGATTGAAGGTTAAGTTGCAACATATAACTACAAAAATGACAAATGCAGCCAAGAAGATCTAGTTTGACGAATTGTTGATGCCTTCCTAAAATTAAATTAGAAACAACTAGTTCAGATACTTTTGTATTCAGCAGCAAAGGATATACTTTAAAAAGATGGCCTTAACATATTTACCCATTCAACTAGACTCTCATCTCCCAAGGGTTGGGATGTATCCACAGGCTTCCTTCCAGTAATTAGTTCCAGAAGCACCACTCCAAAGGAGTATACATCAGATTTATCAGTCAATTTGCCACTTGATGCATATTCAGGAGCCATGTATCTGAAATCAACCAATAAACACAATCAATATATACTGTATATAAATAAAATAAAATAAACCTGTAATACCCCGAGAAAAAAAAAAAAAAAAAAAAAAGGTGGGGTATTTATGTAAATTTTGTAGGGTCAATTTTATAAATTATAATTATAAGGGAGTTTTTAAAAAATAAGATTGAAAACCCTAGCTATATATAAGCTTATTAAGTCAACATATATGGGAGATATTTTGAGAGAGGAGACTACCCAAAAGACTGAAGTAGAGAAAGATTTACTATACCTTTGAGGTGATATCTAAGAATTTCAGAAGAAGTGTTAGGGTGAAGTTTCTTTTGGTATGGCTTTTGGAGGTAAGTAACCTTATCCTAATTGGTTTTATTTTGCGTATTTTAATTACTAGAATTGTTTACAGTTATTACAATTTTATTTCTATTGTATTACTGATTTCAAGTAAAGAATTATTACAAATATATTTGATTATTGAATATATGATGTAATTTATGTAATTGCTTTTAGCTATACTAATTCAAAGTAAAAGGTAAAGAATTTTCACAAATACATGTGAGCATTGAATATAATGTTTATTTTATTTAATTGTTTTATAGCTATAATGATTTAAAGTAAATAATATAGATATATCACAAATAGATTTGAATATTGAATATATGATTATATAAATGTGTTTGGATAAGATATTTTTTATTAGAAACTATGATTTCATATATATAATTATGAATAATTTGACTATGAATTTATTTTGATACCCAGCCAATGGGGGTTATTTATTAGTACTCTGATACCCAAACCAATGGAGGTTATTCATTGATACTTTGATACCCAGCCAATGGGGGATATTCATTGGTACTTCGATACCCAGCCAATGGGAGTTATTCATTGGTATTCTGACACCCAAACCAATGGGAGTTATTCATTGGTACTTTGATACCCAGCCAATGGGAGTTATTTATTAGTACTCTGATGCTCAGTCACGGGAATATAACATAATCATAGTCATAAGATTGTTAAGAATATGAATTACGTTTGAATATTTGAACTATTTTTGAGTCCTTAAAACTACACGTGATTTTGGAAATGTTAAGAGTATTTGAATTATTTTGAGTCTTAAAAACTGCTTAGGAATTTTTGGAACCTATTGTAAGTTATAGCTTTTGATATATGAAAAACTGACTACTTTCTAAACCATCTATGATATATTTGTAAGATTAAAGTATGTGATCTATTTGCAGCTTATTATTTTAAGACTACGAAACTACTTTAGCTATTTATGAAAAACCTATAGTATATTATAACCTTTGAAAACTCATACTACATCTTATTACTTTACAGATCTACTGCTTGATAGAGCTTATTAGGATTTTGGTTACTTTTTGAGTTATCAGCTCACCCCCTTTTTCTCCTCCAGTTTTAGATTGTGAAGAATAGCAAGTTTTGGGAGTTTTGATGTTCTGTTGTGAGCTAGAAAAGAAGCTTAGTGATTTTGGGATCGGATGGTCTTCTAATAATTTTATATTTATTGGCCAAATGGCATTATGTACATGAGGTTTGGTTTTGTTCCTATTAAATTATTGGAGATCTATTCATAAAGAAATTTTGAGGTATTTTGGTTTTATTTGATTTAATTTTGAGGTTAATTTTAGTTGCTAAGAAGGCCTTGCACACTTGTAGGATGTTTACTTTATAAGCGTGCGGCAGTTGTCACATGCCTATCTGTATAGTTGGGTTCAGGGCGTGACAAAACCCTTTCCAGAAGCAGGTAGTCTATAAAAACTAGTAGATGCCCCCAGGCTTTGATAGGCATATGGGACTTTTAGTAAATGACTACTTACCCAAAAGTTCCCATAACACGCGTGGTTATATGTGTATTTGCATCAACAGCTAATTTTGCTAGTCCGAAGTCTGAAACCTGTAACGTAAACAATTGAAACCACAGCATTAAAATATAGACGAAAAGAATAATTCTGACTGTAGCTTGAGAAAGAAAAATTAGATACCCGAGCTTCGAAGTTGCTGTCTAAAAGAATGTTCGAAGACTTGATATCCCTGTGAATAATTCGAGGATGACCTGTCATATGCGTAAGATTAAACACATAAATAACAGATATGTTAAACACAGATAACGGATACTGATAATAATGGATTTGATCAACTAAAGCAGTCTTTTTAATAATTTCTGCCCTAATAAATCTTGTGCAATTGCCAAAGTAAGATCATATGGTTATCACTTATCAGGATTCTATTCTCATTAGTTTGATTGTATATTTGTACTAGTAAAGCCCACATTCGGTGTTTGCATCTAAGAAGACAATTTTCTAACATGTTGGTGAATATTGTAATATTAGAAACATTATCCCCAAGGATTCATCAAGAAATTCAGAATAGAAAAATGGGAAGCTGGAGATAATATACTGTTTCTTTGCCAACTAAAATTAAAGAAAAAGAAATCATCATTTGGAACTAACAACAAGATGGCCACAAATCTTGTTATCCCATCCATCCTATGGGCTTTGAATTTTTTTGTGTAAATAAAATGATTTATTAAAACAAAGGGATCGTTCAAATACACAGGGTGTGTAACTGTGTATCCAACCATTCTAAATAATTACAATTAGAAAATTCGGAAGATCTAAGAATTCAATTATATTAAGGAGAGAACATTATTGTCTTTCCCCATTATCAACTAAATATAAACCCATGTTCTTATGTCAAAAAAGATATTAAACTGTAGCCCGACTGAAAAGCCATTGTTTCAGACACCATAGTCCAATCTTTTATTGGGATTGTATCTGGAGAGGCTACAATTTACAGAAGTTAGAGAACTAAAATTATGATAATAAAAAAGATTAACAGTATCCTTATATTTGAAAGGTAAAAGTGTGAAGGTTAATATCACAAATATATTCAAATCTAGAAATTAAGTATAGATGATTACAGTCTTCATGGAGATAAGCCAATCCACGAGCTGCACCAGCAGCAACCTTAACACGTGTTGCCCAGTCCAGAACTGGCCTACCTTCACCTACAAAATGCAAGCAAGCTCAAGATTAGTAATCCATTACCATGAACAGACTCCTCAGTGCTTAGTTATGTCTTTACCATGAAGATGGAAATACAGGGTATTGTTAGGGACATAGTCATAGACAAGCAGCCTTCGGTTATCAGAAATGCAGTAGCCCTCTAATGAAACCAAATGCCGGTGGTGTATGCGACTAATAATCTCAACTTCAGCTTTAAATTCTCGCTCACCCTGACCACCACCAATTTTTAGCTGCTTCACTGCTACCTCTCTTCCATCTGGTAGGTATCCCTTATACACACAACCAAATCCACCTTCACCCAGAAGATTCTCATCTGAAAACCTATTTGTGGCTTTGACTAGTTCTTCATATGTAAACCATGACCTTGAATTGCCTAATCCACCTGGTTCTGGTGGAGAATATACAAGATTGCTTCCAGAACCATTATGAACAAGGGGAGCAGAGGAATTCGTCTTTGTAATGGATGAATCTGCACAAGTTACAAAAACTATTAATTCATGTAATTCCCTCACATTCACAATCATTTAATTTCATATTGTTTGGAAGCATACTAACATTATGAATTCAATTGCCAAATAATTGGCTATATGTACCCAATAAATTTAACCTACAGTCTTAATTTTTGTGAGAAATAGATAAATATTATTAATAGATACACCCCTTTGTAGTTATAACTTTTATATATGAGATGCTCAAATGAACATCTTATTCTCTTTGGGTTATCTACTTCTCAACCAACCATGTATTTGATAAAAAAATACATGGATATCCTTTTTGTTTCTAAATGTTACATAGACCTACCATGTGTTTCATACACGGGTTACACTTCAATCCAATTCATCACTTATACAGATAGAAAATGTCAATGACAATGTTAAAATAATGGGAAAATTCCCCCAATACCCTAATTTTTGCTATTATAAAACTCCTATAAACCTCTTCTCTGCTCCAAGCCTCTCAAAACTCTTTATGATGTACATTTTATATTTTCATTTTATTCCCTTAAAAAGAAGCATGGTCCCTTTTTTTCTTTTCTGGATTAATAAAGATAAAAGAAGAAGAAGAAGAAGACCAGGACAGGATCATTAATTTACCTTTTCTGTTGACAAAATCCTCCAACTAGGATTAAAGGGTTGAAGTGTTTTAACGTCTACTTTCTGAGGGGGAGGAAAAAGGGGAAAAGAAGCAAAACAAAAATGATGCCAAAACTTCTCATTATCTAACCTATTCACATCACTTAAAAAGGATTATACACTATGATAGTTGGCTCAATTCACATAAATGCAAGGTGTAAAAGTTCATGATAATCCTCGGAAAGAAAGCATGTCTTAAGAAGTGGTGCGGACACCAGGTACCAGCCTCCAATCACGTGTCTACAGGCGTTGACACAGGGGGACGTCTCATCCAGTGACCTTGTCTTTGGATGATGGAGGATAAATTGATATTGATTGAACCCAGAATGATGCTGATTTATCTAATTTTATTTTTCATACTAAATGCAATTCATTAAGGGTTTTTTTTTTTTTCTTTCCATTTCACTTATAATAGATTTCAATTATTTTCTTATTTGTGGTAACTTTGGAAGCCCTACTTAAAGGTTCATTAAAACATTTCAAGACACATTTAATTTGATGAATAAACCTACATTTGACATAGTTTGGAGTTGATTCTAGAAATTTGGCACCATAAGGTGGTGAAGCTTAATGTTTGTTTGACTGTTCTTCTAACTCCCTACACATATTCCTTTTGCAGACCTTGTGATGAATCAAGAAGTAATCTGCAATCCCATAGAAACTAGTACCCAGAGAAGTATAAAATGCAAAACGAACCCATAAGACAGGAAACATTTAAAGGCAAAGTCAGTAACATCTACAACATTACTTTGCAAACAAAATTTACCTGATTTTGGGGAAGAGGCATGAGGGGACGGCATGACATAACCACCAAGTCCAGAATATTTTTTTCTTCGCTTCCTCATGCACCAAACAGCAACTCCAATGAGGCTAAGCAGTATGACTCCTGTCACTACACCAATAGCTACCACAGCTGCAGTACCAATCGCGCCATTACCAGTGGAGCTTGAGCTTTCAGGTGCACTAGGACTAGTAGTATTGCTCGCAGCTTTATCATTTGATGGTGGGGTTAAATTTTGACTTGGTGATGGGGGAGAAGGAGATGGTGGAAGTGGTGACGGTTTTATGATGGGTGCTGGAGATGATGACTTTGGAGGAGAATTAGAAGGTGGAATTGATTTAGAATCAGGTGGGGTTCTCTTAGGAGGTAAAGGTGCATTATTGGGAGAAAGTGATGGTGGTGGTGGAGGTAAATTTTCAGGAGGGGTTGGTGCTAATGGTGGAGGTGAATTTTGGTGTGGTGAAGATGCTGGTGGTGGAGGTGAACTTTGGGGTGGTGAGGGTGATTTTCCAGGTGTCTTAGATGGTGGTGACGGTGGACTTTTAGGAGACTTTGGTAACGGTGGTGGAGGTGAACTTTGGGGTGGTGCCAGTGCTGGTGTTGGGGGTGGACTTTCAGGCGGATTAGTTGGTGGCGGTGGTGGACTTTCAGGGGACTTAGGCGATGGTGGTGGAGGTGAATTCTTAGGTATAGGTGAGTTCAGTTGTGGACTAGGTGGTGGAGAAGGAGGCGGTGAACCTTTTGTTGGATTTGATGGTGGTGGAGGAGAATTAGAGCGCAGCGGAGGAGGAACATTGGATGATAGAGGTGGTGGTGATGTAGGTGGTTTGGATGGAGGAGGAGGTGACACCGGTGGTGAAGTTCCCAAAGGAGTGGGTGGTAGGGAGGATGGAGCCGGAGGAGGAGCTGTTGGAACAGCAGGAGGGGATTGAGGTGGTGGGGATGAAGTTGGAGGAATTTCAGAAGCATTGGTCTTAGGAGATGGGGAAGTTATAGGAGGGGGAGACGAGGTTTGTGGCGGTGGACTGGTGATGGGGGATGGCTGTGGTGGTGGTGAATTGGATGGTGAAGTTGTAGTAGTAGTAGATGGCGGCACGGCTGAGGGAGATGAACCTGGTGATGGCGATGTGGTTGCCATCTAGTCATTAATCAAATATACTGATAAAAGTCTCCAGCTAGATATCTCTCATATGTCAAAATCACTCACGAAAATTTTCACAAAATCCACATAAGTCTATGTCAAAATGCCAAACTCAGAGCAAAAAGCCAAAACCAGTGATGAATTTCCAGCCTTTCGCCAACCCATGTTTCAAAACTTGAAATTGAAGAAAATTTTTAAATCACTAAACTTTACCAACCAGACCCCACTCCGAGTTCATAGAGCTCGACCCCAGCAAAAAAAAAAAACCCAGATGACCAACCAGATTTTGGGCATAACCCATATCACCAGTAACTTCTAAATGCAAAACCCAGATGAGATATGAGTTCCAAAAGCAAAGTCCAGATCACGAAGTGCTTGAGCAAAATCCCAGTTGAGAAAACTCAAAAGTAAACGATAATCTATTAAAATTTTATGGAAACAAAGTGATTCAAGCAACACCTAAGACTTTATCAATGTATACCCAATATAGCAAAAATCTTGTGGGAGAAAATGCACCAACATCCCTATCATATTAAACTGACTAATGACTATGAAGAAACAAAAGGTACCCAAATGCTAAAAAATCCCAGAGAAACCTCACCTACTCTCCTTTTCTTTCTTTCAGTCTTTCACAACTCCGCAGCCTATCTTCATTCTCGAAACACCTCTCACTCTCTCTTTCTCCCTCCCTCTCTCACACCTCTCTACTGAATAGAGAAGAGAGAGTGCACTCAACACACGGAAACGGATTGTGGGGTCCGAAAGTCAAGGAGATAGCAGTACGATTTTTGTTTGGACTGGAACTGTGGAATAAAGTTTGAAGGTAAATATGATTTCTTGCATCATTATATATTTATATTAGACGTACTTCTTCATTATTGAATGGTGATCATATCGTAAGTTGTAACGTAAAGTTTATGTTTATTCGAGATTTTAATTTTTAAATCTAACTATTGGTTTCAAAAAAATTAAATCTAATAGTAACTAGTAATGGTAAGGAAAAATTACGCAACGTAAACGCACTACTTGCTTCTCAATTTGTCACCTTCCTTTTTTATTCTTTTTGACTTTTTCCTCTTCTCTATTTTTTTTAAATTGTTACACAACTTTTACACCACAATTTTTTTTTCACAATTTTAATGTGTTTAATTGTGACTAGTAAAGAAAAATGAGCAACTCGATAGGCTTGTAACAAGCTCATAACAAACTGTAAGTAACAAATTGTTATTAATTATCATTTGCACTTACTATTAATATCACTTTTTTTATCTACCATTAACCACTTACAATGTATGTTTATTATTATTTTTTTTTTTAGGAGTTTCAATCTATACTTATTACTTATGTGAAAGTGATAAACAATTATTTACAATTTACATCAAAATTATGATACAAAATTATAATTTTAGAAAGAAGTCTTCTTAAAATAATAATAACATTTTTAATGTAAAATATATATATAGGTCATGCTAACGAATACCCTTAAAACATTGATTAACAATTTATTTTAGAAAAGTTTTCATACCATTTTCACGGAAAATAAAAAAATTTGTCAAAAAATGGGTTTGTTTTAAATATTATCAAATAAAAAAATAAAAATAAAAAGGTTGGTGTTAAACAAACTGATCAGTCGCACCTCCGCTGAATGAAAATGCAGATTTTGTCGTTTCGTGTTGTTTTGAAATGCGATACTCTATATAAGGGAATAATTAGTGTGATTTCTGATTTGCCTGTCATCTCTTGGACTTTTCTGTTGGAGCCTCTACTTTGACCCTAATATTTTAAGGCATACAAATCAGCTTGTTTTCATAATCTTTTCTTATAATTTTTCCAGATTTTATAACGCGTCAAGAAAGTTAGCAGGACTGTCAAATATTCTCCTACCATGTGTCGTCCTCATCCTGGACAACAACAAAGTAATTCTAATACCAAAAACCTATATTACACATTTTTGCCGCATTTAACTAACTACTTTTTCTCTGTTACTCTTTTTTTTTTTTTTTTTTTAAGAAAGTTTTAATCTATATTGTCTGCTTTTGATAATTGTATTCTTTAATATCAAATGAAGATATTAATCGGTTTTTTATGCGAGCGGTGATTAAACTCTAAATTTCTTATTCAACCATCAAAAATTTTACTAGTTGAGTTAATTATAACCAACTTCTCCACCACTTACATAAAAAAAATATGTGACAAAGTGCATAAAATAATAGAAGTTTAAAATAAAATAAAATAAAACAAACACATAACATTTAACAATTAGTAGAATATAATGTAGAACATAAAAGGGGGACAATTTCTATTTTTTAATTCACATTTAGGTAAAGTGTCTTTATAAAGAGTTTTGCAAATACCAAACTTTCTCTCACAAATTCAACTCATTGAAACTCATCACACCACAAAAAATACATAGATTTCATGAAAAAGTCAGTGATAATTTCGAAGTCAAAAGACTTTTTCCTCAATTAAACCACAAGTTGTTTTTCTTTTATTTAAAAAAAAAAAAAAAAAAACCACAAGGGCACATCTTTTGTGATGAGGTCAAGTGAGGTGAACTAAAAGAATATGTGTGACATTTTCTGTATAACTTTTTGGTTCCCCTAACAAAATCAACGCTAATGCTTACATTCTCTCATCTTAATTAGAACTTCTACAATGTCAAGGATTTTTTTATTTCAACTTTTATTTATAATTTATTGAGATGGTCATTTTTTATAATTCAATAATTACTGATAATATCCTTATTACTGATAATATCTCTATTGCTTTGAAACATTACATTGCATGAAAAATTATAATTCTGGCTCAAATGAGTTTATGGCTTTGAAGTTTGACATGAGTAAAGTCTATGATAGGGTTGAATGGGTCTTTTTGGAAAATTTGATGAGAAAAATGGGGTTTTGTGAACAATAGATAGGACTTATCATAGTGTGTGTAAAAACAGTCACCTACTCAATACTAGTGAATGGTGAACTGAAAGGCTTGACACACCCCTCAAGGTACCTTAGACATGGAGATCCTCTCCCTTCTTTTCTTTTTCTCCTGTGCACTGAGGGCTTACATGGCCTAATTATAAAGGCAGCTGGCAATGGCAATATCACTGGTTTCAGGTAGTGCAAACAAGGACCTAAACTAACCTCTTTTTTTTTTTTTTTTTTTTTTTGTTGCAGATGATAGCCTTCTTTTTTGTAGGGCCAACTCCACAGAATGTAGCAAGGTGATAGACCTTCTATCCTTGTATGAAGAAGTTTTAGGCCAAAAATTAAATAGGGGGAAGACAGTTTTATTGTTCAGCAAATCAGTTACTGAAGCAAACAAATATATCATTAAAGGGATTCTTATGGTTCGTGAAATCCACCACTATGAAAAGTATTTGGGGTTGTTATCTTTGACAGGAAGAGGAAAAAAGGCAAGTTTTAATTATATCAAGGAGAGAATATGGAGGAAATTGTAAGGTTGGGAAGGAAAACTCCTTTCCCAAGCTGGAAGAGAGGTTCTTATCAAGACAGTTATCCAAACCATTCCAACTTGTGCAATGAGGTGCTTTAAACTACCAATGGGGTTGTGTAATGAAATTGAGGTGTTGATAAGAAAGTTTTGGTGGGGACAATGAGAGGAAAAGTGGAAGATTCATTGGCTAAAATGGGATGAGATGACAAAATCCAAAAGTGAGGGTGGTATGGGCTTCCATGACTTAGCTTTGCACAACGACTCTCTCTTGGCCAAGTAAGCATGGCGTTTATTGCAAGACAAAAGCTCACTATTTTATAAGGTCTTTAAACCCTGCTTCTTCCCAAATTGCACAATCATGTAGGCTGCTAAATCAAGGCATGGCTCTTACGCTTGGAAAAGGATAATACATGGTCGCAACGTTATTAAACGTGGACCTTGTTGGAGAATAGGCAATGGGCAGAAAGTTCAGATTTGGCAATATACATGGCTGCCAATTAAGCACCCTACCCGTGTATCATCTCCTATTTTAGAGCGGTGGGAGGAGGCCACAGTTGAAGTTCTGATAAATGAAGACAAGCGGATATGAAATGTAGAGGTAATTGATGGCCTGTTTGTTCCTAAGGAAGCTGAACTCATTAAGAAAATACCCTTGTCGAGACATCCAACAGAAGACAAGCTGTTTTGGCCGTGGACACAAAGTGGGCAATATTCATGCAAATCTAGATACCAGTTTTTGAAGCATGAGGATGAAGAGGAAGGGTCTGTGGCAACACAAGTTGAAGACAAAAAATTATGACGCAGCATCTGGGATTTGCGAGTTCCAAATAAGATCAAAAACTTCTTGTGGCGAGCTTGTCATGATTCTATTCCTACAAAAGTAAATCTGAGGAGGCGACACATAACTGACAACTCGCTGTGTGAACGGTGCTTGAGTGACGAGGAAAGTCCATTACACGCATTGTGGTCATGCAGTGAACTCAGCTTGGTATGGTCTTCATCGAAGTGGAACTTTCACCAAAACACAAGCGTCACAAACTTCAAGGAGCTTCTGTCATGGATACTAAAAAATCAAGGCAACCCGGAGCTATTTGTGATGATAACGTGGGGGATATGGCATCAGCGAAACCAGGTTCGCACCCACAAACCTTGCTGCATCTCAGACCAGCTCGCATCGCAGGTGAAAGAGAAGTTGGATGAATTCCTTACTGTACTCCCACCTAAACCACCAACAATGTCGAGACCAAGGGGAAATGGAAGCCACTAGACGCAAGTTGTTTCAAAATAAATTTCAACAGAGCAATCTTCAGGAATGAAAACAAAAGTGGTATAGGAGTTGTTATTCGAGACCACACTGGATCCATCATAGCGTCACTAGCTCAGCTTATATCCCTAGCACTCCAACCAGCTGAGATTGAAGTAATTGCAGCAGCACGGGCTCCGGAGTTTGGGAATGAAATAAGCATAAGTGAAGCGGTTCTTGTAGGCAATTTTGAGTTGATTACTGAGTCCTTGAAAGCAGGTGGCAATACAATTGCTTCAGCGGAGCCTCTAATTTAGGATGCCATTGTTTTTTCTAGTTTCTATAATTCTATTCAAAATTGCTATACTCTCATTACAGAAAAGACAGCAATAAATTAGCACATAGTCTAGCTAGATATTCTATAAATGTTTCTCTATGTAGTTTGGATGGAGGAAGTCCCCCATCCTTTATTCTCTATAGCTCAACATGATTTAGACAATTTGGCCAACCAAGTTCAATAAGGTTTCAAGTTCATTCTCAAAAAAAAAAAAAATAATAAATAAATAAAAATAGTTACTTTGGAAGAGATTGTTATGTTCCAGACAAAGTTGGAACAGCCAAACCACGTGGTTGATACAATTGAAGTCACGCAGTTGAAGTTACCAAGTTGCTGAGGATTCAAATATCTGCTATGCTTATATTCTGTTAGTTCAATTTGATTGCAATAAGAATTCCTATTATTTAGGAGGTTAGGGTAGTTGTGATTAGGTTGGTTCTCTATTATTTAGGAGATTGAGTTGATTGTTATTAGGATAGTGTTTAGCCAATTGTTACGGCTATTTGAATTATCTAGTAATCATTTGTAGTTGTTATCAGAAGCTATGTTTAAATATAGCAAGGAAAGAAGTAAAAAGCAAGCAAAAATTAACTCTAATTTTCTTCCTTTCTCCCACGTTCAGGAGGTTGGTTGCCTCATATACAACCAAAATTATCTTTTACGTGCTATTCACCCCAGGTTTATCATTTGGCGCTAGAAGGAGGGCTAATACAACTTTTTCATTTGGAGCAATACCTTGATATCGAAAAAATTGCTCGGCCTTGTAGATCCATCCAGTCGAGTTCTCTCCATTAAAGCAAGGAAATTCTAAGCGAGAGAATCGGGTTTGCACACCTCCCCCTTGGCCATTGCCCCGGGTTTGGTTCACCGATCTGTTTCCCCTGTCTTCTTCTAGACGCACACTACTCGACTCCTTGCCTCTGCCTCCTATGGCTTCAAGGTCCTTCCCAATTTGTGCGACAGCATTGGTCAGTGCTTCCAAGCCATTCTTTACTGTTGAATTTCTTCATTTGTCTTTTCAAGTTGGCGATTAGTGGTGTGGGTGTCAACCTCTAAGGCTGATAACCGGTCTTCGTTTGTGGTGGAGCGCAGGTTGGATGCCATATGGCTCTGATACCAAATGATAAACCTGGGGTGAATAGCACGTAAAAGATAATTTTGGTTGTATATGAGGCAACCAACCTCCTGAACGTGGGAGAAAGGAAGAGAATTAGAATTAATTTCTGCTTGCTTTTTACTTCTTTCCTTGCTGTATTTAAACACAGCTTCTGATAACAACTACAAATGATTACTAGATAATTCAAATAGCCGTAACAATTGGCTAAACATTATCCTAATAACAATCAACTCAATCTCCTAAATAATAGAGAACCAACCTAATCACAACTACCCTAACCTCCTAAATAATAGGAATTCTTATTGCAATCAAATTGATCTAACAGAATATAAGCATAGCAGATATTTGAATCCTCAGCAACTTGGTAACTTCAACTGCGTGACTTCAATTGTATCAACCACGTGGTTTGGCTGTTCCAACTTTGTCTGGGACATAACAGAGATGGAGATTTAAATCATGGATATCATGAAAACGCTAAAACGTACTAATTAATTGAGTTACAAAGCTTTAGGCAAGATGGTAAGTTTTGATTGATACAATATCACTATTGTATATTTGTAGTATTGTACTACTTTTATGATAAACTAATTATAGTATGATATTTCATCTTTCTTTTTTTTTTTTTAATGTAAAGGACTAGGGAAACGAATTTGTTATTAGACGTTTTTTATTCAATTATAACAATGTAAGCTTGAAAAAACTTATTAGCTAAAAAAACCCAAAGATACTAAACTAAACTGCTAGCGGCTAGACGGGCATAGCAATTTGTTCAAGAGATTGGTCTACGACAATTTAGTTTTGAAGGTGATTCAGAAACGGTTATTAATTTGCTAAAGCATGGTGTTAACTCTCGTTCGATGTATGGACATTTGATTAATGATGTCTTTTTTATTTGGTAAACTATTTACAAAGTACCTCTTTCTCTCATACTTATAGTCAAAGTAATGCTCTCGCAAATGCCTTAGCTAAGAAAGCTAAATTTTCATCTTTCTTAACTGTTTGGATGGAAGATGTTCTTTCCAATCTTTTTCCTCTTGTTTTAGCTGATTTACCAACTAGTAAAATAAATTCATAGATCCTTCTTCTTTCTCAAAATAATAATAATAATATTTGGGTCCAGAGAATTTAAGCATCTATGGTGTTTTAGAGATCATGGATTCTATTTAGCTTGGGAGTTTGGACTTTTAGAGATGCGAACCAGTAAATATATACTTTGGTGTGGGGGAGAGTGAAAACTAGCAACTTGATAGGAATGGAGAAAAGGACTATAATAGAAAACATTAAAACTTCAGAGAGGTTTCACCGTTTTAGGAATACTTCATCTTTTCCCTGAATGAAAGTTTAAAAAGAAATTAAGAATTGAGAAAGAATGGAATAAGTACAAGGGAATGTTCATCCATTACATTCCCTCTTATGAATTTTTCCCAAAAAATGGGAGAAATGTTCATTCATACTTCATCTTTTCCCTGATTGAAAGTTTAATAAGAAATTAAGAAATGAGAAAGAATGGAATAAGTACAAGGAAATGTTCGTCCATTACATCCCTCTTATGATTTTTTCCCAAAAAATGGGAGAAATGTTCATTCTTTCTTTTAATAAAATGGGGTAAAATATTTACTTTATCCTTATTTTGAAAAAATAAAATAAAACATATGTGGAAGATATAATAGTAAAATTATATATTTCTTTCGTTTTTGTTTATTCTTGCCCTAAATTTAGGGTAAATTATACACACACACACACACAATATATAAAAATATAGTCCTAGTACTTAATTTTGCTAATCTCTTGAAAATTATAGAATACTCCTATAGTATCATAAATGCATACTCCTTTCTCTCACATGAATAGTGACTTCCACCATGAATTTAATTAGTGAAACCTATTATTATGTGAGAAAAAAGAGTACGCATTAATTGTACTCTAGGAGTATTTTATAATTCGACCTGCTGCTATGCCATGACAGTAGCATTTCTTAACTATTTTTCTCTCTATCATTCCTCACCTCACCATTGCAAATTTTACAATCCTTCATCTCCCTTTATTGATTCTTCTTCTTACAACCCAAAAAAAAAAGAGTAAATACTCTTTCTATCTCTTTATTCTTTTTTTTTTTCTTGGTGGGTTTTGTTATTGTTTCTGCCACCTTTACGATCATTTTTTTATTCTTACTTGTAGCTCTACTTTCGATTGATACGTTTTGGTTTTTGATTCCCCATCACAAGTCATCTCTCTCTTATGACTTTGGTTTGAATTTAGTTTGGGTTAATATTTGGTTATTTTATAAATGAGAATTTGACTTTATAGTTTATACCACAATCAACTTTGTATGTATTTGAACGTATTTACCAACTATTTGAGTAATTAATTACTACTGTATAATTTTATCTCGTATGGGTTTACTTTCATTTTAATTTTGGTTTGTTTTATTAGGTTTTGGATCTTGAAAATTTTGTTATAAATTTTTAGATATTTTTTTTCTATGTTTTGAATATTAGGGAGAGAAAGTTTGGATTTTGATGTGATTTCTTTTATATTTTTAAAATTTTAAATCATATTTTTGTTTAGTTTTGGGTTTTGAAAGTGTTTGTTTCATTTTTTTTATTTAAATATTTTTCAAATATGTTTTTTAACTATAGGGAGAGAAATTGAGGATTGTTCAATATTTTGTTTCAGGGAATATTTGCAAATTTCTAGCGCACTTTAGTGATGCACAAAATTTGTAAGTAAATTTTATTTAAGAATGAATATTTTTCCTGTACCTTTTTGAGTTATTGAGAAAGTTTTGTTTTGTCTTCTTTTTTTAGTTTTTTGCCTTTTTTGTGTTTTGTTTTTGTTTTCATTTTATCGTGGAGATATTTTTTTTTAATTATAATTGAAATATACTATATTTAAAATAAATTGCGCATCATGCAGGTTTAGCGACTAGTGATGATCACCAATGTATATAATTGAAATATACTATATTTAAAAATAAACTGCGCATCGTGCAAGTTTAGCGATTAGTGATGATCACCAATGTATAATAATATTGGTGTAACTCATAGGTGCAAAAATAACGGGAAAACCATATTTGTATATGTAATGTTTTTACAATTTAAATCACTATAATTGGTTTTTTGTTTCCTTGAAATTATTATCGTTTTTAAATTAAATCCTTTTATTTGCAGATAAACTGCAAAGTAATCAAAGTATAAATTCATCATTAGAAGAAATATGAGTACTTAAAAAGACCTGCCCTAGATTCAACTTGCTAAAATACCAAGATCTGGGTGTTGGCAGGTACGTAACGCAAATTATTTTCCTTTAAAGGCCTTTCAATCATGATTGCCAAAACGGCATCTAATTACATTTTATTCATTTTTTGACTTAATAAATATTTTAAAATTTTTGGTAGAAGAATCAAAGAGGCACGTCCAGGAGAAAGATTAGGAAATTTGTTAAGAAAATTAGTTCATACTTTATAAGCACATAGGAATCGTAGAGGTTAGGGTGTTCCATATTATATATAGAAATTCTTTCAAGTAATATGGAGGGGGGGATTTTATTGATAATCCCTCCTTTAATAAGTATATTGGGACTTTTTGATAAATATATTGGGACTTAGTTATGTTTTTGACTTAGCATTTAACAAAAGTAGCGTTTGTCAAAATACTTTTTTTTTTAATGAAAAATTATAACTTTATTAAAAATAAAATAAATTTAGTACATCATGAGTAATGACTGACTCAATCAATGAATGATTTTTCTCTATCCAAATTACAAAATTATCACTATTTTCTATATCTTTGGTGTACTTTGCCAATAGATGTGCCAGTCGTGAAAATACTTGATTAAGAAGAGGGGGGAGAAGAAGTTTGGGCTCAATTTGACTGAAAATTCACAAGACTTCTCTCTCTCTCTCTCTCTCTCTCTCTCTCTCTCTCTCTCTCTCTCTATATATATATATATATATATATATATATATGTGTGTGTGTGTGTGTGTGTGTGCGCGCGTGTGTGTGTGCGCGCGCATATATATATATATATATATATATAAAGTTAAAATTGAGAAAAAATCTAATTAAATTCCAAAATTAAATTCTCAATTTTACGCAAGTATTTATCACCCATTACAAAAATCGTGGATTTTGTTAATTTTATATTAAAAGTGTCACTACTTTCAATGAAAATTATTTCTTTTTTAAATATAAGAATTAAATAGCCTATTGAACTATTAGTTAAATTTTTATTTATTTTAAGATAATTAAACAACTTGCTTTTTTTTTTTTAAAGAATCTTATTGTGGGGATAAATGAGTCGAGTAGAAATATTCGGACGTGGGCCAGGCCCGAGGATTTTGGGTAGCCCGAGAAGGATTGAATAGTAAGGGAAGCTTATGAAGCAAAGGGATGAGGACAAGAACAAGTAATGACGAACAAAGGTTGTCTCCCGAGGATCCAAACTTCCTCGGGAAACGTTGTGGGGGGATTGGGGCCCAGTTGCCTAGAGGATATCGTGCGAGAGGGCACCATGCTTCTAAGGATAAGCTTCAGATAAAAAAGTCCACAGTGAACCAGGAAATATCTGAGAAGAAGGTTGTTACCACCACATTAAATGTTCTGCACCTAACCAACTAGTCGTATTAATGTGAAAATAATATCTGAACAGTGATATTGAGCCTTACAACTACACACAAAGGTTCTAGGAGGGCTCTGATGGGACAAGCATCTAGAAAATCACTTATACAATCAATAGATGGAAGGTTGGGATTGAAAAGTAATAAGACTATATAAAGAAAAGACCCCGTGAGAAAAGGGGGAGATAATCACTAAGAGAGGAAAAGAAAGAAAGAACATCTTGTACTTAAAGAAACTTAAAGTAAATATAAGAACACTTGATCCTTGGACTTGACCGATGAGTATTATTCCCTTAAAACTGTGTTTTCTTACCTTTCTGGTGCGGATCCAATTTTTTGTGGCCCTTGCATGATTTGCTAAGTCTTACCTGTAAGATTCACTCTCTAACAAATATATTGTTTTGGGCTCGTTAGGCCATCATCCATTTCCAGTGGACTAAGGGCCAAAATCCAGTCCTTACACTTATCATTTGAAAGAGGAAGTATTATATTGAATTTGAATTGAGTAAGATAATTCAAGAATAAATTCTTTCTAAAACTATAATTAAAAAACTTAAATCATAATTATAATTAACATAACTAATAATTTAAGTAAAAAAATTAAACTTTAAGAATATAATTTGTAAGGAAAAATTTTAGCCTCTAAAAATTGAACTTTTTTTATTCAATGCCAACACCAAGAATAAAAATATAAAGATCAAAATCACAGTTTATAAAACTGACTCTAAAACATAACACAAAAACCAAGGTCGTAAAAATAGAAGAAAATCAAATAATATTATAACGAAGGCCAAATTATGGTAGTCCAAAAAAAAAATGCTTTTTCAAAAAATAAAATAATATAAAATAGTAATTCTAATAAACTACTACCATATAACTAGAGATAGAGGTACGTGATATCAAATCTAAGATACTAATAATACAGTAGACTAATATTCTTGTAGGGACCAGAGACCCAAATATAAATATTGGGCCACGGGCTTGTTCGAGAAGATACAACTATCTGAGGGCATTCGGTAACGAAGAAAATGCATGGCTGCAGGTTTTGCAAGTACTTGACAAGTGTGTGAATTGAGAAGAGCTATCCGAGAAGGGTTACATCCTCGGATAATCAAAGAGAAAGCCAGTATATGCCTTCTGGTGTTTACGGTGATACTTTAGGGGACTCTACTGATAGAAAAGCGCCTTGTAAGCACATAAGATAGGTGGAAGCAGAAGGATATCATAAAGAAAGCTGCTACCACCGTATTAATTGCAATGCAGCTAACTCTCTGGGCGCATTAATGAGGAAAAGATGTCTGAACAGTGATTTTCAACCTTTATAGCTGCTATCTAAAAACTTCAAGACAAAGTTGATGGAACAAATTGTTAGGATATGTGCCCTTAAATCCTATTGTATAATGTTATATATGACATTATGTATGACTTAATATTATGGTTAATAAAGTTGTTTTATTATTATCTAAAATAATGGTAACATGAATATTTGGACATTATCATATAGTCCATGAGATGCATAGTATGTGATTTATGTGATTTAGTCACGGAAGATATAAATCACAAATTATTTGTAAAATCAGAATTTTAGTTTGTAGTCGGTGATGAAATTGGGCATTTCATCTGCGAAGACTATAGCATATCAATTAAGATGATTTGTCTTAGTCATGAAAGTAGAGACTTCTAGTTGGTATGTTGATATGTTTTAAGAGTTAAGACACATTAAACTAGACCACTGTGAAATTTATTATTCTCCTAACGATTGTCAAATGAATAATAAATCTCACGACTTCTATTTTCATCAACTCTAAATCCTGACAGAATAATGGACCTGATCATGATGTATAGGTTGTTTTGATATATCAGGAGTGAGATTTATAAGTCATGATCAAAACCTCAATATGTTGGGCAGCTGCATTTAGTGTTGATGGAACATATATTCTCAAGATGGAATTTATAATCTCTTATTGGAGATATAAAATATTCCATTGAGATAAGTTTAATGAGTTTGGTTATTCTAAGTGTTAGGCTCAACCACTTTAGTAAGGAGTTACTAAAGTATATATTTATGAAATTGGATTTCATAAATATATGATGAATAACATAAAGGATTAAACCGGATACTCAAGGATTAAGATGTAGTAATCTTCAAAGTGGCAGTCAACATTCATAATTTTGTATTACTACAAATATTTTAATTAAGGGGTTGCATGTATAATAAAGTCTTGAGATATAATTTATTAATAAAGCCTAGAGTGCAATTGTATTTATATAGTGATATTAAATATAATTAATGGTAACTTTGGACTTGTCAAGAGTTGATAGAAAAGCCCAAAGCCTATTGGAGCTAGAATCTTATTTGTTCCCTTTTGGTCCCACTCCAAGCCACACACTAAAACCCAATTGGAAAGGCCCAATAGGCCAGCCTAATTAGATAATCAGTTAGTTATAAATGGAGAAACATACAGAATTTTATTTTATGAAAGAGAAACATCATTGTGAAATGGCGTGTATGTGTGAGTGAAACCACTCAATTATTCTCCCTTGGAAACTCATTGAGAGACCACACTTCTTGGGCGTAAAGTGGAATTGGAGTGAAGATTAAAATTGTTCCCAAGTACTTTTAATCTTTTGTTTTGAATTTCACCGCACCAAGGTACGCTATCTCGTTCTTAAATTCTGAAAATTACATACTGCATGTTATTAATCACAAATGAAATAAATCTATATTTGTTGCTTCCGCTGTGTGTTTTGTATGAGATACAAACCAAATTTGCCATCAATTAGTATCAGAGCCAGATTTTTCAATTTCATGATTGTATAGCATGTGATTGTTTTTAGAATTTAAGAAAACTGTTATCTTTGTGTTTTACTTTTTTGCAGTAAAATTTTTTGTATTATTGTGTCCTTGAACGTGTTCCTTTGTGCAGACATGGTTTGATAATCATGGTTTTATGAATTTTTGTTATTAGCGTTGGAATTCATATGCCATGATTCAGTTATATATGTGATATATAGATTGAAGTTTATGTAGACACGGCATGATTCATTTATATAGCGTTGGAATTCATATGCCGTGATTCATTTGTGAAGACACGGCATCATTCATCAATCCAAAAGCTTATTGTCAAGGATTGATAGTTATAGAAAATTATGTAACCGGCAAGAATTGATTGCCGTGTCTATCAACTCATGTGCGTGAACCAAATGAATGCACCGCTTGGACTTTGTTTTTGCACGGCTTGGATATAACAAAGCAGTGGTGTGATAATTGTAATATATGCATGTTCTTTAAGGGTTCATATGATTCAATGGCTATAAGTGGCATGTGATGATTGTTTAAAAAAAATTGAAACCATATATTATATTATATATATATATATATATATATATATAGATTTATATGGGTTCATATGATTCAATCCGTATATATAAAGGATGCATAAGGTTTCATCTAATCATTATATTATATTATATATATATAATATATATATAAGTAATATAATATATATGAGTTTGTTTTTATATTAATATATATTAACACTAGAATTAAAGTATTTGTTTAATGAAATTTATTCCTAATGAGATTAGGATTATGTTTTCAAGGTTTCTAGCATTATTATAGTTCTTGATCTTAAAAACGTTTATTTTAAAACATCTAGTGGGAGAGAGATATAATGGTTGAATCTCGCGGCCTCCATTATCAGTTCATAGTAGTGTGGGTAAACACCTCATCTTGGCTTATATGCCTTGCAATCCCAAAGGAGGGTGTTTACTTCATAGTACTATAAGATTAAACTCACCTGTTTAAAGTAGTGTGGACAAACACCTCGTCTTGGCGCATATGCCTTGCGATCCCAAAGGGGGGTGTTTACTTCATAGTACTACAAGATTGAACTCACACATTTAAAGTAGTGTGGACAAACACTTCGTCTTGGCACATATGTCTCGCGATCCCAAAGGAGAGTGTTTTTATTTTATGGTACTACAAGTTTAAACATTATAAGGGAAATGAAATGTGGCTACACATGATTCTAGATAATGGTGTACACTAGACTAAGTGTAATGTTAACCTCCCAAAGGAGCTATGCCATTATTACTTAGAGTCTAAAGACAAAAACGGCATATTATTAATGTTTGATAAGAGTTATCATGATAGCATTGATAATGAGAATAGTTCTCAACCAATTAATGTGTTTATAATAAACATGCTACCAAGGAATTATAGACATGGATTAGGTTGTCGTTGCATATATTATTTTATGGTTTTATTCAGGTTCCATATTATATGCTTATATGCTAAATTAATAATATCTAGTTTACTTATTATATTCATGTTTGTTATTTTCAGATTTAAATTATGGCATTATTTAGCCCACTTGTTGCTATTCTTAATCAAAACAAACTGACTGGATCTAACTATGTTGATTGGAAAAGAAATTTAGACATTGTTTTTACTGCTGAAGAGCGCAAATATGTGCTTACTCAACCATGTCTTAACTTTCCATCATTAAATGCTCCTCTTGAGGAAAAACAGCAATATGATCGTTGACAGAAATCTAATAAGATGGCCAAGTGTTATATCCTAGCATCTATTTCAAATGTTCTACAGGATCAAATGCAGGATGTAGAACTAGCTTCGGACATTATGCTAAGTCTGAAGGAGATATTTGGTGAGCAAGGCCGTTCTGCAAGACAAGAAACTATGAGGCAAATTTATAATACCAAATGTTAGGATTAGTGCCCTTAAATTCTATTGTAATATGTCATGTATGATATTATATATGACATTATTTATTAAATGATGTATGACTTAATATTGTGATTAATAAAGTTGCTTTATTCTTATCTAAAATGATAGAAACATGAATATTTGGACATTATCATATAGTCTATGAGATGCATAGTATGTGATTTATGTGATTTAGTCACAAAAGATATAGATCATAAGTTCTTTGTAAACTCAGAATTTTGATTCGTAGTCGGTGATGAAATTGGGCATTTCATCTGCGAAGACTATAATATATTAACTAAGATGATTCGTCTTGATCATGGAAGTGGAGACTTCTAGTTGATATATTGATATGTTTTAAGAGTTAAGACATATTGAACTGGACTGCCGTGAGATTTATTATTCTCCTAACGACTATCAAATTAATAATAAATCTCACGACTTATATTTACATTAACTCTTAATCCTGATAGAATAATGGACCTGATCATGAAGTGTAAGTTGCTTTGATATATCAAGAGTGAGATCTAAAGTATCGATCAAAATCTTCAGTATGTTGGGCAGTTACATTTAGTGTTGATGGAACATATATTCTTAAGATGGAATTCATAGTCTCTTAACGGAGATATAAAATATTCCCTTGAGATAAGTTTAATGGGTTCAGTTATTCAGAGAGTTAGGCCTAACCACTTTAGTAAGACTAAAGTATATATTTATGAAATTAGATTTCATAAATATATGATGAATAACTTTAAAATGATTAAACCGGGTACTTAAGGATTAAGATGTAGTAATTTACAAAGTGGCAGTCTACATTCATGACTTTGTATTACTACGAATATTTTATGAAGGGGTTGCATGTGCAATAAAGTCTTGGGAAATAATTTATTGATAAGGCCTAGAGTGCAATTATATTTATATAGTTATATTAAATATAATTAATGGTAACTTTGGACTTGTCAAGAGTTGACAGAAAAATCCAAGGCCCATTGGAGCTAGTGTCTTGTTTGTTCCCTTTTTGGTCCCACTCCAAGCCACATACTAAAGCCCAATTGGAAAAGCCCAAAAGGCTAGCCCAATTAAATAATCAGTTATTTAGGGAGAAACATTCAGATTTTAATAAGTGATAGAGACTTCTTCATGAAATGGTTATGTATGTGAGTGTTGGACACTTTCTCATTCTCCCTAGAACAAACACATATAACTGATTGAGAGACCACACATCTTGGGCATCAAGTGGAATTGGAGTGAAGATTAAAATTTCCCAAGTGCTTTTCATCTTCGGTTTTGAAATTCACCATACCAAGGTACGCTCTCTTGATTCTATATTCTAAAACTTACATAGCGCATGTTATCAATTGCGAATGAAGTAAATCCGTTAATTTTCCGCTGCTTATGTTTTGTATACGATACAAACATGTATTTTTCCATCACCAAAATGGCTGAAGGTACTTCAGTGAGGGAGCATTGTCTTAGAATGATCTTGTTAGATAAATAACATGTTTGTGTCGCATACAAAACATACGCAGCGAAAAATTAACGGATCTACTTCATTCGCAATTGATAACATGTGCTATATAAATTTCAGAATATAATAACAAGAGAGTGTACCTTGATATGATGAATTTCAAAACAAAGATTAGAAGTACTCAGGAACACTTTTAATCTTCACTCAAATTCCACTTGATGCCCAAGATGTGTGGTCTCTCAATCAGTTCTATGTATTTTTTCTAGAGAGAAAATATGAAGGAGTCTCTTACACCAACATACAAACCATTTCATCCTAATAAAAATTTTGCATATTTCTTTCCACATAATTGATTATCTAATTGAGCTAGTCTTTTGGGCCTTCCCAATTGGGCTTTAATGTGTGGCTTGAAGTGGGACCAAAAGGGAACAAATAAGACACTAACTCCAATAGGCCTTGGGCTTTTCTGTCAACTCTTGACAAGTCCAAAGTTTCCATTAATTATATTTAATACCACTATATAAATATAATTGCACTCTAGGCCTTATTAATAAATTATATCCAAAGACTTTATTATATATGTAACCCCTTCATAAAATATTCAAAATAATACAAAGTCATGAATATAGACTACCACTTTGTAAATTACTACATTTTAATCCTTGAGTACCCAGTTTAATCCTTTTAAAGTTATTCATCATATATTTATGAAATCCAATTTCATAAATATATACTTTAGTAATTTCTTACCAAAGTGGTTAGGTCTAGTTCTCTGAATAACTGAACCCATTAAACTTATCTGAAGGGAATATTTTGTATCTCTGTTAAGAGACTAGGAATTTCATCTTGAGAATATATGTTCCATTAACACTAAATGTGGCTGCCCAACATACTGAGGTTTTAACCGTTACTTTAGATCTCACTCCTGATATATCAAAGCAACATACACTTCATAATCTAGTCTGTGATTCTCTCAGGATTAAGAGTTCATATGAATAGAAGTCGTGAGATTTATTATTCAATTGACAGTCGTTAGGAGAATAATAAATCTCACAGCGGTCCAGTTCAATATGTCTTAACTCTTAAAACATATCAATATATCAACTAGAAGTCTCCACTCCCATGATCAAGACAAATCATCTCAGTTATTATGTTATAGTTTTCGCAGATGAAATGCCCAATTTCATCACCAACTATGAACTATAATTCTGAGTTTACAAAGAACTTGTGATTTATATCTTCTGTGACTTATCACATAAATCACATACTATGCATCTCATGGACTATATGATATTGTTCGAATATTCATATTACCATTATTTTAGATAATAATAAAACAAATTTATCAATCACAACATTAAGTCATACATAATGTCAAACATGATGTCATACTTAATATCATACATAGCATCATACAATAGGATTTAAGGGCACCAATCCTAACAGATCTCTAATCTGAATACATTAGAAGTTTTAGGTGTCGATATTGATGGAGAATCCCAGGTGGATATGATACTCCAGTCACTACCAGAATCATTCAAGGAATTCAGGCTTAACTATAATATAAACAAAAAGATTTATACATTGTCTGAATTGATGAATGAGTTAGTAATGGCGGAAGGCATCCTTGGTACTTCTAGTGTTGATGCCAATATGGCTGAAACTTCTACTTCTCAACCTAAGTTGAAAGGCAAGGGTAAAAAGAAGAAGAAGAAGAAGGACTTCACCAAGAGAGATGGTAAACAAGTTGCCTTAGGAGTTGCCAACAAAGGAAAGAAAACCAAAGGAAAGTGTTTCTATTATGGTGAGAAAGGACATTAGAAGAGTAATTGTCCAATATTCAAAGCTGCCAAGAATAAAGGTATGGAAAGTAAATTCCTTCTTAAAACATGTTTAGTACAGAATCCCACGGATTCCTAGTGTGTGGATTCAGGTTGTACTAATCATATCTACAACACTTTGCAGGGGTTCTAGGAGACCAGAAAGCTGAATGAAGGAAAATTATTTCTTACTTTGGCTGATAGGAGCAGAATACCAGTTGTAGCTGTTGGAGTGTTTAATTTATGCTTTGAGTCTAGGGTTTTAATATTAGAAGACTGTTTGTATGTACCTAATGTTCGTAGGAATTTAATTTCTGTAACTTATTTAGGTAAACATGGATATTATGTTATCCTAAAAGACAATGTTGTAATAAAGAAGGATAAAATGTTTATCTGTTCTTGAAATATTGTGGATGGTCTTTACATTTTAACTCCTGACAAGCATGAATTATACAATTCTGAATTAAATAGTAGCTCTCATGTAAAATCATTAAAGAGAAAGTTTCCTTCTACTAGTGATGCATATCTATGGCACTTGCGTTTAGGTCATATTAATTCAAATAGGATTCAAAGACTAATCAAAGATGGACTTTTACAGCCCACGGACTTTGATGGATTTCCAGTTTGCGAATCTTGTTTAGAAGGTAAAATGACCAACGACCTTTTAATGCAAAAGATAGAAAAGCCCAAAAGTTTCTTGAATTAGTTCAAACAGATGTATGTGGTCCTATGTCAACTCAAGCAAAAGAAGGTCATGAGTACTTCATTACTTTTACGGATGATTACTCAAGATATAGTTATGTGTACCTAATGAGATGGAAGTCCGAAACCTTTAAAAAGTTCAAAGAGTTTAGGGCTGAAGTTGAAAATCAATTGGGTAAACGCATAAAGGCCATTCGATCTGATCGAGGTGGCGAATACCTTCTTGGAGATTTCAAGGATTATCTAATTTCAAATGAGATTGTCTCCCAATTGACTACACTTGGAACTCTCCAGGAAAATGGTGTAGCGGAAAGAAGGAATAGGACTCTTTTGGAAATGGTTAGGTCCATGATGAGTTATTCAACTTTACCAATTTCCTTTTAGGGATATGCACTAAAAACTGCCATGCATATTTTGAATTTAATTCCATCAAAATCTGTTTCAAACACACCTAAGGAATTGTGGAGTGGGTGCAAGCCTAGTATGAAATATCTCCATATTTGGGGATGTCCAGCACATGTGTTGAAAGGGAAGTTTGATAAGTTGGAAGCTAAAACGGAAGTATGTATGTTTTTAGGGTATTCAAAGGAAACCAAGGGTTATTTATTTTATAATCATAAGGATAACAAAGTGTTTGTTAGCACCCATGCCAAATTTTTGGAAGATGATTATGTGAATAATTTTAATTCTAGAAGTAAAGTTGTATTGGCTGAATTAGATGAACTTGTAATTAAACAACTAATGGATGAAACTAAGAATAATGTGGCTGTATTGGATACACCATAAGACATTAATCATGAGATGACTAGTACACAAGTGCCTCGTCGTAGTGGGAAAATTGTTCGGCCTCCTATAAGATTTATAGGTTTAGGAGAAATTTATGAAGCTATCCCAGAAGAGGCTGAATCGGATCCCTACACTTATGAGGAGGCAATGAATGATATAGATGCACATCATTGGGTCCAAGCTATGAAATTTGAATTGGATTCTATGTATTTCAATCAAGTACGGGATCTTGTAAAGGCGCCTAACGGCATTAAACCTGTTGATTGCAAATAAGTTTACAAGAGGAAGAGAGGAATAGATGGAAATGTTGAAACCTTTAAAGCAAGACTAGTGGTGAAAGGGTATACACAAAAAGAGGGTATTGATTATGATGAAACTTTTTCGCCAGTAGCCATACTTAAATCTATCAGAATTCTCTTATCCATTGCTACTCATTATGATTATGAGATTTAGTAAATGGATGTCAAGACTACATTTCTTAATGGCAATCTTGAAGAAAAAATCTATATGATGCAACCGGAAGGTTTCATAGCAAAGAACCAAGAGCATATGGTATGCAAGTTGAAAAGGACCATTTATGGACTTAAGCAATCAAAACATTTGGTTTTGAACAAAATCTTGATGAACCATGTGTGTACAAAAAACATCGAGACAAAATAGTAATGTTCCTAGTGCTTTATGTTGATGATATTCTACTCATTGGAAATGATGTAAGGATAATGTCATCGGTAAAGGTTTGGTTGTCAAGCCAATTTGAAATGAAGGACTTGGGTGAAGCTAACTTTATTCTAGGGATCAAGCTTTGGCGAGATCGCAAGAATAAGATATTAGTTTTATCACAAATTGGGTATATAGATAAGGTTCTAGAACGATTTAGCATGCAAAAATCTAAGAAACGATTACTTCCTTTCAGACATGGAGTTCCTCTGTCTGATGACCAAAGGCCTAAGACTCTTGGGAAAGAAAATATAATAAGACAAGTTCCTTATGCTTCTGCAATGGGAAGTCTTATGTATGTCATGCTATGTACTAGACCAGATATCTGTTATTCAGTTGACATGGTCAACCGATATCAATCAAATCCAAGACTTAAACATTGGCAAGCTGTAAAGCATATTCTCATGTATCTATGGAGAACAAGAGATTATATGCTTGTTTACCATAGTGAAGATTTGATTCTCATTGGTTATACAGATTCTGATTTTCAGTCAGATCTTGATTTCAGAAAGTCCACTTTAGGTTGTGTGTTCACCTTGGGAGGTGGAGCCATAAGTTAGAGGAGTGTTAAGCAATCTTGTATTACGGACTCCACCATGGAAGCTGAATATGTTGCTGCTTGTGAGGCGGCAAAGGAAGCTATTTGGCTCAAGAAATTTCTTTCTGATCTTGGTGTTGTGAGAATGGAGTAAGTTTCCATCACATTATTTTGCGACAATAGTGAAGCAGTTGCACATTCCAAAGATCCAAGGAATCACAAGAAAGGAAAGTACATTCAGAGAAAGTATCACATTATTCGAGACTTTGTTAGTCGAGGAGATGTAGTAGTAGCAAAGATTGATAGTGCAAATAATCTAGCGGATCTCTTTACCAAAACCTTCCCACAAAGGACTTTTAAGTCACATTTGGAGGGAATGGGAGTTAGATTAGTGCACAATAGTCTTTAGGGCAAGTGGGAGATTGTTAGGATATGTGCCCTTAAATCCTATTATATGATGCTATGTATGACATCATGTATGACTTAATGTTATGATTTATAAAGTTGTTTTATTATTATCTAAAATAATGGCAACATGAATATTTTGACATTATCATATAGTTCATGAGATGCATAGTACGTGATTTATGTGATTAAATCATGGAAAATATAAGTCACAAGTTCTTTTTAAACTCAGAATTTTAGTTCATAGTCGGTGATGAAATTGGGCATTTCATCTGCGAAAACTATAGCATATCAACTAAGATAATTTGTCTTGATCATGGAAGTGGAGACTTCTAGTTCGTATGTTGATATTTTTTAAGAGTTAAGGCATATTGAACTGGACCGCTGTGAGATTTATTATTCTCCTAACGATTGTCAAATGAATAATAAATCTCACGACTTCTATTTACATCAACTATAAATCCTGAGAGAATAATGGACTTGATCATAAGGTGTAGGTTGCTTTGATATATCAGGAGTGAGATTTATAAGTCATGATCAAAACCTTAGTATGTTGGGCAGTCGCATTTAGTGTTGATGGAACATATATTCTCAAGATGGAATTCATAATCTCTTAACGAAGATATAAAATATTCTCTTGAGATAAGTTTAATGGGTTTGGTTATTTTGAGTGTTGGGCCCAACCACTTTAGTAAGGAGTTACTAAAGTATATATTTATGAAATTGGATTTCATAAATATATGATGAATAACATAAAGGATTAAGATGTAGTAATCTTCAAAGTGGCAGTCAACATTCATAACTTTGTATTACTACGAATATTTTAATGAAGGGGTTGCTTGTATAATAAAGTCTTGGGATATAATTTATTAATAAGGCCTAGAGTGCAATTGTATTTATATAGTGGTATTAAATATAATTAATAGTAACTTTGAACCTGTCAAGAGTTAACAGAAAAGTCCAAAGCCCATTGGAGCTAGAGTCTTATTTGTTCCCTTTTGGTTTCACTCCAAGCCACACACTAAAGCCCAATTGGAAAGGCCCAATAGGCCAACCCAATTAGATAATCAGTTAGTTATAAAGGGAGAAACATACAGAATTTTATTTTAAGAAAGAGAGACATCATTGTGAAATGGTGTGTATGTGTGAGTGAAGCCACTCAATTATTCTCCTTTGGAAACTGATTGAGAGACCACATTTCTTAGGCGTAAAGTGGAATTAGAGTGAAGATTAAAAGTGTTCTCAAGTACTTCTAATCTTTTATTTTAAATTTCACAGCACCAAGGTATGCTATTTCGTTCTTAAATTCTGAAAATTACATACTACATGTTATCAATCATGAATGAAATAGATCCATGTTTGTTGCTTCTGTTGTGTGTTTTGTATGAGATACAAAACCAGATTTTCCATCACACGTATCAAGGGGAACCATCTGACCGGCATGTGAAAAAATGAGAGTATAAAGAAAGGAAGAGGCAAAGAGAAAGAGGGATCGAAAAATCTTGGAAGAGACACTGTAGTAACAGAGAGAAAGAGTAACAGTTGTAATCAACAAAGAAGTTATACAACTATCCTCCTCGGATTAAGCCGAGGATGGTTTTCTATAACATAAACTTGTCTATTTCAGTTTTCCTATTTATGGGACACCCTTTGATAATTATTTAACTCACTTAAAGCTCAGTTTTTCCAATCCACATTCTATAAATTCATTGTTAGGATTTCTTGGGCCTGTGTCCATTCAGCTCGTGGGCCTAGCCTTCAAAATTGTGTCCTTACAATTGGCACCATCTGTGAGAAATTTTGGTGCGTTGGTGAGCTTGATATTCAACTATGGTAGGATTAGGTCCTAATAGAGCCGAGTCTGATGGTTCTCAACATCTCGATCATTTTCTTCACCTTAAAGGAGAAAGGGACCGTGAAGGAAGCGTGCATACGATTCATACTGGAAGGAGTCAACTTCAAGATAGGGGTCATGTGTCCCATAGAGACACCATAAGGAACATGCAGCGTAAAATTGATCACTTGAAGGAAATACTACGCCATGAACGAAGGAGGCAAAGTCTCTCCATCTCCGATCTTTCTTCGGATGATGAAGAAGATGCTAGCTATAGGCATAGGTCGCAGACACCTCCTAGTGAATCTTTCTCCCACGAAAAGGAACGTTATCATGAGTGCGGAAGCAGAAACTCGTCTTCTAAGGGCTTGGGAAATGATGCTATGAGTAGGGCGCTCAATCAGATTTCCAGATCACCCTTCATGCGTAGAATTGAAGGAGGAAAGCTTCCTTGGAAATTTACTCATCCCACGTTCACTGTGTATAACGGTCGAACAGATCTTGTGGAGTATGTGAGTCATTTCAATTAGAGAATGACTGTCCACTCTAGGAATGAAGCCCTTATGTGCAAGGTATTCTCATCCAATTTGGGGCCTGTGGCGATAAGGTGGTTCGATGGCCTTGCAGCAAGTTCTATTGGTTCTTTTATAGAGCTCACAAGGGCTTTCTGCTCTCTGTTTATCACATGTAGCAGAGTTCCTCAGCCCTTGGATTCCTTGTTATCTCTTTCTATGAGAGAAGAGGAGACCCTAAAAACGTACTCGGACAGGTACTGGGAGATATTTAATGAGATCGTTGGGAATTTTGATGATGTGGCCGTAAGGACTTTTAAGGTCGGCCTGTCAACAGAGCATGACTTGAGGAAGTCTTTGACTAAGAGGCCTGTAAGGAGTGTGCGCCGACTGATGGATTGTATCGATGAGTATAAACGAGTTGAGGAGGATCAACTGCAAGGCAAGGGAAAAACTAAGGTAATCCCTCAGGAGAGGAGGGATTTTAAGTCAAACCGATACAAAAACAACAAGCCACGGAGGGACTACAATATGCAGTCAGGGGTCCACGGCACCTCAGGCGATCAATGCGGTGTTCTGAGAACCAATACATCAAATCTTGGAGAAAATTTAGAATAAGCCGTATTTTAAATGGCCGAATAAGATTGGAGGAGACCCCATGAAGCGCAATCAAAACCTTCACTGTCAATATTGTTGGGAAATCATCATGTTTGTATCGCATACAAAACATACGCAGCGGAAATAAACGGATCTACTTCTTTCGCAATTGATAACATGTACTATGTAGGTTTCAGAATATAAGAACAAGAGAGTGTACCTTGATGCGGTGAAATTCAAAAACCGAATGAAGAAGTACTCGGGATGACTTTCAATCTTCACTCCAATTTCACTTGATGCCTAAGATGTGTGGTCTCTCAATCAGTTCTATGTTTCTAGAGAGAATATCTTATTACACTTACTAAACATACAAACCATTTTATTCTAATATAAAATTCTGTATGTTTCTCTCCACATAACTGATTATCTAATTGGGCTAGCCTTTTGGACCTTCCCAATTAGGCTTTAGTGTGTGGCTTGGAGTGGGACCAAAAGGGAACAAATAAGACACTAGCTCCAATGGGCCTTGGGCTTTTCTGTCAACTCTTGACAAGTCTAAAGTTACCATTAATTATATTTAATACCACTATATAAATATAATTGCACTCTAGACTTCATTAATAAATTATATCCCAAGACTTTATTATACATGCAACCCCTTCATAAAATATTCGTAGTAATACAAAGTCATGAATATAGACTGCCACTTTGTAAATTACTACATCTTAATCCTTGAGTACCCGGTTTAATCCTTTTGAGTTATTCACCATATATTTATAAAATCCAATTTCATAAATATAGACTTTAGTCTTACTAAAGTGGTTAGGCCTAACTCTCTGAATAACTGTACCCATTAAATTTATCTCAAGGGAATATTTTATATCTCCGTTAAGAGATTATGAATTCCATCTTGAGAATATATGTTCCATCAACACTAAATGTGGCTGCCCAACATACTGAGGTTTTGACCGTTACTTTAAATCTCACTCCTGATATATCAAAGCAACCTACATTTCATGATCAGGTCCATTATTCTCTCAGAATTAAGAGTTCATGTGAATACAAGTCGTGAGATTTATTATTCAATTGACAGTCGTTAGAAGAATAATAAATCTCACAGCGGTCCTGTTCAATATGTCTTAACTCTTAAAACATATCAACATATTAACTAGAAGTCACCACTTCCATGATCAAGACAAATCATCGTAGTTAATATGTTATAGTCTTCGCAGATGAAATGCCCAATTTCATCACCGACTACGAACCAAAATTCTGAGTTTACAAAGAACTTGTGATCTATATCTTCTGTGACTAAATCACATAAATCACATACTATGCATCTCATGGACTATTTGATAATGTTCGAATATTCATGTTACCATTATTTTAGATAAGAATAAAACAACTTTATTAAACATAATATTAAGTCATACATCATTTCTCAAATAATGTCATACATAATATTATACATAGCATCATACAATAGGATTTAAGGGCACATATCCTAACAAATATCACCAGGAACGTGGGCATACTACCAAAGATTGCAGAACTTTAAGGAATCGTTTGGAACAACTAGTCAGAGAAGGAAGGTTACAGCAGTTTGTATACCGACCCAATGGCTAGGGAGACCACACCAGGCCTAGGGCTCCGGGGAGTGCTTCTTCAAGGCCCCTATTGGGCATAATCAATGTCTTGTTTGTGGCACCTGGGAGGACTGGATCTTGTCCCTTCAGGGTGATGTCCGTTGCTCGGCTGACTGTCGAGGATCCAAATTATAAGCTGAAGAGGGCCAGGGTAGAGGTCCAACCAGCATTAAGTTTTTTGGATGAGGATAAGAAAGGGACCATCCAACCACATGATGACACTTTGGTAGTCACCCTTAGAATAGAAGGGTACGACGTGAAGAGGATGATGGTCGATCAAGGTAATAGGGCAGAAATCATGTATCCGGATCTATACAGAGGTTTGGGCTTAAAACCTGAGGATCTGACAACATATGATTTGCCTCTGGTAAGTTTTGATGGGAAAGTTATCATCCCGAGAGGTTAAATTAGGTTGCCTGTACAAGTAGGGTCAGAGGTGGTTGAAGTAGACTTTATCGTGGTACTCTCCCTACATAGCCATTGTAGCCAGACCCTGGCTTCATGCCCTAGGGGCCGTTTCTTCGACTTTGCACTTGAAGGTGAAATACCCGTCGGGGGACCGGGTTGAAGAGCTTGTAAGAAGCTAATCTATAGCTAGGCAGTGCCTTATAGCTGCCATTATGTATCAGCCCGCAGTCGAGTCTACAGCTTTCGTAGATAGAGGCCCATAGGAATCAAAGGTCCCGATCCTACCTAATGTTGTGAGGTCAAAAGAGGTAAAATGCGAGATGCTGGAGAAAGTTGCTATTGATGGGGATCTGGAGAGTTTTTTTCAGATCAAGCTTAATTGCCTCCTCGGGAGAAGGAAGAGCTGTTAGCACTCCTTGGAAGGAATATTGGTGTGTTTTCCTGGAACACCTATGAGGCCTCAGGGGTAGATCCAAGATTCATTTGCCATCATTTGAATGTTAACCCAGCTGTCCTCCCCAAGAAGCAGCCATCTCGACGTTCATCTAAAGAGTATTCTGATGCTGTCAAGGAAGGGGTGAATAAGTTTAAGCAGACAGAGGCTATTAAAAAGGTATTTTACCCTGAATGGCAGTGGTAGTAAAGAAGAAAAATGGAAAATGGAAGGTGTGTGTGGATTTCACAGATTTAAACAAAGCCTACCCGAAAGACCCTTTTCCCATGCCTCGAATTGATCAACTAGTAGACGCGACTGTAGGCCATTCGCGAATGAGCATTTTGGACGTCTTTCAAGGATATCACCAGATCCCTCTAGCCTTGGATGATCAAGAAAGAATGGCCTTTGTTACTCCTATCGGAAATTATCATTACAAGGTAATGCCTTTTGGTCTGAAAAATGCTGGGTCCACTTATCAAAGAATGATGACAAAGATGTTTGAGCCACAGCTAGGAAAAAACATTGAGATCTATATAAATGACATGGTGGTCAAAAGTAAGTTGGAATCCGAGCATGTCAATGACCTCAGAAATATCTTTGAGATCTTAAGAAAACACAAGCTACGACTCAATGCGTCCAAGTGCTCTTTTGGTGTCGGATCAGGGAAATTTTTGGGCTACATGATTACCCACCGCAGGATTGAAGTCAATCCAGACCAGATTCAAGCGATCAACAACTTGTAACCACCTCGGAATCCTAAAGAGGTCCAAAAATTAACTAGAATGACTGCTACCCTAAATCGGTTCATCTCTCGATCAGCGGACAGGTGCAGGCCTTTTTTCCAACTGCTGAACAAATGAAAAGGATTTGAGTGGAGTGAAGAGTGTGTCTTGGCCTTCCAACAGCTGAAAGAATATTTATCTCAGCCACCCATTATGTCCAACCCTACGGTGGACGAGGTTCTGTTTACTTATATCGTTGTGGCGGCTCATGCAGTGAGCCTGATGCTTATACGAGATGATAATGGCATACAGAGACCTGTTTACTATGTAAGTAAGTCTCTTCATGAGGTTGAGATCCGTTATCTATCGCTGGAAAAGGCTATTTTTGTAGTGGTACATACCACTCGCAAGCTCCTTCATTACTTCCAGTCACACACGGTCGTGGTCCTCAACCAACTCCAGCTCAAATCTCTACTTTGAAGTGCAGATTACACAGGAAAAATTGCAAAGTGGGGTACAATCCTAAGGGCTTTTGATATAAAGTATATGCCTCGTACATCTGTTAAGGGACAAGTCTTGGCCGATTTGGCAGCCGAATTCGCTAAACCTTTGCTAGAAGAGAATGTCAAGAGGCCAGGCATGGATTGAAATTCAGTTGGCCTAATATCCGTACAAGAACCTTTATCCTAGAAGGTGTATGTGGATGGTGCGGCCAATAAAAGAGGATCTAGAGTGGGGCTAGTTTTGATATCTCCTAAGAAGATCATTATCAAGAAATCCTTGAGGTTGGGATTCTCGGCCACAAACAATGAGGCTGAGTACGAGGCCCTGTTAGTCAGAATGGCCATGGTTCAAAAAATGGGGGGAAACTCAGTGGAAGTATTCTCGGATTCAAAATTGATCGTCGGCCAGGTGAGAGAAGAGTTGAAAGCTAAGGACGAGAGAATGCAGGAATATTTGGGTCATGTCAGGCAGATGCAGTCATGATTTGAATCCTTTAGCTTGATGCATATCCCTAGAAGTGGGAATACGCATGCAGACTCTCTAGCCACTCTTGCAACCTCCTCAGCGCAAGGTCTACCTTGGGTTATCCTTGTTGAAGATCTGCATAAACTTACTGGAATGAAGGAAGCGCCTCACATCCATCAAATTAGGGTGGGACCTAGTTGGATGGACCCTATAGTGGTGTTCCTCAAGGATGATATCTTACCTGAGGAAAAAATCGAAGCTAACAAGACACGGAGGAAAGCTCTTTGGTTTTGGTTGTCTGAGGATAAGAAATTATACAAGCATTCCTTCTCTGGGCCCTATTTGTTGCGCATACACCCTGAGGCTTCAAAGCTGCTTCTTGAAGAACTACACGAAGGTGTTGACAACCCATTTTGCAACCCGCATTTAACCTCGTCGGGAGGGTAAAAGGGTAATTTTTCCTTGAAAATATGCTTCTTGATTCTGGTCATTAGATCCTTAATCTCATTCAACCAAAATGATCTTAATGTTATAACAATCAAATCGACTGGTCATAAGCCCTAATCGGACCACAAGATTGAAAGTTATCATCAAATCAAGTTTTAATGGCTGAGATGCACTATCACATGTTGAGTCTGACTATATATAATTATGAACAATTGATTTCGATTGGTTATAAGTATAATCAATTTGAGATCAACGATGTGTCATAATTTGATTGGTTAGGACTACATTTTATGGTAAGGTTGCACACACCTAATTAATTAGATAGTTAAACATTAATTATTCAATGAGTAATTTGTGCAATTATCTTTTAATTAGAGTAAATTTGGGACCAATTAAGTCTAAAATGGGAGTGATTGGAGCCATTTAATGTTAATTGGGAGCTAACTTGGGACCTATTAATTTTAATTGTGCTGAAACCATTTTCTAATAAATGATCTCTGCTCACCATTTCATCAATATCTCTCAGAATATTTTGAATCTGTGAATGAGATTAATTTTCCCAGAAACTAGACATCTGGGGCTTCAATTTGAGCACAAGAACAAAACAATTCCGATCAGAATTGAGTCAGATATGATTTTTCGAAATTGGCTCCACAGGTTGTTACAGCAGCTACGGGAAAACCGAATTTTGGCTTGCTTCTCACTCCCACCAATCTTTCCATTTAATGCACCAGATTTCCCCAAAGGCTAAAATGAGGTCTAGGTTCATGATTCTTTGTCAACCTTCATTAATGGCCTTCCATTCATATTTCATCCACTACTACTATATAAACCCCCCTCTCCTTCATTTCAAGACACACAAAAAAAAACCCCCTCTCTTCCCATCTCTTGAGTTCTAGTGAAGTTGAGTAGTCTTGTCATATCTTGGTCTTCCTGAGACTCAAGGTATTGAGTGAGAATCACTCTTCCTCTCCTAACTCTTCTTTGCCTCCACCCTTAGAACCTCTACCAAGAGTCTCCTCCTCCACCATATGGATCTTGCATGAAAGTATAATTTCTTTTCCTAACTTATTTTTTGTGTTGCCATGATGAGAATTTAGGATTAAAGCATGATAGTAACTGTTTAAATTCTCTTGAATATGTTTGAATGTTCTTAAATGTTCTTATGTGTTCTTCACATGTTCTTGATTGTTCTTTACATGTTCATGCATAAACACTAGTTTAGATCTTAAACTCACATCAAAAATATGAAAAACATGTTTGTTTTGTAATTCTTTCAAATCCTTGAATCTAGGATATCACTATACACACACATTCACTAGAATCTATTTTTCAATCCATATGCAATGCTTAACAAACTGAATTAGGGTTTATCACACACACACACACACACTTTAAATTTAACATGCAAATTGATTGATAACATATTGAATGATGTGATATGAATGTTGGCCACCATAGTCTAGAAGACCGGTTTCACCGGGCAAGGTGGGTGCCTAATACCTTCCCACCTTGTAACCTAGCCTCCGAACTTAGATCAAAGGTTGATAGACCAATGTTTATCCTTGTAATTTTTAATTTTTAGATTGTAACTAGGAAATAAAGTCATGTACTTTATCTTAAATTGTATTTAGGACTAAAGCCATGTAATTTCCTATGATCAATGTAAATTCAATTTCAAATTAATAAAATGAGAAATTATTTTTCAATTTAGGTTTTCTTATTTTTTCAATAATTAAATAAGTGGCGACTCCATTGTAAAACTCTTAATTTAAAGGGAAAAATATAACTAGTCGAACCTCCATTTTAAGAGGCAATAACACGACTCCACCCATTCGCGTGGGTTTGGCCTAACACACCCTAAAAAAGGGGCCCGGGGGCGCGGTCTCTCACAGAAGGAATCTGTGGAAGCCACACAGGAGGCAGGTCTTTAGCTCACAGGGCCTTAACTCAGGAATATTGGTGGCCAAATATGCAAAGGGAAGCACAGGAGTACGTGAGGAAGTGTGATCAATGTTAGAGGTTTGCGCCGAATATCCACCAACTAGAGGGAGTCCTTAATCCTTTATCTAGCCCGTGGCCCTTCGCTCAGTGAGGCTTGGACATTGTAGGTCCTTTTTCTAAGGCAGCCGGGAGTAAAAGATATCTGTTGGTCGGCACAGACTACTTCACCAAGTGGATCGAAGCCGAACCATTGGCAAACATCAGGGACGTGGACGTCAAGAAATTTATATGGAAAAATATTGTCACTCAGTTTGGAGTACCTCGCACACTCATCTCGGACAATGGTCTTCCATTTGATAGTAAGGCCTTCAGAAGATACTGTTGTGAATTAGGCATCACGAACAGATACTCCACCACAGCATACCCACAAGGGAATGGTCAAGTCGAGGCCATCAATAAAGTTATAGTGAACGGTTTGAAGAAAAAGGTAGGATGATGCAAAAGGAAGATGGGTAGAAGAGTTGTCACATGTCCTTTGGACCTATTGGACAACTCCTCTTAGATCCACAGGGGAGACGCCATTTTCAATGACTTATGGAGCTGAAGCTATCATTCCTCTAGAGACTGGACTCCCAATGTTGAGAATGAGTTCTTTCACCCCAACTAACAATGGCAGGTTGATGGAGAGGAGCTTGGATCTAATTGATGAGCGGAGAGAAAATGCCATGGTTCAATTGGCTTATTATCAGCATAAGCTCAAGTAGAGGTATGATGCCAACGTCAAGTTAAGACCACTCACACTTGGAGATTTAGTTTTAAGAAAGGTTATGGGTACTACAAAGAACCCAGCTTGGGAAAAGCTTGGACCCAACTGGGAAAGACCATATTGCATTCTTTTAGTAGATGGAGTAGGAGTGTCCTATCTAGAGGATTTAGAAGAGAGGGCTATACCACACCCTTGGAATGTAAATAATTTAAGAAGGTATTAGTATTAATCAAAGTTTCAATTGTTGTACTCAAGTTTATTATGTTACATGACATGTATACTCTAGTTCAATTTCACTAAATGTTAAACAGAACCTTGGTCATATTTGGTCTCTCAGACCACATACCTTGGGTAAATTAATACTCCAGTTCAATTTCACTAAGTGTTAAACAAAACCTTGGTCATGTCTGGTCTCTCGGACCACATACTTTAGGTAAATTAATACTCTAGTTCAATTTCACTAAGTGTTAAACAAAACCTTGGTCATGTTTGGTCTCTCGGACCACATACCTTGGGTAAATTAATACTCCAATTCAATTTCAGTAAGTGTTAAATATAACCTTGGTCATGTTCGGTCTCTCGGACCACATACCTTGGGTAAATTAATACTCTAGTTCAACTTCACTAAGTGTTAAACAGAACCTTGGTCATGTCTGGTCTGTCGGACCACATACCTTGGGTAAATTAATACTCCAGTTCAATTTTAGCGTTCAGAGAATTAACCTCGCTTATTCCTACTAGTTCTTTAGTTTGTTTTATCTGATGGGTTTAAACCTACGGGTCTTGGCAATTGTTTCAATTAAAAAGTAAAAAGTTGTAAGAAAGACAATTAAGCATGTATAAGGAAAAACTTGAATATTTTCATTAATTGAAATGGAAAGTACATTATACTTGAGTGTGGAATGCCATTACAAAAGAAGAAAGAAACAAAAATAATAAAAAAAAAAAACAATAAGAGAAATCTAAAGTCCTAGCTCTAAGTTTCGGTCATTGGAGGTGGGAGGTTATCATGTTTGCTCAGCTTGGCCTCCTTGGATCCTGCTTTAGTTACTGTAGTTGTAGCTTCACTGGCTTTGGCGGCATCCTTGGACCTAGAAGAGTTGGTTGCCTCCTTATCCTTGTCCTTGTCCTTGTTTTTTTACCACTTCTTCCTCCTGATCTTGGTTGTCAGCCTCAGGTGGAAGAAGGGACTGTTCGGATATTTCTAGGACTTAGGATGATGGAGGCAAAAGTACAGTCGGGATGTCGCGAATATCGAGATGAAAGAAAACATTCCCGGGCTGCCTTAACTCCGAGTTGGCAGGGACTCCTGCAAGGTCAAGGGCTTTCACCCATGTAGCCTTACAGTAGTCTCTGCACACCTTAGCCAACTCTTCAGCTAGCCTTATCTCTGTTTCTTCAATCTCACCGAGGTAGGATGCTTTCTTCTCAGCCTCAGCCGCCTTCTTGATATTTCGAGCAGCTTCCTTAGCCTTCTCCAAGTTTGCCTTGAGCTCTAGGATTAGCTGTTTTTGAGTCACTAGTTCTATCTCTGTAATGTGTAGTTTCTTTCGCTGGTCCTCGGCTTGATCCTGGGCGTTCTTCAGCCTAGCCTCGGCACTCCTTCTCTCCCTCTCTTCAATGACCAACTTCTTGGCCAGTTCTTGTTTCTCGTGCCTGATGATCCCCAACGCCTTCTCGGCCTCTGTACGAGATTGGGCCTTAGCCTTGGCTTGGCAACGAGCTTCCTTGACCCAATCTTCGACCACATAAACCTGCTGGGTGACCTGCATAGAAAAAATAAAAGAATTTCATCAAAACAGATTGGAATAAAATAGAATTTTTAATGACTTAACTTCAATCTAAAAGAAATAATCGGTAACTTACCATGGCAAGGTCCCTTTTCAGGGACATGAAAAGGTCTGTTTGCCTCCATGACCTGACAGACTCTATGTCACGGGGCAGAAGTAGAGGCTGCTCGAAGGCCTTAGCAATGTAAGCCAAGCGCTTTTTCTGGAACTCCCTGATGGAAGAGTTCCAAGGAATAGGAGCACTGTCTAGCTCTAACCACAGAGCCCAGGTGCGCGGCTAGCGGACATCAAGGGTATTGGGGTCTTCCCTGCTCTCAGTTGGGGAAGCCCGTTTGTCCTTAGTATTCTTCTGTTATTTATCCCCCTCTTGAGGAGGCACCTCACCTTTCTCCAGATCTATTATTTTTCTTTTCCTCTTTAAATCAGGATTGGGAAGCAGGCCGACCGTGGTTGTGGGAGGAGGAGGAGGAGGAGGAGGGGAAAGATTATCGGAAGCCTAGGACTTAGGTGCATCCTTAGAAGATGCACCCTTACTCCTTCTGGCCAGGATATCCCTTAGACCTTTCCTCGGATTCAGAGACATCTCTTCTTCTTCTTCTGTGCTCTCAGAGTCTAGGATATTGAGGGGTTTCTCTTGCACCTCCTCTTCTTCCTCAAAATGGAATTGATCTATCTCAGCTTCAAGAGACAGATGAAAAGAAGCAGTTTCCTCCTTTTGAATCATTGGCTGGAGGATAGCTTGGTGAAGGGGCCATTCAATCGGGGGAAGATCTTTCTTGGCTAGAAACCCTGGCCGAGACATGTCGATCCTGTGGACTCTTAGGTTGACTGCTCGGATTGCGTTTCCGACCTCTTGGAAATTGTCTGATAATGGAACAAAATCCAGTACCAAATGAATAGCACGTAGTTGACCGTCTTTGCTCACAAAGATCTCATATCTAAGCAGCTTGTTAAGACCCGCAACGTTTACGAGACTGATTTTAGGAGCAACGTGTTTTCTATCTGTAGTGATAGCCGAGAAACACAAATGTGATTAGATCAGTAGATCATATTAAAGGAAAGAAGTGAAACGATAAAGCAAATCGAAACCTAGAATCTAAAATCTACGATTAGTGTAACCTAATCCTAAAGCATCTCACCTGGCTCTCCCTCTTTTGTCAGACAATGGTAGCCATTGTGCCATTCCCCGGAGGCGATGACGTAGTCATCCTTCATGCCCTTGTTGGACTTAGGAAGATACGATACGAGTTTGACAACAGGGGACCTAGATTTTAGGTAATATCCCCCGTCGGCGAGAGAGTGACATTCGTACATATGTACGACGTCATGCCAAGTGAGTTGCAGGCCCATCATTCGATTAAAGGCGTCGACATTGCCCAAAACCCTAAACAGGTTGGGTGCGCATTAATGTGGGCGTAACCTATGGTTCCGAAGATACTCTCAAGTTACTTCACCCATGGGAATGGTCACTCCCCCTTCTATAAAGGCGATCACAAGAATGACCACCTCGCCCGTTTTCCTATCAGTTAATATCTTCTCCGGCGGGCAGTGTCGTAAGTTTACTCCCTCGGGTATATGGTATTTCACTTTAAAAGCTTCTGTGGCAGCGGGAGATTCAATGAGATACTTAAATCTACCCATCTAGATATGTAAGGGAATAAAAGGTAAAGTTCCTAATAGAAGGAGAGACAGAAAGTAATAGGCTGAGGAGCTCGGCTGAGAAGAAAGTAGCTTAAAAGTTAAAAACTTACAAGAATGAATGCCGGTACTATCTCAGTTACTTCTAAAAAATCTAAAGTTTTTAGAAAAAGATTTAGAGATTTTTGAAATGAGGGATGCTCTGAAGACTAGGGCACTCAGGATCTTTTGTAACTTGAGAATGTGTAAAATGAGTAAAAATAACGCCCCACGACGTTTTATATAGGAAGAGAGAGTGAGTGGGAGTTATCTCACTCAAAATTCAAGGGGAAATACTAGCCGCACGCTCTACATCTCACCGTTGATAAGGGGGACAAAGCACCGCTTGGAGCAATAAATGACGTATCGTGGTTTCCGAAGCGTTAGTAATAATTGTGAGACGTATGAGATGGTATTCCTACATGTATAAACTGAAGAAGTTTGTGGGCTTAACTTTTAAGGAAATCAAAACCCCACTTTTCTCCTCAGTTAAGAGGAGAAAACTAAAATTTTGAGAGGCTATTATAGGGACCAGAGGTCGAAATACAAATATTGGGCCATGGGCTTGTCCGAGGAGATACAACTATCCGAGGACATTCGGTAACGAAGAAAATGCATAGCTACGAGCTTTGCAAGTACTTGGCAAGTGTGTGAACTAAGAAGAGCTGTCCGAGGAGGGTTACATCCTCGGATAATCAAAGAGAAAGCCAGTATATGTCTTCTGGTGTTTACGGTGATACTTTAGAGGACTCTACTGATAAAGAAGCACCTTGTAAGCACATAGGATAGATGGAAGCAGAAGGATATCATAAAGAAAGCTGCTACCACCGCATTAATTGTCCTGCAGCTAACTCGCTGGGCACATTAATGAGGAAAAGATGTTTGAACAGTGATTTTCAACCTTGATAGCTGCTATCTGAAAACTTCAAAACAAAGTTGATGGGAAAAGTATCAAGGGGAAACATCTGACCGGCACGCGGGAAAATGAGAGTATAAAGAAAGGAGAAGGCAGAAAGAAAGTGGGATCGAAAAATCTTGGAAGAGACACTGTAGTAACAGAGAGAAAGAGTAACAGTTGTAATCAACCAAGAAGTTATACAACTATCCTCCTCGAACTGAGCCGAGAACGGTTTTCTATAACATAAACTAGTCTATTTCAGTTATCCTGTTTATGGGACACCCTTTGATAATTATTTAACTCACTTAAAGCCCAGTTTTTTCAGTCCACACTCTATAAATTCATTGTTAGGACTTCTTGGGCCTAAGTCCATTCAGCTCGTGGGCCCGGCCTTCAAAATCGTGTCCTTACAATTCTGATTTCAATTGTCTCTATATTTTATATGGGCTTCAATTTGTATTAAGTGTCGTTCCATCTCATTTGTAAAGTTTTAAATGTATAATACTTTCAACCTATTTAAAACTATTTTAATTACATCTAAAATTACTTAATCTTAAAGTACTTCTAGCTCATTCTATTTGGGTTATATTTGAAATGACTTCCAATCTATTTAAAACCGAGATTTTCTCACAAAACTAATTATTAGTTTAAATATAAATTTCAATGAAAAAGTATATTATGTTCTAGAATTTAATTGTTCATATCTTATTTAAAAAATGCACAAATAATATAAATTTATTACATCACAGTTACGAAAATTAAGTTAAGAAGTATAATAATATATATATATATATATATTTATTTATTTATAAAATAAAATAAATAGACATTACCAATTTGCATTTTCTACTAAAGAATATTCTTAGAGATTAAATTTTATAAGGACTTGGTGTAAACCCTTTGGTTTACACCCTCCAATAAGAGCATGTCACATTATCATATTACTAAAAATATAAATACATCTGATCACACGTTTGATAACATTTTAAGAAATACCATATTTCAGGTTTTAAGTCAAAAGGCTAATGTGGTGTATTAGATGTGGTATGATGTATTAAATTTTAAATAAAAAGTTGACATGACAATTTTTTATTAAATAATGAGAAATATGGATATTACACTCCATCTTTACCGAAATTGGATTCATATTCTTATAAGGCTTCTTTAAGAGTTAATAAAATATAATAATGATCATATTTAGAGCATTTAATTGCATATTTTAAAATATGTCCATGCATATGCATAGGGTTACAAACTAGTTTAATTCTTTTTCTTCTTTTTTTTTTTTAAGTGTAATCTTGAAAATCTCATTTCATTTAGTACGTGGTAAATGAATGTTATTAAATATTATGAAAATTGCACCTTTCCACCCTAAGTTTCACACCGATTACATTTAACCCCCTAAACTATCAAAATATATGATTGATCTCTAAAAGTTATAACTCTATTTCAATGTCCCCTTACCGCCTAGTTTGGTATTTAGTTTGATGGAACTTTCTTTCTTTTCTTTTTCTTTTTTTTTCTGGGACACAAGTTTGATGGAACTTAATATTGAAGAACCAATTTTACCCCTCTCCATCTATTGGCCTTTGTAAATGGAGAGATAATTAAATTGTTCTTTCAATACTAAATTTTGTCAAAAATTAACACTAAAATAGACGGTAAGAGGTACATTATAGAAATGTTAGAAAATTGGGGGCATCAATTGTGTGTTTAAATAGTTTTAGGTCGTTTAAGTGTAATTTGGGTAAAATATTAGGGTAGAAAAATATAGTTTATTTTCCCTAAAAATTATTTTTAGTTCATATGATATTGAAGGGTAATCTGTTAAAGAATACATATTGCATTATCATTTACACTACAATTCAAAAGTTGAAGGACAAAATTGCTCAAAGTAAAAATAAATAAATTAAACTGACAATGGCTTAAAAAGCTAAGGCAATAAAAAAAAAAAAAAACCTAGGTTTTAGATCAATTACAAACTAATCCCTATACCATAAATTTTATATTATTGACTCATGAGATTTAAGAGCCGTCTAAATTGATCCACCTATTTTAATTCTGTTAGTTATTAACTAATTGAAAAACACATCTTTCTCCAAAAAAAAAAAAATGAAAAACACATGACCACTTCACTCTAGAAAGAATATATATAATCTTTAATTAAAATAATACGTGCGCAACATATAACCATTTTCTATCAATTATAGTTAATGCAATTGAGATGGAAGGTTATTTTAAAAATTTTTAAATTTAAAGGGTCAATGATACAAAATTGATAGTACAGCGTGTCAGTTTGCAACTGTCTCAAACCCTTGAATGTGTTTTTTGCATTATGCCCCTAAAACTAATTACTTAAATCACCAGCAGGCATATGATCAAGTGGGTCTCACCAACAAAGGATGTGAGGTTAAATTCCAAAATATTTGTGCGTAGTGGTGGGCCAACCGATAGGCAAATAATTGTAGGATCTTAGGCTTAGGCAACCCGTGAAAAATTCAACTAGTTGCTGAGAAAGAATTTGAGATATCGGTTTAGATTTAGAAACTACGATCATTTTCAATCTACTTTAATCTTTGTAATTGTACTTTTTCTTCCTCACTGATGAGTACTTTTTTTCCAGCCATATATAATGAGAATATAACAACCCTTTTACTCCTTTTCTCTTTCTTTCTGAAGGGTGTCGGTGGACCTGATAGTAAATAATATAATCAGTTAGGCCTTGTTTGGTTAGTTTTTTTTTTCATCACTAAGTTTTCGTCACTCATCACTCATTACTTAAAATACCCTACCCGTTTGGCACCATCACTCACTTGTTATCACTTAATATTTTTTACACTGTTTGTGGGTCCCATACCTGTCACTCAGTGCAACTTTTTTTCATCACTAAGTCACTCATCACTCATTACTTAAAATACCCTACCCGTTTGGCACCATCACTCACTTGTTATCACTTAATATTTTTTACACTGTTTGTGGGTCCCATACCTGTCACTCAGTGCAACTTTTTTTTTTTAGTACCTAAACTCACCGAACCCAGTGAAAAAAAAAACCTAGAAACCCGAACCCAGTAAAAGAAAAAAAAAAGAAAAAAAAAAGGAAGAACTGAAGACCGAACCAGTGAAAGAAGAGGAAAAAAAAAAAGAAGGAAAAATTGAAGATCGCCGAACCTATGAGAAGAAAGGAAAAAAAAAAAAAAAAAAGGTCAAACGGTCAAAAGGTACGACTGTGAGGTTCTTTATGTGTGTTTAATTACAAAAATACTATTAAGTTATGAGTTATGAAAACTGAAAACAGCTAAAATATGTTTTCAGTTTCCAAAACTCATCACTTAAAAATTAGAGAATTGAGTGATGGAAACAATGATCCAAAACTCATCTAAACAAATACTCACTCATGGGACCCACTTGTTTTGGATGATGGATCATGAAAACTGAGTGATATCACTCAGTTTTCATGCAATCCAAACAACACCTTAGCAATTTCGAAGCACACATTTGCGCAGCGTGCACACATCATACTGGGTATATTCTTGATTCAGTATTCTCAATTCTCTGTCCATTTGTCTGAAACAACTACGCACTCAGCAGTCTACAGGCAGGCTTCTATTGCATCTGAGCTCATAATATTTTGAGAGGTGTTACGTTCATAAAATTTTTACAACAAATCAAAAGTGATTAATTGCTATTAGTTCAAATTTAAACTTAACACTAAGATTACTTTTTTATTTTAACAATAACAACTAATAACAACCTGCCACTTAAGATTTATTATAAAAATATTGTGAACATATCATTTCTCTAATATTTTTGAGGGTACGTCATGTTGTTCATTTTTATTTTTGGAATCACAACTTGAATGTAATTTAATGTTTTCAAAAATTAGAATCGTCCAAATGGTCAAAAAAGAAAGGGGAGTCATGGTTTTGCGGTCAACCTGAAGGTTTGAATCATGATGCGTTAGACTTGGAAAAATCGGATCTAAATTTTTTTTTTTTTTTTTTTTTTTTTTGACAGGGATCTAAATTTATTAACCTTATCAGTATGAGAAAGGTTTTTTGGGCTCATGAAAAAACAGGTTAATCCGAACCCATGTAAGCTTGGTTGGGTCAGGTTGACCCGCACATCATGTGGGTCAACTCGTTTTTTTTTTTTTTTTTTTTTTTTTGAGAATCAACTCGTTTTTCAAAACATTCTTATTTTGCATTATTTTTTTGATAATCTTGTTTTACATTATTTTGCTCTCTTGTCTTCTGACTTTCTCATAGTTAGCTCAGTTCTACTTTTTTTTTTTTCTCTTGTAATTTGTTCATAAAAGAATCATAGCTATAAAATTTCAATTTTTTATTGACTCTTTTCATTGTACTAGTTTGGACGGCACGTGTAAGGCACATTCTGCCTTGCACGTGCTGCCTCTTAGATGAGAAAATTAAGATAGAGCTTCTATTTGAAAAAGTATAAAATCATGTACAAATAATTCATATAATACTAATCTGAGTAATATAAGAATTTTGATTATGCACAAACTTAGAGTAGCTAATTTATATATATATATATATATATATATATATATAAGAAAGAGAGAGTTCAACTTAGAGTAGTTATTTAACATTAGAAGCTTTCGTCAATCAGCATACATGTACAACAAACACAATTTCCAGTACCAAGGAAGCACCTCAATTTCTTAATTTTACAATTGAAAATAGCAAATTCAAAATTATTTCAATTTTACACACACATCACCACACAAAAGAATCTATAGCCGTAATAGTTCATTTTGAAGAAACTATTCAGTCTAACACATCACCTAAAAAAAGAAATAAAAACTCAACTCATTTGAAACAAATAGATATCTAATACATCCATATTAAACCAAAAAAAGAAATGGCAAATGAAAAATATTTGTACACAATACACATAAAAGATTTTGTAAGAGAACTTGTGGTTGTAGGGAAAGTTGGCAATAAAGGGGTGGAAAACAGAAGGAGGTGGTTGGAGGAGCGCGTATAGTTGTGCCATATGTGCAAATGCACCTAAAAAACACTATTACAAATATTCACAGCAAATGATGCGTTGACTCTATCATGACTTGCTTTGATTAAATTCTAACATTTTTATCATTTAAAATGAGAAACAAATATATTTTAAAGAGTAATTAGTCAAGCAAATGCTAAAGCAAAACTATAATTTATAATGTGCATTTTCAAAAGGCAATCTGCCATTGCTTCTCTTCCTAAACAATTTGTTCAACCATTGCAATTCAAAATAAAAAACAATCAGTAAGAATATTCAAATTGAACAAGTAAGCAAACTAATTCGTTTACACTGGAGAAGTATAATCTGTTAAAGGAACCTAAAAATTGATAATGACAGTGGTATTTTACCTTTATCTGACAAGGGAGTCACAGAAAACCACTAAGTCATATAACAAAAATATAAAATAAACAATTGAGACAAAGGGTAGTAAAAAGTATAAACAACAAGGATATACAACTCTAAACAAAGCCATAAAGATAAACCATCAAACAATGATCATATTGCTTGGCCAAAATGAAGGTAGAGGTTTCTGATCAATCAAAATAAAAGTATAAACAACAGTAATTCATCCATTGGTTGAATCAAGATGATTGTTCAATTACACAAAGTCATGCCTAGTCATATCAAATAAAATCTAAAAAATTAGTTATGCACAAAACAAAAATAAACTAAGCCTATTCTTCATATATTAAAAGTTTTAAGCATTTAAACTTGAAATCAAAGCAAACATGCAAATTACAACTCAATCTTGCTCTGTTGAAGCCTAGGAATCTGGTGCAGGGAATCACAAACCTCTAATTGATGACAGTGAGTGTGAACAAAAAAAAAAACCTCTAAATCTAAAACCCTCAAAAGCCTTATAACATTCAACAAAACCATGAAAATATAAAGAATAGGTCACAAATTTTTTTACCACAATGCCATCTCAAGGACCATAGTGGGTTGTTAGCCAAAACCCCGACTAACTGAAGCTTGTGGCAAACCAGAGGGCCCCTTTCAGATCAGAGATAAAGCCTCTAATCTCTTTACCTCCAACAACCAAAAAGGCATTCTATTGAAGATTACAGATTACAGTGATTCATTTATGAAAAAACAATTCTACTTGGCAGAAAGAACGCCTATATACACCAAATTAATCGGATATTAGTAAAAAAAAAAAAAACCAACCCAAAGTTTCATTCATATGCATACATAATTATATACATGATACGACAAAAGAACATCTAATAGCAAATATTAACACACAAAATTATCTAATCTGAGTAAAAATCCAAACTGTGAACCCTATGCGCAAAGATAAATTCAAAGAACACCTACATATGGCAAACACAACACAAATTCAACCAATTAGACTAAAAAAAAAATCCAAACTTTCATTCATATAATCTACATATAACACAAAATATTTTGACCCATCCGAGTAAAAAATCAAACTTTCATACAAAAACTCAAATCAGACGAAAACCAAAAAGCCTCAATTTCCTTCTGTTTAATTCCAATAGTCCCTAATTTCCCCAGAAACCATGATTTTGTAGTACCAAAAACCAAAAAATAAGTAAATAAAACAGAGTTCCAAACCTGCAACCATCTATCTCTCACACATCCACCAATCCCCAGATATCATAAACAGCGTTTGAACTCCACTTTTCTTTTTTTTTCTTCTTCTTCTAAATCTTCATTTGTAAAGAGAGAAAAGAAGAAGATAAGTAAATGGTGAGTCACAGAGTTTGTGCTTTTTTGAGAAACATTTCCACACCTACCCATAACACATACGAAATATCTGGAAGGAAGAAAGAAATAAATAAATAAATAAAAGCAAAGTATATAGAAGCAAAAAGGAAGAAAGCAAAAGATCATACCTTTCAACTCAAAGCCTTCCCTCACTCCGATCTACCCATCCCCCTTTGCTCTATTCAGATCGGCCGATATACCACCGTAGACGTCCAAAAAAAGCCATCGGCAACCATGGCTTGCTCTCTCGTTCCAAAAATTCTCTAGACATTGAGAAAGAGAGAAAAATAGAGGTTGAGAGGCAGAGAGAGTTCTGGAATCTAGCCCTCTCGCCCTTTATCTCTACCTTCTTTTTCTTTTCTTTTTTATTTGGTTTTCACATTTCAGCCAAACGAACCGTTTTGGCTTCACAAAAAGACAAAATAGAGGGACTAACCAAAATTACACTGTAGATGAACAATGAAAATCGTTGGATGCACAGTGGCAAAACACTGTAGGGGCATTGACACTTTTATATATAAGATACTAAATTTATATTACAATTTTGTACTGTAGATAAAAATGTTGATGAAATTATTGGTCAACTTAAGGTGCAATTCTAAGTATTTTCATTGTTGGATCTACGACTAACATTAATTGTCCGTTTGAGAATAGCTTATTTAGCTGAAACTGAAAACTTTTTACTGAAATTGTGTTTACCATTAGCTTAAAAAGCCAGTTTATTTTATTATTCAACTTATTTTTGCTACTATTCATGGGCTCCATTGCACTTTTTGCTACTATTCATAGGTCTTACTATACTATTTCAGCTACTTTTTAGCTTTATCTACAGTACTTTCAGTAAAAAGTTTTCAGTTTCAGCTAAATAAGCTATTCTCAAGAAGTGCAGTAAGACCTATAAATAGTAGCAAAAATAATATAAAAGTATAGATAAACTGAATTTTTCAGCTCATCCCAAATGGATGCTAAGTAGATTGGGGTTCACCCTAATTTCTTAAGTAGATTTTACTTGCAACGTGCACCTTACAAAGTTAATATCGTGATATGATCCACATCTAGTTTTTGTTTTTGTTTTTTTGTTTTTTTGGCTCTTTTGTTCTTTTGTGGTGATAATAAGATTATTGAACAACTTTAGATTGTATAACGTTAAGTATCTATGCATTATTTAACTTGGAGTATGTAAATTTAAGATTTTATGTATTATTTAACATTTATTTTATAGTATTTTGTTTATTTGTTCTCTTATTTGTATTGAAAGGAAGATGAAGTCAATATGATTAAGTTTCTTTGTTATATTTTTTTTTTAATGTGCAAAAAAATACAGGTCATACTAGGTTGACCTAACCCTTAAAAATCGAATTAAGGTCAAAGGTTTAACAACTCATTTAGGATGACACATTTTTGACCTAAACCCGATCTAACCCAAACTTGGCTGGGCCAAACCCACTTAGTAGTTTTAAAAATAGAAAGAACAATAGAAAGAACACAAGAATTGAAATTCTTAGAGGAAAGTCCTTTAAAGAAAAAGCAATCGAGTGCTTAGGAGATTTTTTGAGGGAAAAAGAGAGGGAACTTCCTTTGAAGCCATTTTCAAGTTCTAAAGGTTTTTTTTTTTTTTTTTCTTTTTTTTTTTTGGGGGGGTGGGGGGGGGGGGGGGGGGTGGTCAAAAAATCTCTCCATTGAGTTTAAGGATTTCTAACATTGTTTGTACTCTCTCCTGTAGTATCATTCAGCCCAAAGACTGAAGGGACCATTTAAGCTTCAAGATTCTTGTCTACAGTAGAGGTAAGTCTCCCTTTCTTTGTGTTTTTTTTTCCCTCATTTTTATATCATATTTGTTGCCTTTTAATTTCACACCTTTAATTATTTTTTTTCTGATCTTCAATTAATTTTAGTTTAAGAACATACTTAGAGTAGAAATTAGATTAGAGAAGGGTTTTTCCTCTAAAGTGTGTGTATACTATGTAGCACCACCCTAGAGACCTATGCACGCAGCCTTTGTCATGCGTACACATTGCTGAAACCTTAGAAATCTTTATCTTCTATATTTATTTATTGAATGCATGTTTGGTTGATGTTAGACTAGGATAAAAACTTAGAAATAGGAAACTCACCCCTTATGTATGCTTGAATCGTGCCTGTGTTTATTTTGATCTATGTTTTCTTAAAGCAATTTGCATGTTTAGGACATATCCCTCTTAGAGAAACCCTTCCTAGAATATGGAAAGAAGGTATGAAGTGGAGGCCAATCCATTGAATTGAGCATACTCGAGTGCCTAACACTTTCTGAAGAATTTGTCCTAACTTTGGACCATAGTTTGGTAATGTAATTCTGCATAAGGGTCGAGAGCGGTTCCAACACCTAAACTAGATGAAGACTCCCATTATATTGCCCTAAACATGAGTTAGTTGTGTACTCTCAAGCCCACTTCTAGAATGAGCTGACATTAGGTAGCACTCAAGCACAACCAGTCACATGACAACTTTTCCAGCATTCCCAGGCCCATAACACACTCAACCTTTTGGTGGTGCTCACACCCATACCTAGCCCAAATCCAACAAGGCTAAAGATCATTTCCCAACCCATCTTCTTGCAGCCCATCCAAATTTCAGTTAGCCCACAAAAAATTGAGTCCACAACTCAATACTCAACCCACTGTTTTCTTGAGAAACTCCCTTTCTATTACTCCAAAGATACCAAAAGCCCATCATCAACCTCATGTTAAAGCCTGTCACACAACATTTTTGCTAATCCTCCCAATGGCCAAACAAAAGCCTAGCCATTGTCAGAGCCCATACAACAATTCCCTTGCTCAGTCAAACATAATGGCCCAAGAAAGATCCAACAACACCGAGTTGACCTTAGAGGTCTTTTGATTGCCCTTATTGCAACCAAAACCCAAATGAAGGAATATATTTAATGCCCTGGTCCAATCCATCAAAGGCAAAGAAAAACAAGTTCCTACCACTGGTTCGACATTGAGAAAAATCTACTAGAAAGAATGGACCAAATGGTAAAGATGGCCTGGAGATTTAATGAGTCCTTAAACTTAAAAAAGTATATCTTTGTTTCCTAATGCCTATTTACCACCAAAATTTCAAGATGACATCCATGCACAAGTTTGATTTGATGGGATAGGATGTCCGACAACCACTAGAGGCTGATGAAAACCTGTTAGAGCATTCACATTGGAGATTGCAAATGCCAAATGTAAGAAAAATGTGGCATTTTAAGCCTAAAGTACTCAGCATCAGGAATTGTAAACAGCTACTATTCTAAAAATTTTTAGAATTGTGCTACAGTGCAATTCTACATGTAAAATTGCACTGTAGCTCAATTGTAATATATATATATATATATATATATTTTATTCGTTTCTCTCTCTTCCACTTAGCTATTTCTTCCTTTCTTTTTTCTCTGATTCTCCCTCTTTCATTCTCATCAGTTCTCACACCCTTTCTCACATCTCTCTCTCCACCAGAGTTGGGTTGGATTCGGACCAACAATGGCGAACGAAGAAAACCAACAATGGCGAATGGCAACCACGTTGATGCCGCTTCCCAACGTGTCCGGCTCGGCTCTCTCTTGGCGGTGATAGCGTTTTGTTGGGTTTTTGTGGCGAGATTGGCGTGATTTAGGTGGAGATCGACGGGTTGTGTGCTAATCGACGGCCTGGGTTTCTAATCGGCGGTGTGGGTTTTTGATCGACGGCAAGGATTTTTGATGTTGGTGTCTTTGTGTTTCCTCGTGGTGGGTTTCTTCGATTTTTTTTTTTCTCTTGGTGGTTTTTATGGTGGCTGTGTCTTGTGATTGTAGTTGTTGGTGGTGGTTTTTTGCAATTTTTTGTGTTTCTTTTTCTCTTGGTGGTTGTTTCTTGTGGTTGTTGTTGGTGATGAGTTTGGTTGTAGTGATGGTTGCTGGCTGGTGGTGTGGTGGTGGCAAGGTGGCCATTTTCATGTGGTTGTTCTTGCCATGGTTGGGGTTTGGGTTTTTTCACGGTGGAGAGAGAGAGAGAGAGAGAGAGAGAGAGAGAGAGAGACGGGGGAGGAAGGAAGAGAGAGAACATTAGAGAGAGGAGATTTTTTTTTTTGTTATATATTTTAGTAGATAATATATATTATTTTAATGAGTAGAGTAAAAAAATAAAAGTTGAGATGCTAGATGTTTTGTATAATGGTATTGTATAATTGATAAAGTGACTTTTTCAGATGGTAAAATAGAGTAGAATTAAAATAAGAGATGCGGATGCTCTTAGCCTATTTGGGACAAGTTAAAAATTTCAGTTTATTTGCAATTTTAATTTATTTTTGCTACTATTCATAAGCTCCACTGTACTATTCAGCTAATTTTTACTTTTATTTATAGTACTTTCAACAAAAGATTTTCAATTTCAACTAAATAAACTATTCCCAAACGGACACTAAATGTTTCAAAGTTTCTTAATTGGTGCTGCCTCCTATGGTTTTCGACTATAGAAGACTAAAACAAGGAACTAGGAAAATATTTGTACTAAATTTGCTAAGTAATACCGTTTTAACACTGAAGTTGACATGACTAAAGGGACTTGAATACTATTAAGCAAGACTTAAGTAAACTTTTTCAGCTTTTAACAACAGATAAGGAGCCAAAGCTGCCTAGATGACCAGTGGGCCTAATAAGGGAAGAGCAAATCCAAATGATTGTAAAGAACCTTTTTCCATATACTATTAGCACCTATTTGCTCATTTCTTCCCCAATTTTACGGTATTAATATCAGCTGACTTACAAATAAAGGATGCCCTTAATAGTGGCATGTTGGAAAATGATCTTTCCAAGAATAAGAGGTTCCCTGCAAGCAATTCTAGCAACATATCCTCTGAGGTGTCCAATATCAATAAGCACGAACTTACCAAATTCCCCATCAAAAGCAAAATTTTATGAGCTCTATATGATTTTCCAGAAACTTGGACGTAAGTGCTAACCCTCTTGAGCCTAGACCACTTCCTAACCCACTCCCAATCAGATGTGACATGACCAAGATTTGTGATTTCCACCGAACACCCAAGCATTCAACAAACCGTTGTGCTGCCCTATGTCATACAAATCAAGACCTGATTAACAAAAGAGATCATCGTTTCACCCCCATCCAATCGCCCAAACAAAAGCCAAGAACAGAAAACCATTGTATCTTCAGAATTTAATGCTCATAGATAACGATTTTAATAATAAACATTGTTTCTGGAAAAAAAAAAGTAATAAACTAAACTAACGCAACATTGAAATTTTAACAAAATCATATGAAAAATGTAAATTTGTTTAGCATATGGGCAAAATAAATGTCCCTCACATAATTGCAAGATATTGTAGTTAACAGGCTATCAGCCAACAAGCCACTTCCATATCAGACACTTGTGTGTCCTTAACACACTGAAAGGAATCTAGAAGTAGCTCAGAAATTAAAGCACTCCAAACATCAGATGCACTCTAAGCACCAAAAGGAATCAACAACGCAGAGAGAGATGCAAGGAAAAGATAGAGGGTGGGGGGTGCCCCCCGCCATGAAGGGTGAACTATAGCACTCTAACCATCAGATATGAGGTAGTCGCTCACTACACAAGTGCTTGTTCTTTCTGAAATAACAACCATCCAAACAATAGTAATTTTACTATTTTCTAGAACAGATAAAAACATAAGAACACAACTCATGGTATTACCGTGCTTCTAGCTATCCAAGAAATTGGACTCTTTATGACAGTACAAATTTGGATTGTGGGATATAAAAAAAGTTTGTATCATAACAGCTAAGTTAATATAATGCTATCATCTCTTTAAAAATACTACAACTTTTTTTCTTAAAAAAAAATTGATAACAATTCTTTGACAACAAGCTAGCACCACAGGATACAAAACTCCGTTTGACAGCTTTGGTTCAGTTGTTGGAGTTTTTAGGTTGCTCCAACATAACTAGTTGTCCTGCCACATTCAAGAACATGAAAGAAATGGTTCAAGGTGACAGAACAGTCCATTTATGATTTTATATTCAAAGGATGGTTCGACCTGATAGCTAGACAAAAACTGACACTAAATAAGGATCAATTATGCCTGTTTGCCAAACTTGGATTTCTTCTTGAAATGATTTCAGCTGCCCAACTCTTTCCTATCTCAGTCTGAAACTTTCCTGACAGCTCAAAGGAAGAAAGATAAGAAACTTGTTGGTGTTTAAAAAGTGCAGCAAACAGATATCCACATTATTGTGTTTTGCTTGATACGAAGGAATATTAATTCTACCTGCTGTTGAAAGGAAAAACTCATCCAGCACCTTTCCATGTTCTGCCACAACATTATGATAACAAATAGATTCACATAGCTCACAAGGATTATATAAGCACATGTATTATTTTAAAAACTTACGAGTTTCATACTCTAGTGCTTGTAGTGTCAATTCAACCTGACCATAGGACATTTATAACCTTAATTAGAGTACGGAAACCTTCAAATATAGCAAAATTTTTGAAATGCATGAGTTGATGCATGTGCTATATGTTCATATTTAAATGCTCACTGCTAAGCATAGAAGAAAAGATAAGCTTTGTCAACCTATCGGTTAGTAGAAATTCATTTATTTTCAAAGCAATAAACTTACGCTTAAAATGTTAAAACTCTAAATAATCAATGCATTCCTTCAGTCTTAACAGAGCATAACATCAACTACCATCCTCACTAGCCATTACACAAGATTCCTCATCAACTTTTACTCATAATTTTGGCATATACAATTAAGCGATTCTTTTGAAACATAAAACCTATCTCTCATGTTCCAAATATGAAATTAGTTTGCATGCCAGTATATACGTACTTTGTCAAAATCTTTCACAAGATTAGCCTCCAAAGAGGAATTATTTTCGTATTCCTGCCAAAGTTCTTTGATCTCTTCAGCTGCACATAAGAAAGTATTCAATCATGGCCAATCTGATGCCAAAAATGAAGATTGACACTGTTTAAACGTGTCCTAGAAACAAGGCTTAGCAAGTACCCCTCATCCCTCCACCAAGAACTTTGCACATTTCATTTAGAGCTGCCTGCTCCATTCTGCTCTTTTCTTCTTTCGGCACGCCATCAGATGGTGTTATATCTCCAACGATAGCTATCAAAGACCAAAACCTGACTCTAAAATTTTAACTCTAGGTACAAACAGCTTATAAATATTCATACATATACATGCAAATATTGTCCATGTAACAAATGAAAAAATTTAATTGATGTAAAGAAATTGATCACCAGTCAGTAATCCATAGCATTCTTTTTACAAATAATAATCCATAATATCTTTGTTGGTAAATTCTAACTCGTAATATTGTGAAAAGGAGTTTTCATTTTGCTTTTAAAGAAAACAGGCACACTTTGGATTTCATCAAGTAATAGAAAAACACAGATGCAAATATGCTCTAAGAGCCACTTAGCCCTTTCTTTTTTATTGGCCAGCTTATGGATCAATCAATATACCAATTTTTACACGAACTAGCTTGGTATTACTAGGTGATATTGGACAACATATGAACTGATACAGTTAAATAATCACAGTTCTTCACCAGAACAACTTGATGAGGTGAAACAGGTTGCAAACTCCATCTTGACTACCTCTGTATGATTGTTGCTCCTAAGAAACATAAAACTACATACTATTTTTTTTCTCTCCTTTTCTTTTCTGAACGGTCATGAATACACACCCTCAACGACCACTTAATTTTTGTGAGTGGAAGTGCCATTGGGCCCAAAGGCAATTTGTCAATATAAAACTAAGTTTTTAACTTAAGAGTTTAAGATAAAAAAAAAAAGCCTCAATTTCCATTAGGCTAATTTGAGTATTGATACTCAAAATAATGCAACATTTTGACAGGTCTCACATGAAAAAAGAATGTCCTCCAGTCAGCCACATTCCTAATGTTTGGCCCTAAGGCCCAAATTGGATAAAAACAAATTGCAGGCAGATACTTTTATTCCCCCTTAATAGGAATTTATACAAGCACACAATTATGGGTTTTGAACCCACAACCTCACCCTTCACCCCTTTCTTATGAGGAGACTGTGCCATTTGAACTAAGCTCATCAATGCAATTCCAAACTCTGCATATTTACCCCAAGATGAAGACATGTTAAAGTGGCCTCTCATGATTATTTGGCATAAGGTCCAAATTGTATTTTAAAGGGCTCAATTCTAAAACATTCCCAGCCCCAATACATGTCTGGACATTGCTAAGTAGCGAATTACAAGTTCAATGATCTAGCACCACTCTCTCTCTCTCTCTCTCTCTCTCTCTCTCTCTAACATGACAATGCCTGAGCAAATCTGGAATCCAATTGACAAGCTGATATGGTTTCAATTGCTTTCAACTCATAAGATGTTCTATAGACCGCTCCACTTGAGACTAAGCTAAACCCATTTTAAGAAATACATTTTTTTAATAATTACTTTCAAATGTGTGGGTTTGTGAATTATCCAATGAAATTTTGGTGTTAATGTTACTTGTAAATTTTCCATCCTGTATTCCCAATTACCTTTAATTTTCTTTGCTAGCAGGCCATGGCTTTATTTTTCAACTACCATCTTCTGATGAAGTTACTTATTCAAGGTTTTGATTTAACTCTTGATTGGTTGATGTATTTGAATATGATGATTTGTCATTAACGATTTTAGTATAGTCAACTTAATAATCTTGTCTTGTGTTCTAACAATCCATTCTTTTAGCTGAATCTTTATGAACTCTGCAGCATTCTACTCAAATCTTCTGTGCAATCCGGACAAACAAAATTACAATTCCAATTCTACCACAATTGAATTGAATATGGGATTCCACTCACATAAAAACAAGATCCTACTATTTTCCTTTTTCAATGAATAATAAAATTTCATTTATAAAAAAGCCCATCAGTTCACAAGTAATATAGTAAGCGTGCAACAACATCAAGAAAAGTCTCTATTGCTTCCTGAGAGTGATACCAAGACTTACTTCCTGAAATGTGCCCTTATTTTAAAGCATCTATTGCTTTTTTAATATTTAATTTTGATTGGTAAGCTACAAATATACCTAGCGGCTCTTGAACCCATGACCTCACTCTTAGAGATGGAAATGGGGAGGAGCGGGGCCGAAAGATGGGATCTTTACCCCCGCCCTGCATGGTTTTGTTTTGCTCCATCCTCGCCCCTGAGAGCCTCACAGGGTTTTGTCAAACTAATTTTTAGGAAGAACTGAATAATACTATCCAAGTATTTAACAAGACAATATCACAACAAAAACAAAAATCTTAAGATCCATGCATTTAAATAAGCTAGTATTGATTTGTTTATTTAAATAGTAGGGACTTAGGGTATGAAAAATTTACAATTATAGCCCTTAACAATGTGGGGCGTGATAGGGCTAAAATGTTTAAACCCATCCCCGTCCCACCAGGTGGTGGGGTATAAAATCTCGCCCCATCCCCGCCTCACCACTTGTGTGGTGCGGGAAAAACCAGCATGGGGCATAGCGGGGAAGGTTGGGTCAATGCTGGGTGGGGCAAAATTGCCTTCCCTTCATTCTCCACCTATCACTTGCAAGGGGAGGAGGTGTCGAGGTGCCAGTTGAGCTAGAGCACATAGGCTATTTTAAAGTCTCTTTTGCATCTCACTTCAAATCAAATTTCCTTTGAAGTCCCTTTTCAAGTTCCCTTTGAAGTGACAATCAAAATAATTTGCATTGTATCCATTAAATTTAAGTAGTGAAACATGTGCAACATAATAAGAAAAGACTTATGGTAGGAAAAGTTATCAGATGTGATGTTGGTGGTCGCTTTAAAACACACTTTTGGCTTGGACTATGGAATGGCAAGTCTATATATTTTCCTAGGGGACTGCGTCAAGGTGAAGCACTATCCTTGCTTTTATTTGCTATTGTTATGGAAACTTTAAGCCGTTCATTGGATGGGGTTGTTCTGGCTGGTCATATCTCAGGATTCAATGTTGGTCCCAGATCTCATGCCCCCTTAATAGTGTCTCATCCTCTTTTTGCGGACAATACTTTAATGTTCTATGATGCTTTACCTAGTCAAATTGGTTAATTGAGAGAGATCTTATCTTCCTTTGAGGCTGTGTCAGGTTTGCATATTAATCTAGCTAAATCCGAATTGGTTCCGGTTGGTGGGGTGTTAAATATGGGTGAGCTTTTGGCCCTTTTAGGGTGTAGGCAGTCCTCACTGCCAATGACTTATTTGGGGCTTCTGTTGGGAGCTAAATTTAAGGATAGGGCAGTTTGGAACCCTATTCTTGAAAAAATTGAGTAAAGACTAGCGAGTTGGAAGCGTTTGTATCTATCAAAAGGTGGTAAGGTTACTTTACTTAAAAGCACTCTCTCAAACTTGCCTACATATTACTTATCTCTCTTTCCTATTCCGGTGGATATAGCAAATCGCATTGAGAAGCTCCATCGGGATTTTTTATTGGGTGGTATTGATGAGTCCCCTAATTTCAATTTGGTCAAATGGGCTCAAGGTGTGTAGCCCTTCGAAGTCTTGTGGGTTGGGTGTGCGGAATTTGAGAAAATTCAACCAAGCTCTACTAAGTAAATGGTTGTGGAGGTATGGTATGGAGACAAGTCACCTTTGGCGGCAAGTTATTGAGATCAAGTATGGGAATATTTTGGGTGGGTGGTGTACAAAAGAAGAACAGCTACTTATGGTGTTAGTCTTTGAAGAACCATAAGACAAGGCTAGCTAGCTTTCTTTAAATTCATCATCTTCAAAGTTGGTAATGGTAATAGAATTAAATTTTGGCATCACTTGTGGTGTGGGGTTGTACTCTTCAACAGGCAGTTCTGGAACTCTGCAGCTTTAGTTGTAACAAGGATTCTTATCTTGTAGATGTCATGTCTTTTCCTAATCAGAGACTTCATTGGGATCTTCAATTCTATAGAGAGCCCTAAGATTGGGAGATGGAACAATTTGATATTTTTTGGAACCTTATACATTCTATGACTTTTACTGGTGAGGGGCATGACAAACTTTGTTGGAAGTTGACAAAGAGTAAGGACTTTAAGGTTAGTGAATACTACTTATCCCTCTTCTCAACCCCTGACACTCTTTTTCCTTGGAAACTTGTGTGGCACTCAAAGATCCCTCCTAGAGTTGCTTTCTTTTCATGGACTGCTGCCTTAGACAAGATTTTGACCCTTGATAGATTATGGAATAAGGGTGTCCCTGTCATAGATTGGTGTTATATGTGTAAAAGAAGCGGGGAATCGGTAAACCATCTTCTTCTTCATTGTCCCATTACCTTCGAGCTAAGGTCTATAATTTGGATCCTTTTTGGTGTGATTTGGGTTATGCCTCAAAGTGTTGCAGATTTATTCACATCTTGGTAGGGCCTGTTTGGTAGACATCACAACATAGCTTGTGGAGGGCTGTCCCACATTGTGTATGGTGTCTTTGGCGAGAAAGGAACACCAGATGCTTTCAGGGGACAGAATGGTCAATTCTTCAGATTAAATCTCTCCTCCTCCACTCGTTGTTTGATTGGTGTTCTTTTTTTTCTTCTTTTTCTTGCATTATCTTTTTGTTATGCTTGATCATTGTCATCTTCGAACTTGGTGTACTCCCTTCCATGTATACTCCCGCTGTAGTTGGGTCTTTTGATTAATGATATTTCCATGGTTTTAAAAACCAGACCAAGGGCAAAACCGGATTTGCTTTCGGTTCCCGAACTGGACTGGTACCCGATTCCTAGTTGAACTGGTCGGATTGGCCGATCCAGTTTGATTTTCAAAACCAAGGATATTTAGTTATTCATCAAAAAATAAAAAAAATCCTAATTGCTAGGGATAGAGATGATGGTGGCTTATTACCTAGAGTACAGAAATGGTGGTTGTTCCTTGAATCCTCCTTTTCATTAAAGTGGTGAATGATTGGAAACTATAATCTATGGCACATTTACTAGATGATTTATATGCCATGGTCAGGCAGATAAATTGATATGCCTTATTCTGTGAAGGCATGCTATTGCCATGTTGGAAGGAAGATTTTAGATAGCACATGTTGGAAGGAAGATTTTAGTGTGAGAATTAACCGACTACGAGGGGGTGGGTGGGATTGGAAGGTGAGTCCCTTATAGGCTTATACTACTTGGTTAAATTGAAGTTCTTATTTTGAAGACCTTATATGAGTGGACTTCAATTTCCAGGATTTTTTTCTATTGTGGATTGTCAAGAGCTCTTGGATACATTGAGAGTTCAATAGTTTTTTTTTTCTTTATTTTTTTGTATACTTCCTATACACTAGGGTTGCACCTGACTTTTTTTTGATAGATAATAAGATTTTTATTGAAGAAAAAGAACAATGTGTTTACGATTGTAAACACACTGCCCTTGAAACAAATACAATCAAATCATAAGGAAAGTCTAATAGAGATAAGAAAATCAGACAGGGAATAACAATGCGTGAGTCCCCAAATACGAGACCACTCAAACAAAGTCCAAGCAAGCAAGGTCTTTAACATATCTATAGGTCTCTCCAATTCCTCGAAAGTTCGGGCATTGCGTTCCTTCCAAACTAACCACATAAGGCATGCGGGAACAATATTCCAAACCTTAGAAGAACAAGTCCCCAACCAATTCCTCCAAGCAAAAAGAAGAGAAACAATAGTGTCCGGCATCACCCATTGAACCCCAAACATAAGAAGGACCTCACTCCACAAAGCAGATGCAAACTTACAATGAATCAAAAAGGAAATGTTGGGAAGAGCTTCTAAGGTACAGGTTACAATCCTTAAAAAAAAAAAGGCCATACCTAGGAAGCACAAACATGACAAAATGCATTCCGTTTTCATGTTAGACACAGACACACCAAGGACATGGCTTGTGTGTCTAGAGAAAAAATAATAATTTTTATTTCGATACAACCAAAACCTAGGAAACACACAGTAACAAACATAGGTATGAGTATCGGTACGACACAACATTTTTTGAAAAAAATAGGACACAGGTACGGTGAGCACGTATATTAAATAATTATTAAATATATTTTTTTTTTCTATATATTGTTAAGCATCTAATTTTCATATAATGTTAAATATATATCAATTTAAGAGCAATAATGGATAATAAAGTGAATTCATAACCATTAAAGGATGTTTTGAAATTAGAATACAAACCAAGAATAAGAATATTTATTAATTTTTGAATGCACTGCTACTATTAAAGCATGAATGCTCTCTTTGTTTTGTGAAAAAGGTATTCAATTCCTCTTGTTCCCCGTGTCTCACATTTTTTTTTTTTTAAAGGACACGGCTGGGACACGCATGTAGAAGTGTCCTAGGCATGTACTGTATCCAACACGGGCATGGCACCCCAAATGAAGTGCCCATGCTCCATAGAAGTCAACACATCATGGAGACATGGTTGGAACATAACTGCCCAAAAAATTAAGAAAAAAAGGCAAAAAACATATCAACACCTTAGATCTTCACGTGCTATTGGTTGTCACTCATTCAATCTCCATTCCAACCACTTGAAACAGCTATATCAGCCTAGATCAAAGCTCATTGGCACTTCTACAAGTTCATCAACAGTCTCTTTCTTCCTCATTTGGTTCACGATCGTCTAAATCATGGAAAGGATGGATCGGTTGCCTCCTTTGTTGCTCATCGGTGCTTCTACACAAGCTAATCGACGATTTCTTTCTTCCTCCAACATATATACACAATTGTTTATCAATTACGAATATGATTACTCATATGGAGTAGTCACGATGGATGTTTGTTTATCAAATTCAAATGGCATAAAACAAGAATGATAAATAGTAGTAAGAGCAGTAATGAAATAAAAAATTTAAAATGAAAACTATAAGTAGTATATAATGGGCAGTCTTTATTATTTTGACCAATTCAATCCATTATATTTCTTTCCTTTTTCTTTTCCTTTTTTTCAACATTATTACACATTGCCCCAAGAGAAAGAAAACAAAACAAAGAGTCAAAAACTATATTTATTTATTAGAAAATATTATTATTTCAAAAACCTTAAACAAACATAATATATAAAACATATCTAAAAATATTTTTTGATTAATTAACTAATTGTCATGACCCCACTGTGTCATGTCCTAGTTTTTCAAGAATTGTTGTGTCATGTTTCAAGTTGTATCTTGTTCCATGTTGTGTTGTTGTCTATGCATATAGCCGCAGTATCCTATGTAAACTCTCACCATATGCACCTTGTATGACCCTCCTAATGGTAGTATTACAAATGTTTAAAAAAAAAGTTAAAAGGTAAATAGTATTCATGCATGTGTAGGTGATTGAAACCATTATCTGAACTTTCACCCCTTATCTATTTGGGAGGAGATGCCATCTATTCTGAAGTGCATTTGAAAGAATCCTTAAAATAAACAATAACAAGAATCAAGCCTTAGCCCAATCCTCTTAAAAAAAAAAAAAACTTAGTCCAAATTTTTTTTGGAATCAGCTATGGAACCTCAACAGACTAGTCAGGATTGGCTGCATGTATTCTTTTTGAAGGCACACTCTCTTTTACTTTCTTCATTTCCATGTCCTTTTTTACTACCATTAATGCTGATTTTGGTATTCTTTTACCTTTTTTTCGTTCCCTCAACCTAAATCAACTCTTTTTCTCATTGTTGCATTAATTGCTCCTCTCTAGACATGACCAAACCATCTCAAGAGAATCTTTTCATTAATAAGGGTCACCCTATATTTAAGTGAATTTTTTTTTTTTTAAATCCTATCTTTCCTTGTATTTCCACCTATCCATCTTAACATTCTCATTTCAGCTGCACTCATTTTATGAATATGCTTTTTAACAACCGAATATTCAGTATCATAGAGTATAGATGGTCGGTTTAAGTGAGGACATAATTTGCACAACAAACAACTAATAAAATATAAATACATTGTTTAAAAGCAAGCCATTTTAAACCATCAAATGCAGCATCAATACTACAAATAAAAGAAGCATTTAGTCCCATTCTCACATAAAAGAGGTACATAATTTAATAAAAATATCATCCTATAATTTATTTATTTATTTAATTCAAAAGGAAAATATCATCATAGAAAATTTGAAGTATGGAACTACACTATTGAGCATGATAGAAATAAAAACGAGTCAAAATGATACCTTCTGCAATATCATGCACAATTGCTATCTTAATACACCTGTATAAATATGCAAAACAAGGCAAAAGATTTCAATAAAAAACTATCAGGGATAAGAAACAATAATAATACAAGAAAGGGCAAGTGAATAAAAATTTCAATTAAAAGAGACTTAGGGGCCAAACTGACTTCAACCACCCAGACCAGATTCAACTGCCTAGTAGACACCTCTGCATTAATTCTATCAAGGCATTCTCAAAGCTTTAAATACATTTTATCTGAATTACTTTTATAGTGTAACAACAGAAAAATTAGATGAAACTATTATCTTTACCTATACTACTACTCTACAAGTAAAAGCTTACAGGTTATTGGGTAAACTGTAGTGCACAGCTTTTCGTACCAATAAAACCAGAGCATCAAAGTGGTATATTTGCTACCAGAAATGACATTTGGATGAGCAGTGACAGTAAAATATAATACAATTAATTCATAACAACCCCCCCTCCCCCTCCCCAAAAAAAAGGTAAAACAGATAAACGAGTTAAAATGTCCATAACTGCAAATAAAATCTGAACATCAGGTTTATTTATTTATTTAATTTTGTGTTGCATGGAAAGAGTTCAACCTACAACATATCCAAGCCCCACCAACATCTTATCATATGAACCACGGCACAGTGCCATCCTTCACCATTAAAATGTTCCTTCATTAGATATAAATTAAACTTAAAGACTGAATTGAAACATTATTATGTATATCTACAGTAGAAACTTTTAATCTTTTTTTTTTTTTTTTTTTTTTTCAAGATAGTAAAAAGTTCTTACATTGTTTGATGTGGTACATCTGCAGGGAAAGAAATAGTGGGAGTTTAGAAGGCACCGAAAGTTCTATGCCTGATCTTAAGTTGTTCCTTTTTAGAACTTTATTAGATTGGCTGTCAACCATGAGGAACCTCTCTTTATTTTCTATTATTGACTTGCTAGATTTATGCAATTTTTGTAACTGATTGTCTATCCCAGTATATCCCCCATATACTTGGGTGACTCATTTTTCGTATTAATATAATCTTATTACTTATCAAAAAGTAAAAGTTCTTCCATTAGATGCAAAGAATATTTAATCCAGCACATGTTGTTTGGACATAATATTTTTCAAAATCCATTGGCTTATCAGACGGATACAAAGTGGTATTTTCGTCATATAACTTTCCTACAACTTGTTTCTCCCAAAAAAAAAAAAAAATCCTACAACTTCACTGAAAATAGAAAATGGGATGGTTGCTCCGTAATAATTATAGACAGAATTAACCAAGGTTACGTGTCTCAAGTATAAGGGCCACAAAAAGTACCATTCAACTTACTTTTTTATGATTAGTACTCAGTATGCTTGTAATGGACCCATCAAACCCCAAGTAAAATGTAAAACAAGGAGCAGAAATCTGATTAACTGAACCTTTAATGGTTTGGTCCATTACCTAAAAATTGAGGAACATGATTGCTGTAACAAGTAAGCTTCATCTTTCAACTTTATAGTTTGTAATTTTAGATCTCCTGTACGACAGTCATCTTATATACTTCCTGTGTACTTGTAGATTCAATTTCAATAAATATTTTTGCTTATCAAAAAAAAAGAAAAAAAATTGCTTCATCCAAAAAGTTCTACCACAACTTTGGTATTAAAAAGAAAAAGAAACATCCTCAATTCACTTTATATCCAATGAACGCATCTTATTAATCAATCATGACTAGCAGATTGGTGACCAACCAACTAGCCAAAGAGGAGGTCATAAACTTCTAAGAGAAGTTATTTGAGCTAATTATTTTTGAAAACATGAATTAGGCCAAATGCACGCCAGAATGTGTGGTTACCAACAATGTTTTAATAATACTTGAATAATCTAATCTAAAAACACATGGTATAAAATAAAAGACCAATAATTTCATACATATGGCATTGTTTTAGTCTATCATTCACTTCACTTGTCTCAGCAACATATAATAATAAATAATAGCATAAAACAAACAAAAAAAAAGAAAAGAGAGTAAATGAAAATATAAATTCAAAGATTGACGTGGAAGTGGAAGTTTTACCTTTCCCTATTGAGACCTGAAGGAAGGTCAGCAGCAATCAAGGCCATCAAAGCCATTCGGTACATATGATCAGCAATTGACTCTGGACCCTTTATCCCATGATTGATCCATCCTTTCCTCTTTGTAGTCTACAACAACCAATGTATACTAATTTTCTTAGGTTTTCTTGGCAACCAAACTGAGAGTGAGAGAACGAAAGCAAACCTTAAGGCGATGGCACAATGTGAGAAAATCAATTGCAGAAGAGGACGAGCCAATCGAAGTTTGGGAGTCCTCCAAACTGAGCGATCTCTTGGATCCGGAACCGTCCGGAGCGGAGTTCTGGGAGTGGGAGCGAACTGATACTAGCCTAGGCTTGGGAGGGTGAGTAAAAAATCCAGGTCCGGTGCGATTGAAGAAAGCGAGAGGAGAGCGAGAATGAAGGGAGCGATGCAGCGGAGGAGTTGATGAATTCACCGCCATCGTTGTTTTTTCAAGAAACTGTTTTTGTTTTTATGTGTTTGGGAAATGAGAAAAGGGGCGCTTGGAAGTAGGTGAAGTTTGAGTGAGTGATAAGCATCTGCCAAACTTGAACTAAACAGTACACGTGCCAGTTGAGACAGACTCACTTGTCTTTTTCTCACTCTCGGCTAAGCAAAGTTAGTACGTTCTCTTCCAAAACTTATAAGATTCTTGCGGTGGACAAGTTGTCCACCATTTTAGTAAAAGACTTCTACTTATTTAAAATTATAGAGTTTTAAATAAAAATTGAATACTGACTCAGCAATTTTAAATAAGTAGAAATCTTTTATTTGAATGGTGGACAAATGACGTAGTCCACCATAAAGACTATATAATTTCTCGTACTCCTCGCTACTTCCTCTCATGTATTTATAATCAACTCCCTAGTCGGTACTCGGTAATGTAATGAAAGATGCTAAAAGTATTACAAATTTTACTATATAAATTTTACAAATTGATGTGACAATAAGTACAAGTGGTGAGTTTCAATCACTTTATAACAAAATTTTGAATTACCTCTTTCTAAGTAGTGACAAATTAGTTTGTAAAATCAATATAGTAAAACTTGTAGTACCTAACTATCTATAGGACTTCTCGAATTTAATTAATAAGTCAGTTGTGAGCGTGGAAGAAATGAGTACCATGTTGCAAAGTATCTAAGAATTACTCTTATAACTGAGTTTTTAAAAGGACAAAGTACAACATTGTTTTAGAGGAATTTTCTCCAAATGGTTAGGTGAAAATATTTATGGGCCATTTAATCTCATACAGTCGTACATACTATTGTCTGTTCTCCTTTTTTTATGGGTTATGGGCTTTAGCTCCTTAGAACATTTATATCAATGGGTGTATAATAGAAAAAGATGTGAAATTTACACATTTTTGCCAAAAATCTACCCATAGTAGTCCATCTATAAATGTGTAAACATACACAGTTACTATAGTTTTTCATTTCATTTTTAATTATTTCTTATCTCTTTCTCTCTCTGTCTGTCTCACGGTTGATTCTTGCTCCCAACCCAGAAATTTGATCTCTCTCTCTCTCTCTCTCCTCTCTCTCTCTTATGGTGTAGTCTCAAATTGCAGGTTTTGGGTAAGATTTGTTGGAAAATTTGATCGGTTTTGGGTTTGCTAGAAACGCAAAAGTTGGGTCTTGTGCAAGTTGGAAACGCAAAAGTTGAGTTTTGATATTTGTGAAGTAGGGTTTTAGGGATTTTGTTGAGAAATTGGAGTGGAAGAAGATTGATTTGAAAGAAAATGGCCATGGAAGAAATTTTGAGTGAAAATGTGATTTGGGTGAGAACAGTAGATTTGATTTGGGCATCTGTTTTGGGTTAGATTTAGGTATAAGTATTTGATATTTGAGAAAGTTTGTGGGTTTGCTGAGGGTCAAATAAACTCTGGCTAGTAGCAGTTGTAGCATAATAATTTGATTTTGTCAAGTTTGTGGGTTTGTTTTAGTTTTGCTTTGATATTTCTAGTTTCTGTTTGTTTTTTAAGGAATTTTTAATTTCTTTAAAAACTTTGGATTATGATGTTTTGTTTGGTATTGCTTTAATTGGGTTTTTTTCCTGCCTATTTGGCTTCAAACTCACTAAAAATTTCAATTGATGGGAGGATGTGTGTTTACAATTTGGGGGTTGTGGTTTTTGGTAAGGAAGAGAGAAATATGATTTAAGATAATAATAAAAATTGAAAAAAAAATTATTTTAATGAAATGTAGTGTAAAATAGTGTGGTAGGCCTTTTTATATTCTAAACTGGGCTGACCGTACTGTGGCCTAATAGTTCTGGGGTAGGGGGGTCGGGACTGGCTCAATTGAAACTCACCTCAAACTAGCTTGTGCACAAGCTAGGACCCCTTTGCAGAGATCTTGGTCACGTGCTCACGGCAGGGGATGCTGTCACAAAAATGTTATAGTAGGAGACACATAATAGAACAGGATAATAAGAAAGATATTCTAACTAAAGTGCTTACTGCCGGCCAAAGATAATATTAAAACATTTTTCGCAATAAGAAAACACAATGGTATGAATATGACATAAATAAGTTAACAACAAAGAAAAGAATAATGTTAATGCTTGATTAACTATAATAAAAGAGGGAAAAAGAGGTTAGTATGCTATACTTGACTTATTAGCAGATTCATGACCAAGAAGGTAACTACTCTCCAATGTAGGTAATCTCATAAGGAAATCCTGCCATAAAAATTACCCATTTTGAAAGAACGGACCTAAGTGGCTTATTTTAAAATCTCTTGATTGGCTATGTTGGGAAATTTAGACCCCAATTGATATAATTAACAAGTTTTAAATTCAAGTTGTTAATTAGATTTATTATGAATAAAACTTGTTAAAACAAACAAACAAACATCAATATCATATCAATAATAAATGTAACGAAAAAGTAAATAAGAGAAGATATGATGACCTAAAAAAACCAATGAAACAAACTAGTTTCACAATAAAAAACCTGGGGGGAAACCTTCCCAAAAGGCAATCCACTATAGTAAAGAGAAGTTTCAGATCTAGTACAAAACCTTTGTTCTTAGACTCTACAATCCACGTAGATGAACTTATAGTAGAAACCTTCTACCGCTTCAGAACTTCTGAACTCTTCAATATATAAACGCCACCCTTTTTGATGCACGAATCCCAATACGTGACTAACCAATTGCACGAATCCGAGTACGCGACTTAATCACCAACTTGAAGAAGATGTTGGCTATAAATTTCTTCACTTCATCAACAATAAAGATCAAGAAGTACTTGGTTACAAAACCCTAAGGCACAAAGACGTAGTAGCTTCTTTCAGAGAGAATAAGGCATCAGTCACCTTTTGCATATGTTCTCCTTGTATTCTCTTATGTGACGACATCTAAAATATGCCTTATATATGTCTAGGGTTATGAGAAAAGAAACCATAGACAAATACATAAGCTTGAGCAAAAATCAGACTTGGAAATCTGAATTCCCGTAACCTCGATAGATATCTCGATCAATCGAGAATCTGTCGAGTTTCATTCGTTAAATCTCAATAGATAGCTATCTATCGAGTAGCTGTCGAGCAGTTGTCGAGCTATCTGTCCGCAAGTGCCGAGCTATCTGTCCAGCTTTAATGAATAACCCTTCTTCACTTGTTTCTTGGTCCAATCTTCATGACTTTAATACTAGACTTGAATAACATGTTTCTTGAAGTATTAAACACATTCTAGATTTACCCAATTACCAATAAAGTGCGTTTTGTCAAAGGATTAGCAAACTATATAAATATTGACATATGTTCCTAACATGAATCACATGTCTTAACAATCTTCCCCTTTGGCAATCCGTGACAAAACCATAACAAACAAATGAACATATGAAAGAAGTTATAAATCACTTAACTCATATTTACTTGTTAAATACAATAAAATCTATCATAACACAAACTCTTGAAAAACTTTGCAAGAAGAGAGTTCATGGCAAGTAGACTTTGACAACCTGTATTTCTGAAACATTTTAAACAAAACATATCAAGGCATCTTTATGTAAAACACAAATAATAGATTACATACAAATAATAAGAAGCATATGCATAAAGTGAGAAAAGAAACAACACATGTAGAGATAGGTGAAAGAACACTTACATCATCATATATATATCAAAGATAAGCACAATGTATGTAAACATGGTCACAAGATTAGTGTATAAGAAGAAGGAAGTAAGTACTCCTCCTAATAAGATGAAACACATCTTCCCCTTACAAAGGCATGCATTTCTCCCCCTAACATATAGGATCTTAAAAAGAAATCACATATTCTCCACAATTTCTCCCCCTTTTTGTCATGATTGACAAAAGGTACAAGAAGCTAGAAAGCTTCACCCGAGAAGCATAAAGATGATCAAGGATGATCAAGGGGGTACAAAGAATCCATAAAAATGCATGAATGTAAAAAACAAGATGCTATGGATGACAAGATAAATGAAAGATGCAAAACATGTGAAAAACAATGCATGCAAGAGGATCCTGATCGATCGAGAGGTGTTGAGAAGCTATCGAGAAGACCTCGATGGATCGAACAGCTATCGAGAAGCTATCGAGAAGACAGAAAGTTGCTCGATCGATCGACCTAGCTATCGAGAGGTGTTGAGATTGCAATAAAAAGCAACTGAAGAGCTCAACAAGTAAGCCAGGTATCGAGAGGTGTCGAAGAGGTGTTGAGATTGCTTAATAACAGTTTTTCCAGAAGGGAAAAACATATATATGAATGCAATCAAGTATCCAACTCAACCAAAGATCCAAACAATATTTTAAACTTTCAAAAACATCTCTTAACAAGAAAAATGTAAAGCATTTAGATCCAAAACACACACACGAACACACACACACACACATACACACACACACACACACACACACACACACACACACACACTAAACAAGTCTAACCAATTTTATATTTAAAAAATATGTCAAGACAGTTTAGTGAGCATACATTAACACATGTAAACCTTGTGATGACCAAATCACATTGTACCTGCATATATGTCAAAAGTAGCAAAGAATATTGCATGTTGTGTGTAAAAAACATCACAAGATTGCATAAGTGTATACATGTTATGATGATTTGAGATATGAGAAAATCACTTTAACTCACACACAATCATAACTGTTTCATAGGAATTATCACCTTTGAGGTACATCCTATAACTCCCACATCTCCTAAAATACACGCTTGCAATTATATGTAAAAGCATTTTGATTCTTTTTGCTTTTTATTTTCATTTGCACTTTTTTCTTTTAAGCAAATCATGCATGGACATATAGTAGAGAGAAAAGAAATACCCAATGATGTTAAGCTTTTGACATTGCACTTTTACTATGCCGAAACATACAGATGTCATTGACATTGCACTTTTACTATGCCGAAGTATACAGATGTCATTTCATGATTGGCGGGCAATAGTGGTGAGATGGTTATTTATGCATTTCTCTTAGGATTTTCTAGTCATTCTCGTAAAAAAAGAGTGATACGAATGTTAAATACAAGAGATTACTTAATTTTACTCATTACAAACACGAGCTACAAAGTTCACTTGCTTAGTTATGCATAGAAATGCTTATCTAAGCTATAAAAGATACAAATTTTGGAAAACTTTATTTCAATGGTCATTCAAGGTACACAAGTACCAATGTACACAAAACACACATTGTTTTTGTATTTTTCTGATTTTTTTATTTTTATTTTTAAAACAAAATAAAACAAAAACTAAACAATCAAACAAAAATAGAAAGACAACATGAAAACATAAAAGAAAAATGCATATGCATGAAGGCATGATAGAAAAATGCAGATGCATGAAAGCATGATTACAAAAGTAGATAAGAAATTAAGTAAAGAGAGTCCTACTTTACATAGAAAGAATTAAAGTAGAGGACAAATAGAAAAGGCAATTAAGTCTTTGGCTCATTTTTCACCCACACAGCACGAGTCTTTAGCCGTGAAGATAAAAAGGCGCGTGTCCTAGTATGTCCACTAAAAGACATAGAAGAATTAAAATTCTCCTGAAATTGAGTTAAAAAGCTCAAAGTTTTTAATAACTCTTCAAACAAAGGTATAGGTCCTTGAGAGGAAACTTGTGACCGTCTGGACAATTGCTTATGAGGATACAACTTAAAACAATTAGGACGAATGTGTCTAAGAACACCACAATGGTGACAAACATGAGGTCTAATAAAAGATTTAAAATTAGACAAATCAGTTTTGGATTTCATACCTTTATTACCTTTCTCAGATTGGGGCACAAAGACAGTCCTTGATCTAGAAGCCGTGAAAGAGGAGGGGCTAAAGGAAACAGCATATTCTAAGCCAGTTTTATCAGAACTAGGCTTTTGAGCACTTAATACCTCATCAAGCTTTGCACTAGACATCCTCCCTATCTGAGTTCTAGCTTGACTAAACTCAACCTCAAGATTCTTGACCTTTTCTTCTAATAAGGTGTTCTCCACAACAACAGTCTCAACTAGCCTTGCAATCTCATCTAATTTGACTAACAATTTAGCTTTTTTAGTTTTTACCTCATTATGCTCTTTTCTACAAAGATGAGAAGTCTTTTCAGATTTTATGAATTTAGTGCATAGCTTATCATAGGCTTTCTGAAGGGTCATCTTCTTAGGTACTTCATCATTAGAAGAATCCTCACTATCACTACCACTCACCACAATTACCTTATCAGTTGAGGCAGCAAAGGCCATAACATGACTACATTCATCTGCATACTCATTAGAAGAGTATTCTCAGTGTCACTCCAAGTAGAAACCAACCCTTTATCTTTTGACTCCTTGGTCTTTTCCTTCAAGAGATAGTTTGGACATTCTATCCTTATATGACCAAAACCTTTACACTCATGACATTTGATGGGGGGTTTCTCAGTTTTGCCCTTCCTTGAAGATTTAGATTTCCTAGGAGGTTTGCCCTTATCCTTTCTCCTAAATTGAAGAAGCTTGATAATCTCATCAGTTATGAAGCTTAGATCCTCATCCTCATCTTCACTTTCATCTTCAGAGTTCTCAATCTCTTCTTCTATATCCTTAAGAGCCAAGTTTCTACTCTTTCCACCTTTTCCAGTTAAGTCGAATCCCATCTCATAGGTTTGAAAAATTCCCTACAAGCTCAGTCAAAGGAATTTGATCAATGTCCTTTGCTTCTTCAATGGCAGTGATCTTGGCATGGAATCTTTCAGGTAAGGACCTAAGGATTTTTCTAACAATTTTGGGTGTTGTAATAGATTCTCCAAGATTGTAGATCGAATTCATAATATCCTTGAGTTTAGTATAGAACTCATCAAAAGTCTTATCCTCCTCCATCCTTATTTCTTCAAAACTACTAGTAAGTCTTTGATGTAGGATAATAACATGTTTGTATTGCATACAAAATATACGCAGCGGAAAGATTAACGGATCTACTTCATTCGCAATTGATAACATGTGCTGTGTAAATTTCAGAATATATGAACAAGAGAGTGTACCTTGGTATGATGAATTACAAAATCGAATGAAGAAAGGCACTTGGAAACACTTTTTATCTTCATTCCAATTCTACTTGATGCCCAAGATGTGTGGTCTCTCAATTAGTTCTATGTGTTTGTTCTAGAGAGAATATGAAGGAGTCTCTCTCTTACATACATGAACATACAAACCATTTTATTCTAATAATAAAATTCTGTATGTTTCTTTCCACATAACTGATTATCTAATTGGGCTAGCTTTTTGGGCCTTCCCAATTGAGCTTTAGTGTGTGGCTTAAAGTGGAATCAAAAGGGAACAAATAAGACATTAGCTCTAATAGGCCTTGGGCTTTTCTGTCAACTCTTGACAAGTCTAAAGTTACAATTAATTATATTTAATACCACTATATAAATATAATTGTACTCTAGGCCTTATTAATAAATTATATCCCAAGACTTTATTATACATGCAACCCCTTCATAAAATATTCGTAGTAATACAAAGTCATGAATATAGACTGCCACTTTGTAAATTACTACATCTTAATCCTTGAGTACCCGATTTAATCATTTTAAGCTATTTATCATATATTTATGAAATCTAATTTTATAAATATATACTTTAGTCTTGCTAAAGCGGTTAGGCCTAACTCTCTGAATAATTGAACCCATTAAACTTATCTCAAGGGAATATTTTATATCTCCGTTAAGAGACTATGAATTCCATCTTAAGAATATATGTTCCATTAACGCTAAATGTGGCTGCCCAACATACTGAGGTTTTAACCGTTACTTTAGATCTCACTCCTGATATATTAAAGCTGTTGGGAAATCATCATGTTTGTATCGCATACAAAACATACGCAGCGGAAAATAAACGGATCTACTTCATTCGCAATTGATAACATGCACTATGTAAGTTTCAGAATATAAGAACAAGAGAGTGTACCTTGATGCGGTGAAATTCAAAACCGAATGAAGAATGTTACTCGAGAACACTTTCAATCTTCACTCCAATTCCACTTGATGCCCAAGATGTGTGGTCTCTCAATCAGTTCTATGTTTTCTAGAAAGAATATGAAAGAGTGTCTCTCTTCCTTATTTCATTACCATAATTATGATTAAACATACAAACCGTTTTATTCTATATAAAATTCTGTATGTTTCTCTCCACATAACTGATTATCTAATTGGGCTAGCCTTTTGGGCCTTCCCAATTGGGTTTTAGTGTGTGGCTTGGAGTGGGACCAAAAGGGAACAAATAAGACACTAGCTCCAATGGGCCTTGGGTTTTTCTGTCAACTCTTGACAAATCCAAAGTTACCATTAATTATATTTAATACCACTATATAAATATAATTGCACTCTAGGCCTTATTAATAAATTATATCCCAAGACTTTATTATACATGCAACCCCTTCATAAAATATTTGTAGTAATACAAAGTCATGAATATAGACTGCCACTTTGTAAATTACTACATTTTAATCCTTGAGTACCCGGTTTAATCCTTTTGTGTTATTCACCATATATTTATGAAATCTAATTTCATAAATATATACTTTAGTCTTACTAAAGTGGTTAGGCCTAACTCTCTGAATAACTGTACCCATTAAACTTATCTCAAGGGAATATTTTATATCTCCGTTAAGAGACTATGAATTCCATCTTGAGAATATATGTTCCATCAACACTAAATGTGGCTGCCCAACATACTGAGGTTTTGACCGTTACTTTAGATCTCACTCTTGATATATCAAAGCAACCTACATTTCATGATCAGGTCCATTATTCTCTCAGGATTAAGAGTTCATGTGAATACAAGTCGTGAGATTTATTATTCAATTAACAGTCGTTAGGAGAATAATAAATCTCACAGCGGTCCAGTTCAATATGTCTTAACTCTTAAAACACATCAACATATTAACTAGAAGTCACCACTTCCATGATCAAGACAAATCATCGTAGTTAATATGTTATAGTCTTCGCAGATGAAATGCCCAATTTCATCACCGACTACGAACCAAAATTCTGAGTTTACAAAGAACTTGTGATCTATATCTTCTGTGACTAAATCACATAAATCACATACTATGCATCTCATGGACTATTTGATAATGTCCTAATATTCATGTTACCATTATTTTAGATAAGAATAAAACAACTTTATTAAACACAATATTAAGTCATACATCATTACTCACATAATGTCATACATAATATCATACATGGCATCATACAATAGGATTTAAGGGCACATATCCTAACAAAAGCAACATACATTCATGATCAGGCCCATTATTCTCTTAGGATTAAGAGTTCATGTGAATAGAAGTCGTGAGATTTATTATTCAATTGACAGTCGTTAGGAGAATAATAAATCTCACAGCGGTCCAATTTAATATGTCTTAATTCTTAAAATATATCAACATATCAACTAGAAGTTTCCACTTCTATGATTAAGACAAATCATTTTAGTTAATATGTTATAGTCTTCGCAGATGAAATGCCCAATTTCATCACCAACTACGAACTATAATTCTGAGTTTACAAAGAACTTGTGATTTATATCTTCTGTGACTTTTCACATAAATCACATACTATGTATCTCATGGACTATATGATAATGTCCAAATATTCATGTTACCATTATTTTAGATAAGAATAAAACAACTTTATTAAATATAATATTAAGTCATACATCATTTCGTATATAATGTCATACATAATATCATACATGGTATCATACAATAGGATTTAAGGGCACTTATCCCAACAATCTTCCACTTGCCCTAAAGACTATTGTGCACTAATCTAACTCTCATTCCCTCCAAATGTGACTCGAAGGTCCTTTGAGGCAAGGCTTTGGTAAAGGGATCTGCTAGATTATTTGCACTTTCAATCTTTGCTACCACCACATCTCCACGAGTAACAATGTCTCGAATGATGTGGTACTTTCTCTCAATGTGCTTTCCTTTCTTGTGATTCCTTAGATCTTTAAATTGTGCAACCACTCTACTATTGTCGCAAAATAATGTGATAGGAACTTGCTCCATTCTCATTACACCAAGATCAGAAAGGAATTTCTTGAGCCATACAGCTTCTTTTGTTACTTCACAAGCAGCAACGTATTCTACTTCCATGATGGAGTCCGCAATACAAGATTGCTTAACACTCCTCCAACTTATGGCTCCACCTCTCAAGGTGAATACACATCCTGATGTGGACTTTCTGAAATTTAGATCCGATTGAAAGTCTGAATTTGTATAGCCAATGGGAATTAAATCCTCACAACGGTAAACAAGCATATAATTTCTCGTTCTCCGTAAATACTTAAGAATATACTTTACAACTTGCCAATGTTGTGGTCTTGGATTTGATTGATACTAGCTGACCATGCCAACGGAATAACAGATATTTGGTCTAGTACAAAGAATGGCATACATAAGACTTCCTACTACAGAAGCATAAGGAACTTGTCTCATCATATTTTCTTCCTCTTGAGTTATAGGCCTTTGGTCATCAGACAGAGGAACTTCATGTCTGAAAGGAACTAATGAAGGAAAGTTAGGACATGGTTCAGTAAGCACATATTTAGGCTCTTCAGCTGTGAGAACTATGTCCAAGTTTCTTTTCCAGTCAACATAATTGGATCCAGTTAGTTTGTTTTGATTAAGAATGGTAACAAGTGGGCTAAATGATGCCATGTTCAAATCTGAAAATAATAAACATAAATATTATAAGTAAACTGGACATTATCAATTTAGCATATAAACATATAATATGGAACTTTAATAAAACCATAATATAATATATGCAACGACAACCCAATCCTACAATTAATATTCCTCAGCATAGAGTGAATATAAAATACTATGATTGATTGAAAACTATTCTCATTATTAGTGCTATCATGATAACTCTTATCAAATATCAATAATATGTCGTTATACATTTGGCCTCTAAATAATTATAGTAAGAACTCAGCATAGAGGATGCTATAATATTTATTCTAGTGTATACCATTGTCTAGAATCGTGTGTAGCCACATTTCATCCCCTTAATAGGCTTATTTTGTAGTACCATGATACAAAATACCCTCCGCATGGAATGCAAAGCTCAAGACTAAGACAAGGTGTTTGATCAAACTACTATAAACCAAGAAATTCAATCTTGTAGGATCATGAAATAAATACTCTCCGCATGGAATGCAAAGCTCGAAGCTAAGACAAAGTATGTATTTCACACTACTATGAACCGATAATGGAGGTCGTGAGATCCAACCCTTGTATCTCTCTACCACTAGATGTTTTAAATTAAAGGTTTTTATTTTTAAACATGCATAAACTAATTATACACAGCCTTGTACTTTATACATGAGAAAACATTTTGAATAAATTTCAAAAATCCCTTCAAATGCATTTTGGCGAGAATACCGCGACTAAGCACTTTCCGTAAAAAAGGCGTAAGGAAAAATAGTGAAAACACAAAATTCAGACAGAAACTTTCGCTACTGTCTCGCGACTGTTTCGTGAGTAAAGCTTACCTGCGAAAAACTCGTGTTTTCAGTTTTTTCAAAACTGTTGCAAAAAGTTTTCTATGATTTTTCATGAACAAACAATTACCATATGAACATGATATGCAGAATTTGATATCAAAACTGAAATCTATTGATGCTATAGCCTTAAAGATTAATTTAACATACTTAAATTCAATTTAAACAACATCATAACATCAATATCAGTTTTTATTAAATCATAGTTTCAACAACCATGTAGAAAATTAAATGCATATAAAATCTTCTAACAAGATGAAACTATTATCTCTAATTCCAAAACTAATAAAACATGTTATATAGATTCGAAATAAAGACCGCTTTGATACCAATTGTAGGATAATAACATGTTTGTATCGCATACAAAACATACACAACGGAAAGATTAACGGATCTACTTCATTCGCAATTGATAACATGTGCTGTGCAAATTTCAAAATATATGAACAAGAGAGTGTACCTTGGTATGGTGAATTACAAAATTGAATAAAGAAAGGCACTTGGAAACACTTTTGATCTTCACTCCAATTCCACTTGATCCCCAAGATGTGTGGTCTCTCAATCAGTTCTATGTGTTTGTTCTAGAGAGAATATGAAGGAGTCTCTCTCTTACATACATGAACATACAAACCATTTTATTCTAATAATAAAATTCTGTATGTTTCTCTCCACATAACTAATTATCTAATTGGGCTAGCCTTTTTGGCCTTCCCAATTGGGCTTTAGTGTGTGGCTTGAAGTAGGACCAAAAGAGAACAAATAAGACACTAGCTCCAATGGGCCTTGGGCTTTTCTGTCAACTCTTGACAAGTCCAAAGTTACAATTAATTATATTTAATACCACTATATAAATATAATTGCACTTTAAGCCTTATTAATAAATTATATCCCAAGACTTTATTATACACGCAACCCCTTCATAAAATATTCGTAGTAATACAAAGTCATGAATATAGACTGCCACTTTGTAAATTACTACATCTTAATCCTTGAGTACCCGGTTTAATCCTTTTAAGTTATTCATCATATATTTATGAAATCTAATTTCATAAATATATACTTTAGTCTTACTAAAGTGATTAGGCCTAACTCTCTGAATAACTGAACCTATTAAACTTATTTCAAGGGAATATTTTACATCTCCGTTAAGAGACTATGAATTCCATCTTGAGAATATATGTTCCATCAACACTAAATGTGGCTGCCCAACATACTGAGGTTTTGACCGTTACTTTAGATCTCACTCTTGATATATCAAAGCAACCTACATTTCATGATCAGGTCCATTATTCTCTCAGGATTAAGAGTTCATGTGAATAGAATTCGTGAGATTTATTATTCAATTGACAGTCGTTAGGAGAATAATAAATCTTACAGCAGTCCAGTTCAATATGTCTTAACTCTTAAAACATTCAACATATCAACTAGAAGTCTCCACTTCTATGATCAAGACAAATCATCTTAGTTAATATGTTATAGTCTGCGCAGATAAAATGCCCAATTTCATCACCGACTACGAACTATAATTCTGAGTTTACAAAGAACTTGTGATTTATATCTTTTGTGACTTTTCACATAAATCACATACTATGCATCTTATGGACTATATGATAATGTCCAAATATTCATGTCACCATTATTTTAGATAAGAATAAAGTAACTTTATTAAACACAATATTAAGTTATACATCATTTCTCACATAATGTCATACATAATATCATACATAGTATCATCTAATAGGATATAAGGGCACTTATCCCAACATTTGAAGCTTCACAGTCTTTATTGCCTTGGTACCTTTATAGGTGGTCTCAAGAATGATCCATGCTTCCTTGGCAACTTCCCTGGATGATATTTTCTTGAGCTCCTCATTGATCACCTCACAAAACAAAACATTCAAGGCCCTACAGTTGAAATTTTATGCTTTGATTGTTTCTTCATCCCAATCCACCAGCGCTTCCTTTGGCTTAATCCAACCAACTTCAACAGCTTGCCATACCTTTTCACCTAGAAACTGCAAAAAGACTTTCATACGAACTTTCCAGTACGTATAATTAGTGCCATCAAATAAAGGAGGAATCAAAAGAGATTGTCCACGATCCATGACAATAGGGGTCAAGGATCACACTCAAGAAATTAATCTAATCAGAGTGTACCCGTTCTGATACCACTTGTTGGGAAATTTAGACCTCGGTTGATATAATTAACAAGTTTTAAATCCAAGTTGTTAATTAGATTTATTATGAATAAAACTTGTTAAAACAAACACATCAATATCATGTCAATAATGAATGCAGCGAAAAAGTAAATAAGACAAGATATGATGACCCAAAAAAACCAATGAAACAAACTAGTTTCACAGTTAAAAACCTGGAGGGGAAACCTTCCTAAAAGGCAATTCACTATAGTAAAGAGAAGTTTTAAATCTAGTACAAAACCTTTGTCCCTAGACTCTACAATCCCTATAGATGAACTTAGATTAGAAACATTCTACCGCTTCAGAACCTCTGAACTCTTCAATCTATGAACGCCACCCTTTTTGATGCACGAATCCCAGTATGTGACTAACCAATTGCATGAATCCCAGTACGCGACTTAATCACCAACTTAAAGAAGATGTTGGCTGCAAAGTTCTTCACTTCATCAACAATGAAAATCAAGAAGCACTTGGTTACAAAACCCTAAGGCTTAAAGATGCAGTAGCTTCTTTTAGAGAGAATAAGGCATTGTCACATTTTGCATATGTTCTCTTTGTATTATCTTATGTGACGGCCTCTAAAATAAGCCTTATATATGTCTAGGATTATAAGGAAAGAAACCCTACACAAATATATAAGCTTGGGCTAAAAATTAGATCTGAAAATTTGAATTCCCGTAACCTCGATAAATACCTAAATCGATCAAGAATCTGTCAAGCTTTATTCATTAAATCTCGATAGATAGCTATCTGTCAAGTAGCCGTCGAGCTATCTGTCTGCAGTTGTCGAGCTATCTATCCAGTTTTAATGAATAGCCTTTCTTCACTTGTTTTTTGGTCCAATCTTCATGGCTTTAATACTAAACTTGAACAGCATGTTTCTTGAAGTATTAAACACATCCTAGATCTAGCCAATTACAAGTAAAGTGCGTCTTGTCAAAGGATTAGCCAATTACATAAATATTGACATATGTTCCTAATATGAATCACAAATGTCCTAACAGGCTAGAGAATAGGTTGTTGAGAGGGAGAGAAGGGAGAAGCCTATTGATGCATGCCTTATCACACTTTTGTTTTCTCACTTCACTTCCTAGTCTTTCGTTTTTCTTTCTTTCCTTACTTATCCTCTTTGTTTTTCTTTCTACTTTCTATTTCATTCTATGTTTCATTCTTCCCTCTTGTTTTCCCCCCATTGTTGTTGTTGTTGTTGTTGTTGTTTACTGTGCACAGCTAAGGCCTTTTCATACTACTTGCCGTGATTAGGTTTACCGTTTTACCCCTCAACTACCTTTAGCCTGGTGTGGGTGTCCTTTTCGGGCCACCCATTGATCTGCTGGTTGCTCAACCACCACAACTACTCTGTGTTGGCTGTGCCACGTTCCATTCCTAAATAAAAGGAGTTTTGTTTTATTTCATTACTCTCTGTGGCATTCCTATTTGGATAAGGGTTGGGTATTCTCTGTTACTAACTTTATGGCATGCACCTAGTGATTCCAGCTCATATTTCCCTATTTTTCCTGGTACGTCATCTCAGCAGGAAATTCCCCCAAAAGAGCTTGAGTGGGAATCCCAGAATAGACTTCCCCTTTCTCCTCCCCACCAGACCATACCCTCTCTTATCTTTGAACCAAGGCCCATCGCGCCTGTATTGGCTAGGTACAAGTGGGTGGTGCCTAAGCCTTGTGCATGCTCCACTCCCATGTGAGTCCATGGCTTGTCTGCTGTTCACGCGTTTGCCGTTGCCTATGGGTTTGTTGGGTCTCGTTGCACGTTCTGCTGCTTATTTTTAACCCTTTGTGGCGTGGATGAGTTTGGGTCTTCATTTTTTGCATCTCGTTCCTTCTCTGGGCTGGGTCTTACTTGGGCATGGGCCCTTTCTTCTTCAATTCGGCCCATGTTTCCTCCTATTTCTAGTTTATGGGTTGACTAATATTCCTGCCATGTCACTGTATTATTTCTGCCATGCATCACTTAGCTGTGCTTGCTGGGCCTGCTTGTACTTTTATTGGGTTAGTTTTCATATCATCTTGGGCTTTCTTGGCCCATTTTAATTCTTTGGGCAGCCTCAGCCCGTTTCATTCCTTTGGGCATCTTTGGCCCATTCCATTTTTACATTCCCATGGGCTTTTTTCTAAATCTTTCGGGCTTCCTTGGCCTAATTACCGTATCATTTACTTTTGGGGTTTGTTGGCCTTTGCACCAACCCCCTTTACTAATTCCTTTCTTTGGGCTCCTCCTGCCCATCTTTGCTTGCTTTCCACTTCTTACTATTCTCATGGGTTTACTACTTCCTTCTTTGGGGCTCCCTTGGGCCCTTTTGCTTTCTTTGAGGCATTTTTACTATTTTGTGGGCCTATATACCATTGTTCCTGCCATTTGGGCCTAATGGTTTTTCTTACTTTGCTAATAATTCTTTCTTCACCATTTGTTATATCGTTGGGCTTCTTCTTGCCATTAGCCCTTTTCTTTTTTGCCAAAATGGGTCTCAACAAATAGACCACATGGAACCATAAAAATGTGATTGCTTTTGTTTTATGTATTTTTTAAAAAATAAAATTTCTTTGTTAATTCATGGTTTTTCTTAGAAACATTTGACACACGTTGTCATAGGAAGCAGCCAACACTAAAAACCTAGCAGATATGTTTTCATTGGAATTGCATCTAGGAGTCATGGAATTTAATGTAGGTAGTTGTAGATACCACATTTTGTACTTGTTAATAATTTTGGTCCTCGGCCTCAATGATGAGCTTGACATATGTCAACCAAGGGTAATTAAAGAGTTCACAATAGTTTGGAAGTAATCATAACTCATAAGTGCTCAAATCGCTTTGAAATCGATATTGGGAAATAACTCTTGCTCACTGTTTTGACCATAACTTTTGCTCCATAAAGAAGTTTTGAGTGAGGTTTATTTCGTTGGAAAGTAGACATCCTGGGCTTCAATTTGAACACAAAATTTGCCTAACTTAGACTTAGATTGAGTAAGTTATGACTATTTGAAGTTGGACCAACTAGGTAGTCTGATTTTCTGGGTTTTAAAACTACATTTTAAGGGCCCAAAATATCATGCTTTGATGTGGGCCAGCCCATGGACCCTTGAGAACATCCAATGATTATTAAAAATCCCAAAAAAATCCTAATTTTACCTTATAAAAACTCATCTTGTGTCTCCGATCAAAACCCTTGTTAAAGAGTGTTATTTTTTGGTCTCCATATTCTTTAAAACCCTTTTTTCTCTTTTGAAAACCCTAGGGTAGCACCTTAGAACGTTTTTTACAAAATTAAAACCTCTCTTTAGTTAGTTCTAAGGCACAAAGTTTGCTTTCAAAATTGTTTTCTAAAACCTTATCAAAACCTTGTGTTCTTGAGTTATGATTACTAACTATTGTTGTGTTCTTTGATTATTGTTGTCTTCTCCATCTAATATTTGTATTGTAGGCACTGAGGGGTCAGTTAAAACAATCTCAAATATGTGATTCTAAAGCAAGGTTAGTCTCTTTTCCATAATTTCTGAACTTGCTACATATGATTCACATGAGTTCTTAATGTAGTTTCTCTAGTTATTTTATTTTATTTGCTTGTTGATTTTATATGTTTGATATGTTTTAATTTAATTTTAGGTTGTTTATAATCTGTTTTAATTTGTTTTTGTTTTATTATTTTGATTTCATGTAAAGTTTAACATGCATATTTAGTTTATGTTAGTTTAGTATATTTGTTTTGTTTCATGTTTATTTGTTTATATTGGTGTTTGCTTTATTTATTTATTTTTATGTTAGTTTAGTGTTTAGGGTTCTCACATACTTGTTTGATCTCACTTATTATATATTTGTTTGATTAAATCTCTAAAAATGTAATTTTTTGAATTAGTGTTAAAGGATGCTTACGCATCCATTTGAGTATATGCATATGGTCCAACCATGCGTACTCATACTTAAGTATGCGTAAGAACCTTGAACCCAAATTAGGGCAAAATTCTTGTTTTTTTATTTAATTAGCTATTTTTTCACATATTATTTGATTTTGTTTGACTATGTTTAGGTTAACTAATTATTTTTAATTATTTTCCATTTTTATTTGAATCTTTTTGCCATATTTAGTTTGTTTAATATCTTTTCCTTGTGTGTTTATATTTGATTGTCAACTTGTCATGTTTAATTTATTTTGTTTGATTATGTTTTACTTGTTTCATTTTATATTGTGATCTTTAATATGTTGTGTGTGTTATTTCCTAAAGTGCATGATGTATGTTTAGGTTAAGGATTAGGGCTCTCTTAATAAACTTTTTAATTAAATATGACCTAGCAACACATAATGGAGGCCGGCCCATAAGCTAGGCGGTCTTGGGTGCCTAACACCTTCCCAAGCCGTACCCAAAACTCTGGACCCATAATCTGGTATGCGAACCCATGTATATAAGTGATTGGCCCAAAAGGCCCAATATGGTTCCTAGACCTAATCTAGGTGGCGACTTCACTTTTCTCCGCTACGGTCCACTTAGCCAGGGCATGCTCTCCTTTACGTCCACAGTGGCGACTCCGTTGGGGATAGAGATGAAGTTTAACTCTGATGTGTTGTTAGGCCATAATTAAATAAAGACTTTATTAATTGAGCCCAATCCTATTTTATTTTATTTTTCACACACTTCACTTGGTTCTTTTTGTCCCTTTCATCCCGGTTGGTGATGAGTGGGAAGGTAGAGGCCCCATTCGGGCCAAAATCTTCCAAATTTCATCCTACCAACTCACAATCTATGCCATTGCCTATAATGGGCTTTGAGTATGTTAATGGTTTGCCACCAATTCACAACGGTTTATTTAGGCTCAAGGTTGGAATCATGGTCCACCTAGTTGTGAGTGATCTACTAATTTGTCCTTTTAGCTTTAAAGAGCTTACCCATACGTAGATGAGTTTAAAACCCAACCATGTAGGGTTACCTAATTGTGTGTGAATGTTTGTGCTTTGTTTGAATTATTTGTTAGGCTAATAAAATTGGCCAATCTTTTTTTTTAAAATCTTTTTTGTTTTAAAAAAAAACAAAAAATTCAAGTTTTCTTTTTAAATAATTTTTTTCAAAAAAATGTGAAGTTTTTTCAAAAAAAAAAAAAGTGAGTTTTTAGTTAGTTTTTTATATATATATAAATTCCAAAAAAAAAAAAAAAAAAAATTAAAAGAGTGAGTTTCTTTGTAAATAATTTTTTTTCAAGAAAAAATTGCTTTCAAAATAAAAAATTTTCAAAAAAAAAGAATATGAGTTTTTAGAGATTTTTTTTAACATAAATTTCTAAAAAAAATTTCAAAAAAAGTGAGTTTTCTATAAATAAAAATAAAATAAAATTGAGTTTTCAAAAAAGAGTTTCTTTCAAAAAAAAAAAAAAAAAAATCTTTTGAGTTTTTCTTTAGCATAAATTTTTTCAAAGATTGGCCCATTCTAGTAGCCCATTTTTGTTTATTTTTTGAGTCTTTCCTTCGTTGTGTCTTGGGCTTAGGCCCCTCTGTGTTTTGTCTTGTCTTGTCTTGGGCCTTAGGCCCATCCTTGTTTGGTCTAGGGGCATTGGGCCAATCGTTGCATTGTCTTGGGCCTTAGGCCCACCTTTGTCTTGTCTAGGGGCAATAAGCCCATTCTTGTGTTGTCTTGGGCCTTAGGCCTATCATTTGTCATGTCTTGGGCTTTGGTCCATCCGTGTCTTGTCTTGGGTCTTAAACCCATCCTTGTGTCATCTTGGGTCTTAGGCCTATCCTTGATTTTGTCTAGGCTCTAAGCTTTTCTTGTTTTTGTTTTGCGGCCTTAGGCCCATGTCGTGTCATCTAGGGTTGTTACCTTATTTTATCTTTTGTCTTGGGCCCTAGGCCCACTCTTGTTTGTCTAGGGGCATTAGGTCCATGTCTTGTCAAGGTTTGTGATCTTTTAGTGTTTTCATTGTTGTGTCTTCAAGTTTCTTTCTTTCGGGTCTTGTCTTTCTTGGGTCTTGTCTAAACTTTGTGGTCTCATTCTAGGGGCATGGTTAAGTGGGAATTGAACATAAACGTTATTGTTGGTGATCTTCATGAAATGTTTCTCATTAGGATAAGTCTATTGTAAGCGACCCATCATTGCTCCTAAAAAGGGTATTGCACATCCTTCTTAGTCTTGAACCTCTGATAATCGCCTCATAAGAATTGATCTTGCTTTTGTTGACCAAATGGCATCAAGTGACCAAGATATTTTGAAGAAGATGGAAGAAATGATGGCAGGGATGATTGCTCCTATCATTGAAAGGCTTCACCATCTTATGAGTGCTCATGGAAAGAAGAAGATGGTAATGCAAGAATTTCAAGATAAAGACTCTATCTTTGATGATGGCTGTTTTGAGGGACAAGAAGTTGAGATTAACAAGGAACCTAAGAAGAAAGAAAAGTCAAAGGAAACCAAAGAGATGAGTCAAGAAATTAAGAAGGTGAAAGGTGTGCTTAAAAGGTCCCAAGGTATGGAGGACTACATGCTTGATATTGAGAAATTGTGTTCATTTCCTGATGTCCAACTCCCCCCAAAGTTCAAGATGCCAAAGATGGATTCTTTTGATGGTACTGGAAATCTCAAAAAATCATTTGAAGGATTATGTTCTTGCCATGAAACCTCTTACCAAGGAGAAAATCATTCTGTGTTTCTTTCGAACTCTTAGTGGTGTGGCCCTACAATGGTATCTCTTATTGGAAAATGCTAAGATGAATGATTGGAATAAGATGGCTGGGGCTTTTGCATGAAAATATTCATAGAGTGTTCAATTGGATGTGAGCCTTAGGGACTTGGAGACTACAAAGCAATTAAGCAATGAGTCATTTTCTGGTGGAGCTTTAGGCTTGAACACTTTGTGCAGAGGTTGTTCTAGCCATACAACATTTGTTGGGTTATTGTATCTTGGGTTGGGCAAGTTAGAGAAGGTCTGCACTGGTTACAAAGTTTAGCCAACCAAGCACTTGAATCTCCTTAAAGAGAGTAAGTGTCGTGCCTCAATCCAAATAGTGTTGTGTATTTTTCTAATCTCTATAGATATCGTATTTTGTTTGCCCTCGATTTATGTGCCAGACCTCAAAAATTCCAAAAATATTATCTTTTCTCCATGGGGCCATGGAAACACTAGATTGACGTGGTGTAGCTCGTTCGGGCAATAGAGCACACAAAATGCCTTTTTCGGTCAAATTGACCAAAATGTCCCTAGTCAACCATGGATTGACTGAAAGTCAAACGAGGTCAAATTCCACTAGAAACATCATTTTTCAAGCTTTTACATCAAACTCGAGCCACTTGATGATTTTTGTCAACTTTGACCAAGTTTGACCTGATGTTGACTCCCGGGGGGCACTAGAGGCTCTAATTTTGATCCAACCATTATAACAGGTTGGGACTAGCACCATTGTGAAGATTATCAAATTCCCTTTCCAACGACTATTTGTGGGTCAAAATTGGAGTAAAAATAGTTTAGATATCTAGAAAACCATGCAAAGCGCTTCAGCACGCTACCCGAGGCCATAACTTTTGATTCGACCGTTGGATTTCCAATTTATCTAATATTCTAGAAAGTAGACATCCATAAATTTCCAGGGACACCAAGATAAGCTTAATTCGCATCACGAAAGACCTTCATCCAAAACTGGACCAGAAAAAGCCAAAACTACTGATGTTAGCAAGGGTGGCAGCAACCCTTATGTGGCCAGCGGTCGCCAGTGCACATTGTATGGCCACCGCAAGCTAAAGGGCTAGAATTTAACTATAAATGCTTTTAGACCCCTCATTTTGCCACAAAATGAGGATTTTGGGTAGTTTTCTTGGCAGATTCTTTCCCTCTCTCTCTTCTCTTTAATTTCTCTCCCAAACACATCCAAACACCTTTGATTCTTCTCTTTTCTCCAAAATCACAAGGTAGTGTTATGGCGCCCAATCTTTCTCTCCTTGGTTCCATACCTTAGATTTGAGATTTAGGGGTGTGGATGTAGCTTTTTAGCTACAATCTACACCTTTTTCTTTTCATAGCTTTTTCTAGCTTTTTCTTGTTCAATAATCTTTTTTTGTTTATCCTAGCATGTTTTTGCTTCCTAGCATGTCTTTATGGTTTTTCTAGCATGTTCCCTTACTTTGGCCTTGATTTATCGCTTTGATGTTGTTGGCCTAGCCTTCTTAGGCTAGGATATGTCTAAATTCTATGCTTGTGCTTATATCCACAAACTTTTAGGCTTCTTGCCATGTTTATGCTTAGATCTACGTGCCTATGTTTAGATCTATGTGTTTGTGTACTCCATGCCATGTTTATGTACTTAGAACTATATAATGGTTGCTATGCCATGTGCTTCTATAGCCCCTTTATTCCTCGATGTCTCGCTTTCTTGTGTTTCAGCCCTTATTAGTGGGGTGTAGATTTTGATCCCGTGGTCTAGGCCTACATCCAAACACTTAGGCCTATATCAAAGGGTTTGGATCATTTCCCTATATGCATGTGTATGCTTGCTTGCTTCTATACTTTATGTCAATATTAGCCTTTCTAGATCTAGGCTTTGCCATGCTTTGTGCCCCCTGTGGGCTTGTTCTTGTGTGGTTACATCCATCCCCCTCGTGGCCTAATAAGGTGTGACCACTTGTGAGATGCATCCTCATGATGCTTGTTTGCTTGATGCATACCCTTTTTCCGCCCTGTACGATGTTGATATGCTTGTTGCTTTGTTCCACTCATTTGGCTTTTTTTTTTTTTTTTTTTTTTTTTTTTTTTTTTTTGTATCTTTGCATGCTTGCCTACATGTTCATGCATGAGTCTATGTGTCATCGATACTCCAATCCAATGGAACTATGGACACTCGATCCAAACCTACATTTGTCCTCCTAGGACACTCTCTTTTGTTTGATAACATGCTTGTTTGCCCTTTCATATGTTTAGCATGCTTTGTTTGCTCCTGTTTGGCTTTCTTTATTAGTATGTTCTTTGCATGCTCTCCTTATCTCCTTTGTTTCTTTCTTTGCTTGTCTGCTAGCTTGTCTCTTTGGTCTTTGCATGTACAAGCATGAAGCATGGACACTTGGAGCAAGGGTGCGACATCTTAGACGTAAGCAAAAAGGGCAAGAATGCAAACAAGAGGATGCAAGCCCACAAAAGGCAATGTTTAGTAGATTAGGGGGCCTAGCCCCTCTAGAGTGGTTTTCTCTTTCTCTCTCTCTCTTAGCCTCTTCTCTAGAGCATGTATTAGGTTTCCCCTTCTTCTTGTTCCTTTTATTTTTTCTTGCTCCTTGCTTGGGCCACGTTCCCTAGGTATGGCATTGTCTATTTTACATTTCCTGTACCTTGCTGGGCCATACCCTTGGAACGTTGGCAATGTCTGATTTACTTTCCTGCTTTGTGTGATAGCATTGTGCATGATGTGTGTGTGTCTATGTATATATATACATATATATATATATATATATATATGCCTGCATGCGTGTGGGTGATTGTGCACTTTGTATGATGGACTCTCATGGTTATGCGAGTAATCCTCTTTGGTCGTGAGTGCTCTTGACCTTGTGGCAAAAGTATGTGTTCAAGGCGATTGCTATAGGTGCATATTTGTGTCATACTGTGTGCATGGTCACCGCGGTGTGATTGTCCCGATCCATGTCACCAAGTGACATCGGTTTCCCCTTGTATGCGACACGTATCAATGTGCTTAATGCTTAGGGGGACTTCGGCTCGTCCTAGCACGAGATGTTGGCACACGTCGTATACATAGGCATAAAACCTTGCTGGTGCACTATAGCACACCAAACGCGAAACTCTGCTGGATTTTCATCTAGAAAATGGGGCATCCCCATCGCCGTATTCTCACGTCAAAACTTGGTGAGAATAGCATTTTGTGTGCTATGACACATTTGAGGTGAAACGCAGCTGGATTTCTGCCATGAAAATAAGGCGAAATGCTGTAGAATTTTCGCTGTGGAAATTTGGCAATGATTCCAAACACACTTGGGAAGCATTGATTGAGACCACACTTATTCCGAAATGAAACCTCAAAGCCCAATTTGCTTAAAGCCCTGAAAGCTAATGCCAATAGCTTGTTTTCAACTGCCAATGTCCTTAAATTATGATTTTACCAAAACAAAGGACTATCTATGGACAGGCGTTGTAGGGTGCCTAACACCTTCTCCAAATGTAACCAAACTTCCAAACTCAAGAATCAAGATTTTTTATCCTTCCATATTAGATTAGGAAAACTGGCCTTTTTCTTAGCCTAAAGATCGGTAATAAAATCAAATAGAGTCAGGTGACCAATCACACCTTAGAAAAACCCAATGATTGGTGGCGACTTCACTTACTATGATTTCCTTAAAATCGACTCAGATTCCAGCCACACACCCGAGGTACAACACACCTTTACACCATATCATCATTCTCGCACTGAGATAGAGAAGTGCACGAGCATCGCCACGATGGGTGGTCGACCAGTTGCGAGGTGTCGATATGCTGGCGACTCCGCTGGGGATAGTTAGAGTGTTTAGCCTTTAGAGCTTTTGATAAGATCCTAATCTTTGGACATTGGCTTTCAAAAACATTGAAATGGGCATTAGCTTCCGGGGCTTTCCTTTTTGAAAATTGCTTTTTCTATATCCTAGTAAACTATTTTCAAAACTCAAAAATATTTTCCAAAATGTTTTCCAAATGGTTTTCGAAAAAATCAGCTTTGAGGTATTTTCATATGTGTGAAGCTTTACTGCTTTCCTAAAGCATGCTTTACAGCATACCTAAAGCATGCTTTATAGCATTCCTTCACATGTACGAACCTAGGGTAGTAAGATTTAATTTTTGCTACACCTTTATCTGTTTATATATTTGTTGTGCTTGGAAAGTCTTTCCCTTTTCGTATCAAAATGCATGACATCACCCCTCATATTAGGTCGAACTCGGACTCAGTGTTGAAGGCGAATGCTGGATACGCATACCCTAGATAGTCACTAGATGTTGAATTGTAGGCTTTTCCTGGGTCTATGGGTGGACAAAATTATGCTGAAATGGCCCCTTTGATCGGCTCTATCCCACAACTTCTATGAAAGTAAGGATTAGATGATCAAGGTTCCTTTTAATTATAGGACCAACTTACAAGTTAAGCTGTGTCTCATATAGTTGGACTAGACTACGTCAAACTCGTGAGGACTAAGAAGAGCCAAATCCGAGTGAACATCCTAGCCTAGGTAGGATATTCTTCATAGGATTGTTTTCAAAATGATTCAAGGGGAAAATATCCAGTTTCTGTTTGCAAGTTTGCCCTTTTTGCTTGCATCAAAGAGTTGTACTCTACTCCAGGTTCTATCCATCCCGATTACACAGCATCTGTGATTAAATCCATAGGGAAAAGCAACCCCATTGCTTGCACTTTAGATCATACCCAATCCCTAAAGGTTTCCAACCCTACGAGGGTATGCATGCATACACTAATGGCTCCATCATGTAAATGTGTATAGATAAAATTTGTGGCAAGTAACCGGAACTCCGCACCAAGGAGGACATTGCCAAGAGTTCAAGATCTTCCCCGAGGAGACCAAGCCATCCAGAATGAAGCTTCTTCAGTCTAAATTTGAATTTCCTTGTATTGAAAAAGGCCCACTATTGGAGCCATTGTCTATAGCCCATGATCTTGGGTGTTGTAAAAAGCCAAACTTTGTAAAAGCATTAATTTTCCATGTAATCAAATGAAAAGGGTCCATCCCGCAATTTCAAGCATGATATGAAAGTTTCGATTACTTGCCAAGCTTATGCATTAATTCTGCATCATTATAGAAACTCACCATAATAAATACCCGATCAAGGGTCCAAGCCAATATTTTGAAAATGATAGGTGCATTTTAAATAAGCAAGACCCTAAACTAACTTCGTGTTCGTTTTGTGTTACCACATTGTCAAATTTTCAAATGTACCCCATTTCTTTTCCATCCCTTTGTTTTCCTTTCCAGGATTATAAAGAGAAAAGATTGCTCAAAGGAAATAGTCCAAGTTACCATCATGTCGTGATCCCTTTATCACTAGGTCACATTGCCAAGAGTTCAAGATCTTCTCCGAGGAGACCAAGACATCTAGAATGAAGCTTCTTCAGTGTAAATTTGAATTTCCTTGTATTGAAAAAGGCCTATTATTGGAGCCATTGTCTATAGCCCATGATCTTGGGGCATTGTAAAAAGCCAAACTTTGTAAAAGCATTACTTTTCCATGTAATCAAAAAAGAAGGGTCCATCCCGCAATTTCAAGCATGATATGAAAGTTTCGGTTATTTGTCAAGCTTGTGCATTAATTCTGCCTCATTATAGAAACTTATCATGATAAATACCTGATTAAGGGTCCAAGCCAATGTTTCAAAAATGATAGGTGCATTTTAAATAAGCAAGACCCTAAACTAACTTCGTGTTTGTTTTGTGTTTCCACATTGTTAAATTTTCAAATGTATCCCATTTCTTTCCCATCCCTTTCTTTTCCTTTGCAAGATCATAAAAAGAAAAGATTGCTCAAAGGAAATAGTCCAAGTTACCATCATGTCGTGATCCCACTATCACTAGGTCTCATGCTAGAGAGATGTCTACTAGTGATCCTTCAGCCTCAGAAGTAAGTGTTGTTGAGTTCATACAGATGAAAGAACAAATGACATAAATGATGCGCATGATGCAACAACTAATTGTAGGAGGAAACCGAGATTCATCTGGTCCCACTTTAGAGGGCTCTGCACTCCATTCCGAAAACAAGGCTTGGCCACTACCAGATCCAAATCAGGGCCAAACAACTCCACCATTCACCCTATAGGGGAATAACTAGGAAGTGGATCCTTCTAAGGATAAGTCAAGTGGAGACCTTAACTAAGAAAATCCGTATCATAGAGGGCTCTGACGCCTAAGGAAATGTTGATTTAGACAGCTTGACCAATTTCCCTCAGGCCATTATGTCTCCTTAGTTCAAGGCACTTGAGTTTCTTAAGTATGATGGCACTAGAGATCTTTGCTCCTATCTGCACATGTTTTGTAGAAAGATGACACCCTATGGAGACAATCATCCTTTACTTTGCTAGATTTTCCCGGATAGCTTGACTAGCCTTGCAGCTACATGGTATGTGAGATTTGAAAAGACCTTCAACTAGAGAGAGATGGCCAATGCATTCTTGGAGTATTACCAGTTCAATGCTAAGATAGCTCCCGATCAGTTCTTTAGAGGACAGAAAAGAAGAGTGGGGAATCTTTCCGTGAATATGCCTAAAGGTGGCGCAAGCTAGCCGCCCAAGTGCTTCCCCCCATGATGTAAGATGAAATGATCAAATGGTTCATCGATAACCTTAAGCCTCCTTACTATAAGAAGATGATTAGTGCCCAAGTCACTCATTTCGCAAGCTTGAATCCTATTGAGGAGCACTGTAACACCCGTCTCACTTAAAATTTAATTTAATTACTTCTAGAGAGTAGATTTGATAAATTGCTTAATTATTTTGGAGGAGATAATTAATTTTATATTGTGATTTTTTTTAATAATGATAACAATAATAAAAATAATATTAATGTGTTTAGTGGGAATATAAGTGGGTCTTGGAAGTTTATTTTAGTGTAGTGGGCTTCTAAATTTTCAGCCCAACTGAAATTAGCCTTATCATGGAATAGGCTTCTAAACTTTCAGCCCAAGTGCAACAGCTTTATAATGAAATAAAATTAGGGTTTCCTATGTGAAAGGTAGAGAAAGAGACCCTTGAAACTGGAAGCGGCTGTGAAAGAAATTCTGCCAAACTGACAAGACGACATCAAGGTAATTTTCAGCAACTGATATTCGATTTGTGGTATTGAGATTGCTGAAATTGTGTTTTGCTGGAATTTCACATTCACGTTGTTGGCTGAAACAGTGATTTGTGCTATTAGATTTATATATAAGTATATATAGATATATATATATATATATATAGCTGATTGTCACGGTTTGATTCATTGTTGGCCGAATATAAATATTTATATATATATATTACATCAATAGTTCATGGTTGATTCAAATGGGATTGCCGAATATATATATATATATATATATATATTTCATCAATAGTTCAAACGGATTCAATTGGATATATATAGTACATATTACATCAATAGTTCAAACGGATTCAATTGGTTTTGCCGAATATATATATATATATATATATTACAATTATTAGTGCATTTGATGGTTTGATTCATATTGGTTGACCGAATTGTATAGGTTTGCAATTGTGGGCGGCTTTACAATTAAATATATGAGTATTTTAGATGTTAGTTTAGGGAATGCTTTACAATTATGTTAAACTGGAATAGGTTTGGGGGTATGTTAGAAATATATGTTAAATTTTTTTACCTTGCCGAATCTTCATAGTGGTTGAGGAATTGTTTTATCAAGAGGAATTTGTGGTTATTAGAGATCCTGCCCATATTGAATTGTTTAATTATTATTTAGGTTCTAGTTGACGTTGTTTCGAGCAATTGAAGTGAAGCTTGGTTTAGCCACTAGAGGTAAGTAGACTTCAACACATGACGTCTCTCAAGACGTATATATTTTTATATATATATATATATATAATTGTGGTAAAAATATATTTATATATATATACATACACATAATTGCAAAAGTGAAGTTTCAAAGACTTATACCATTGTTGTGCTTTATACATACTCAAACTCTATTATTTATTGTATATTATTGTGAAACTGTATATGTCAAGAGTGTTTCAAATGGTCAACTAGACAGTCTGCAATCTTTGCCAACACAGGGTTAAGTGTTGGTCTTCGGCCGAAGTAGTGTTAGTGTGGTGTGGTGCAGTGTTATTGTTGCTCTTCGGAGCTAGTGTTGCCTCTTTGAGGTTAGTGTTATTGTTCCCATGGGAAATCACCCACCGAGTGTTTAGCAACTTTTGTCTGTGTTTGACTAATATTTTTCATATTGAATTACTGTTTATTTACTACTGTTCTTTTAGGTGGGAAATTGCTTATTTTCAAAATAAAATTGTTTCTACCTATTTGGTGCATATTGGCATATAAATGTGGTCATTATTTTATTAATGTTTGCAGTGTTATAGTGAAGTGTTTTATTTTAACAACCTTATAGAATATATTATATTACAGTTTAAACTAATTTTAATTGTATCGTGATGACTATATTTTGTCAATGATATTATCGTTTTGTTTTTGGAAGACATCCTCATGTTTGTAGTCTCTTATTGAGCCTTTAGCTCACCCCTTTTTCCATCCTTTCAGATTAGAGTTATGGAGTGTCTTTTGGTGGTAGATCAGTGGAGCCTTAGATGGACGACTTCGTTTGGAGCTTGATAGTTGCAGAATTGTTTTAGTAAAATTGTTTCAGGACAATGAGATTATTATTTTGGAACTATTTTGAGATGTTATTTGGAGATTTTACATTCAAGAATATTATTGTTGTTTTGTTTTTATGGATTGTTAAGGAAATCTAATGATATTCAAGAAGTTTATTTGAGGATAAATATTACGCTCTGTTCCATTATATCATTGTTGATTATTTCTAAGACAGGTTATGCATCTAAATCCTTCTTAAGGGTTTGGGGTGTTACAAGCACATTGATTAGGGTATTAGGAGTAAGAAAATAGTCAATCTTGAGGTTTTGAATTCTATGACAGAACAACAGGTGAAGAAGGCAACTGGCCGCAAAAGGAAGGAAGCTGATGTTCATATGATTGACAAAACGCCTAAAGGGCCAAGGGGTGTTACTTCTACTTATACAGCCCAAAATGCCTAGCCTTATTAGCAACGGGTTCAGAAACCCCAGGCACTTAATGAGCATTCAATCTGAGGGGAAGGCCTGATCAACCTCGATATCCTAAGGCAGAATCACGAAAATTCTCTCCGTTACCTATGCCCATGGAAGTACTTTATGCTTATCTGTTGGATAAGAAGTTAGTGACTCTAGTATTTGCGAAGTCTAGAGACATTCCACCTTGGCTCAGTTTCGATACATCTAAGAAATGTGAGCACTAATTCGGGGCCAAAGGGAATACCTTGGAAGAGTGTGTACAGTTGAGATATTGAATCCATGATCTCATTGACAACAAGCTAATACAGTTTGACAATACGGACGTGCCAAATGTCATTACTAATCCTTTGCCTTCTCATCCAAAAGGGGACGTGAATGCTATCTCCACAGTGGAGGAGAGGATCCCATATTTCTCATCCCCCTCATTCCTATAGAAAGCCATGCTATGGGCTCTAGCCCAAGAAAGTCACATTATCTAGAGAACATAAGAGCCCCAGGTTTTGACTAGGAAGTCTGCACATTTTGTCACAATGGAGACCGATATGCCCTATTCGATTGTAGAGTGCTTAGAGCATTAGTTCAGAGTCTAGCCAACTGTGGTATCATCTGGATCGAAAAAGAGATCGTACGGAGGAATGATTGCATGGCAGCCAGCCTATGCCCTTTGAGTACCCAAGCGGGAACTAGCCGCAACGCTATAACAATAGGATCAAGGTAAGACTGGGAAGAATACTTGCATGAGCGCCTCTGTAAGGTTCCACTAGGGATGAGGACGCCAGCTCTTCCGAATTTGGTCGCTATCGAAGAGATTATAGAATCACCTGTAGATTTAGGGGCACTAGCTCTAAAGAAAGGACAAGCTATAGGGTTGTAAATGAACCAAGCTGATCATGAACAACTTGGGCTTGGCTCGATAAAAAGCTTATTCATGTTTGTTTATTTATAAATAAGCCAAGCTTGAGCCTTAGTTTTAGGCTCGTTTAATAAACAAGCCGAGCCCAAGCAAAAAATTTGTTCGCGAACAAGCTCGTGAGCTATTAGGCTTGATACACAATAATTAAGCATAGACTTATTTATAAGTTTATATGTGTTAGCTAAACATACTAATCACACATATCTTAATAATGACATGACCAACATGAGGCCACTACCTATATTACCTTAATTTTTTCCTTCCCTGTAAACTGATCAAGAACCACTTTTGACTATAGTTACATTTAAAAATAAATAAATAAATAATTAAGTAGGCCACATATGATTCTTCATTATCAATCATCTAAAGTAAAGTTATGAAATATGCCAGTATTTTCTTATAAATAATAGTTACAAACAGGTATTTTTCTAGTCCTTCACCATCTAACATGAATGTGAAAATTGTATTTTGAAAAATTGCTGAAGCTATAGTCAAGGAATGATGATGAATAAATTTAATTATGTAAATTATTAATTTGAATAATGGCTAATCATAAGTAAGACTAGATGCATGATAAAATGAATATACTATTTTTTTTTCTTTTTTTTTTTTTCTTAATTTTAGAGATTTAAGCATTTAATAATATAAGTTTTTTAGATCTCAAGCTCAAAAACTTGACCTGAGCTTGAGTTTGAGCTTGATATTTAGCTTGAGTTTGGTTTGTCTAATTAATCAAGCCAAGCCAAGCCAAGCCAAGCCAAGCTAAGCTTAAACTTTTTGGCTTTCCCATGAGCTCAAGTTCAAACACTATTTTAGGCTTGTCACTAGCTCAAGCTTTTGATTTTTCCTGACGAGCTACGCTTAAACATGCACTACTTGACAAAGCTCGGCTTACAGCCCTAAGTCAAGCCATAAGAGCCATTGAAGGTTTCACTCCTTTGGTTTTGGCATTGCTTGTAGTCACAGGGACATCTCTAGGATTTATCCAAAAGGGTACCCCTGTCGTCCCTGCCATTTGAGGTTTTGATGCTTTAGTTTTGCCAAGGTCTATCCAAGGAATCTTTGGGGCTCCTGGCCTAAAAGCTTTAAAAGTTGTTCTGCCCAGCCTAGTCATCATCAGTCCAAAGATGTTCTCTCTAGCGCTAAATTTGCAGACTCAGGAAGGCATGGTCATCCGTATGCCAAAGCCCTTCCCTTACAAAGATAGCCATTGTGTCCCATGGAAGTACATTGTGACTTTGATCTTCACTCGAACTAGAAAGGAAGAGGTTTGCTCTAATATCTCTTCAGGCCTAGCCGTACTCACTAGGAGTGGTCGATGTTACATTCCTGAGGAACTAGAAAATAGAAGGAAAAAGATTGGCAAGTGCACAGCTGAGCCAGCCAAGAATAGGGTCAGCACTGAAGAAGCAGAGGAATTATTGAAAAGCATCCAGAAAAAGGCCGATTATAGTGTGATTCAACAGTTAAACAAATCTCCAGCTCAGTTTTCTATTTTAGCCTTGTTGCTATCTTTTGAGGTTCATCGTGAAGCTCTATTGAAAGTGTTGAAGGAAACGTATGTTTCTACTGGTATTACAGGCTTCTCCTTCGAGGGTATGGTATTGTTGGTGTTGGCCACCAACCAGGTCTCCTTTTTAGGTGATGAGTTGCCTTTAGAAGGTAAAGATCATACCTTGGCCATGCATATCGTAGTCAAGTGTGAATACATGATTATCGTAAGGGCTCGACAATGGATTAGCCTTGAATGTTTGCTCGATGTCCACTGTTGAGCGCCTGAAGATGGATATGTCTCTTATTCAACCTAACATTATGATCATCAGAGCCTTTGACGGCACATGTTGAGAAGTGTAAGGCGAGATCGAGCTAATGATGGAGATCAGCCTAAGATCCTTCATGATTAACTTCCAAGTGATTAATGTTAACTCTCCATACAACATGCTTTTAGGGAGGCCCTAGTTGCATACAGTAGGTGCAATCGTGTCTACCCTCCATTGGAGACTCAAATTCATCTCCGAGAATTAGTTGATCACTATTATGGCTGAAGAGCCCATGACTATCTTCTAGGAGACATTTATCCCCTACATCGATGCTAATGCTTTTCCAAAAGCATCTTTTCATAGCTTCGAGCTAGTTTCCATGATTCACAATGCTTCAGAGCTTGAGTCCAGTTAGCCCGCAACAGGTCTAATGGCCACAAAGGAGATGCTCAAGTTTGGGTACCAACTAGGCCAAGGCCTTAGAGCCATAGGACGTGGGGTATGAACCTACTCATGCAGAACTCTTTCAAGCTTCTAGAGACAAGAAGAGGAAGTGTGCCGGCCAAGGGATGTCTATTCCCCATATCAAAACCACTTTTTCAGCTTTGGTTGAGGTCATTATGCCAGAACCTTTCAAGGACTTGGAAGACAAAGAGCCTGATCTGGCTTGCATTATTTGGCTCTATCCCAAAGAGTTCTCTATGAACGCTATCATATCTCCCAAAGATAATCTGACTTCTACTATTTGACTAGGGATGCCAGGCTAGGCGGCAGGCCTTTGGACCATTGAGCCTTGCTTTGTGGTTGCACCAGCTGAGTAAGGAGTATTCTATCATCGAGTGATTGGGTATCCTGATCACCTGAGAGGGTTGGAATAGCATATCTAGTTTGTTTTGCATGCTTATGTCATTTCCTACTTTGTTTGTATTTCCTATTCATTTCCCAAGTCTATTTTTGTTAGAAACAACAAAAAAAGAGCTTTTCCCTTTTATCATTGTCAGGTATGAACTTTGTTTTCCCCTACCTATAATCCATTAATGAAATATTCAACGTATTATTTAGGAAAATTCGTGCATCTCTCTTTATTTGCTTTCCTATAAATATGTGTGTGCAAAGTATCTTATGTTTCTTTGTTTATGTTCCGCTCTGTAGGATCTGTCCTAATTCCCAAGTGGGTACATCGTCCCTTTGCCATAACGAGGGTGTGGATGATGTGAATGAGACAATAGAGTTGGATCACGATGTTGAAGGGATGGAAGAGGTCTTGAACTTAACTCGAGACATCCTAGAAGTTTTGAATAGAGAGAGTAAAGGGTCTAAGCCCAAAAAAGAAGAAACAGAGGTGATAAACTTAGCCGACGAAGGCAAAAAGGAAAAACCTGTCAAGATCGAGGTAAACTTTCCCAAAGACATGAAAGATGAGCTTATAGCTCTATTAAAGGTTTCAAGGAAATCTTTGCTTGGTCTTATTAAGATATTCTAGGACTGGATACAGAGATCATTGTCTACAAGATTCCAGTTAAATCTAAATGATAACACCATGACCAACATATTCTTCTCTTTTATGGATGGATTTTTGGGTTATAATCAAATCAAGATGGCTGAAGAGGACAAAGCCAAGACAGCGTTCACCACCCATCGGGAAACTTATGCCGACAGCGTCAAGCCATTCAGTTTGAAAAATGCTGGGGCGACTTACCAGCGAGCCATGGTAACCCTGTTCCATGATATGATGCATAAAGAGATCGAAGTCTACGTGGACGATATGATTGCCAAGTCACGCATTCCTAGAGATCATTTGATCGATTTGAGAATATTTAAGTGCCTTGTCAAGTACAAGTTAAGGCTCAACCCTAATAAGGGCGTCTTCAAAGCCAATTTAGGGAAATTGCTCAGCTTTATAGTCAGCCAAAGAGGAATTGAAGTGGACCCAGCAAAAGTCCAGGCCATTAGGGACATGCCTGGCCGAAAACTAAGAAACAAGTTCGAAGCTTCTTAGGAAGGATTAATTACATAGCCCACTTCATCACGCAGTTGACCACCACGCGCAATCCCTTGTTTAAGCTCTTGAAGAAGGATACAAAGATAAAATGGACAGATGAGCGTCTAGCGGCCTTTAACAAGATTAAACAATATTTGTTGAACCCTACTGTTTTGGTTCCTTCGACATCAGCACATCCGCTAGTTCTTTATCTAGTGGTGCAAGAGACATCCATAGGTTTCATGTTAGGCCAGCTAAATGAACCCGATCAAAAAGAGAAGGCGATTTACTACTTGAGTAAGAAGTTCACTAGTTGTGAAATCAATTACATCGCCATTGAAAAGACATGTTGTGCCCTAGCATGGGCCTCGTGTAAGTTTTGGCAGTACATGCTCTACTTCACCACATGGTTGATTTCTTGCCTGGATCCCATCAAGTACATCTTTGAAAAGACTGCCCTTATAGGGAAGATATCTCTTTGGCAGATGTTATCTGAACTTGATATCGTATTTGTAGTGTGAAAGGCCATCAAGGGCCAAGCCATAGTCGATTACCTAGCATACCAGCCATTGAACAATCCCGATTTCTCAGAATCCTTCTTCCTAGACGAGGATGTTTTAGCAATAGGGCCGGAACCAAGCAATGTAGACCCATGGCGTTGGAAGCTTTATTTTGATGGAGCTGCCAATAGCACTAGAAATGGAGTGGGTGTAGTTCTAGTATCCTCGAAAGGCCAGCAAATCCTTGTTTCAGTCAAATTGAATTTTGATTGCATAAACAACGTCACAGAGTACGAGGCATGCATAGTGGGCCTACAAGTCACCTTGGAGATCGGTGCACATGATCTAAGCATCTTTGGAGATTCCCTATTGATAATCTCCCAAATAAAGGGAAAGTGGCAAGCCTGAGACACCAAGTTGATTTCGTATCAGAAATGTGTCAGTCATTTAATCCCGAAGTTCTAGAACATTACCTTTGCTTATTTGCCCTGAGCACACAACCAATTCATAGATGCTTTAGCAACCTTGGCTAGCATGGTTAAGTTGGCAGAAGGAGATGATATGTGACAATTGCACATAGAGGTCCGCGGTGTGCTGGCTTACTGCATGAACACTGAAGAATGCATGAATGTCAAAGTTGAGATCGATGGAAAGCTATGGTACCATGATATCAAGGCTTATATCAGGAATGGTGAATACCCATCCGGAGCCACAGATAGTGAGAAGAAATTCGTCAGGCGCATGGCGTGCTGGTTTTTCTTGAGTGGGGAAGTCCTGTACAAGAGGAACCATGATACAACTTTGCTTCGATGCATAGATGCCCCCGAGGCTAACCATTTGATGGAAAAGATGCATGAAGGCTTGCTTAGAGCCCATACCAGTGGACCTCTGTTAGCCCGAGAAATCATGAGAGCCGGCTACTATTGGCTCACCATGGAAAGTGACTGCATCAAACATGTGAGGACATGCCACCGTTGCTAAGTTTACCAAAATAGAAAGAATGTTCCTCCCCAATCCCTGCACTTTCTAGCAGCGTCATGGCCTTTTTCAGCTTGGGGAATGGATGTCATTGGACCCGAGATTCCGAAAGCCTTAAATGGGCATGAGTATATCTTAGTGGCCATCGATTACTTCACGAAGCAGGTGGAAGCCGCTTCCTACAAAAACGTCACCCAAGCTATGGTGGCCTGATTCTTGAAACTATACATCATTTACTACTATGACGTACTAGGAGAGCTCATTACAGATAATGAAAAAAATATGAATGGGAAAATGATCAAGCAACTTTCCCAACAGTTCAATATCGAACACTAGAATTCAATTCCCTACCATCCTTAGATGAATGGTGTGGTGGAAGCCGCCTGCAAAAACATAAAGAAGATCTTGGTGAAGTTAATAGACACCTAAAAGGATTGGCACGAGTTCTTGCCATTTGCCTTGTGCACCTATCGCATGTTTGTTTGTACTTCCACTAGTGTGACCTTGTATTCCTTGGTCTACGGCATAGAAGTCGTCATCCCCGCGGAGGTAGAGAGCCCATCTTTCAGAATCTTATCATAGACAAAGTTGTTAGAAGTTGAATGGGCCCGTTCTTGAAATGATCAATTGAACATGATAATGAGAAGTGCATCACCGCAATATGCCATGGACAGTTGTGCCAACGTCGCGTTGAGCGAGCATTCAACATTCAACAAGAAAGTTAGACCTAGAGTCTTTGAAGAAGGTGACCTAGTCTTGAAAAAGTGCAACTAGGCCATGCTTGACCACAGAGGAAAGTTTGCCCCGACCTACGAGGGTTTGTATATAATAAAGAAGGCCTTCATCGGAGGAGCCTTGATCATAGCCGACATGGATGGGCACGACTTCAATATGCCTACTAATTTCGATGCTGTAATATAGTACTTTACATAAGGGAACCTCCAAGTACAACCTCTTTTTCTACATTCCTATGTAAATAGACAAAAAAAAAAAAAGCAAAAAAGAAAAGAAAATGAAAAGGTATATTGAAAACCCGGAAGGGCGGTCTAGGCAAGAATTGGTAGTTGAATTATGTGATGACCTAATCCTTCCCCGTGGAGGTACATAGGCAGCCACATTGGCCCGGTCACATTTTAGAAGAAAAATCAGTCAGTTGAATGTACTTGGGTTTATGATTAAGATGAAGGAAAGAAAGCATGCACCCTTTTGGGTTACTCTATGTTTGCAACAGCATAGCCCGCTGTAGACACTCGATTTTGCACTCATAGTTTAATTTTGGAAGATGACTAGAGTGACCATTCATATACTTCAAAATTTAGAGTTGCATTACATGCCTTAAATCATTCACTGCATATTATAAAAATGATCTTGAGATTTTAACGGTAACGACGGTATGTCCGATTTCCAAATCGGACCGTCGAATTGAAAACTATCACATGATCAATTTTTCACAGTTTGCATGCATTTTGTTTGGGTGGGGCCGATCACGCATGATTAATTCAAATTAATTTTGATTGGTTAGAAAATTAAAATTAATTAAATAATTTTGTGATTACTTGTTGGTTAGTGTCAAAAATAGGCCTGCTTGCATCTGAATAAAGTGGATAATCAGATAACAAAGAAGTTGTGGGTAATTGAGTCTTTTTTGGGGTATTTATCTACAAGATAATTATCACTTTAAAGACCTGAATATCAAGAAAAAAGGATTACTTTTTAGAATACAGATTAAAAATGCATTTAGGTACGATTCTCGGCTAAAAAATCCTCAAAAAGGGAGTCCAAATTGGACCAAAACTCAAATGCAGAACTAGCACCCAAGAGGGCCATTCGGCACTTCCCAAGTGCCGATTGGCCCAAATTTTTTGCCCGGCCCAGCCCGGGGACTTTCTAATGGAGATATAGCCTATCTTTTACAACTTTTTTGAGATAAGGACGCATTTCAATTCATATCTGATCCCATTCAGCATCCCAACCTTTGTAAATAGGGGAAACAAATCAAAAATAGGGGCACTTCTTTTCTGACTTTTTGGCTCCCCTTACATTAAAGACATTCTGGAGGCTTTTGCTTTAGGAACTTCTTTTTTGTAAGTAAAGTATTTTAGACCTTAAAGAAGTGAATAAACTTCTTTGATTTCTAAAATATTCGTTCACTAGAAGAGCATGGTCATGCAAGAGGTATTTTGTTTTTCTTTCTTTTCTTTTTCCGTTAATTAGCATGCTTTTGTGTTTGATGCATGAATATGACTAGCATGTTTTATTATAACTTGTTCCTAATATATAATTTCCATGCTTAGGTACTTTAGATGATTGTTTATTTTAATTCTTTCTCTTTGACTTCAAAATCTGTAATGACTATTAAAACCTTTTTATGAAGACACAAAAACTGATCCGTGTTTTCATTAAATGCAAATCCAATTTTTTTCTAAACAAAAAACTGATTTGTATTTTCATTAAATACAGATCTAATTTTTTTCTAAACACAAAACTAATTTGTATTTTCATTAAATATACATCAGAGTTTACCAACAGGCGATATCCAGAATATACATATAAGGCCTACCAAGAGGTGATGTTCATATATACATCAAGAGCCTACTGAGAGGGAATATCAAGAATCATAAATCAGGAGCTTACCGAGAGGCGATATCATACATCAGGGCCCACTATTGGACAATATAATACATACATGTCTAAAGCCTACCAAGAGGCAATATGAAAATACAGTCTAGGCCTACCAAGAGCAATCCAAGATATACATGTTTGGCCCACCAATGGGCAATGTCTACAAAATACAAAAAATGAAACATGCCCACGTAGGGGCTACATCATCATGGTACAGCATACATGGCTGGCCTAAAAAGAGTTATCATCTCTGACGGTATCGTTTGCAAAGCACTCGACACTGCTACCATCAGCATCATCACTTGCAATGTAACCTGCAAAAGGACTGGATTGATCTGCCAAAGAACCCGGTGTTAGGGTTTGTGCCCTAAAATCCAATTTATTAACATGTTATAAATAATTAAATTGTTTGATTATATGAGACAATTTGTAAATGAACTAATGGGACATTATCATAGTCCTTGAGATGCATTGTATGTGATTTAGATACAGAAGATATAAATTACAAGTTCCTTGTAAACTGAACTAATGGGACATTATCATAGTCCTTGAGATGCATTGTATGTGATTTAGATACAAAAGATATAAATCACAAGTTCCTTGTAAACCTAAAATATAGTTTGAAGTCCATGATGAAATTGGGCATTTCATCTGTGAAGACTATAACATATCAACTAAGATGGTTTGTCTTGATCATGGAAGTGGAGACTTCTAATTGATGTGTTGATATGTCTTAAGTGTGTAAGACATATTGAACTGGACCGCTATGAGATTAATTATTCAATTAACAACTGTCACCTAAATAATTAATCTCACGACTTCTAATTTCATAGACTCTTAATCCTGCGAGGATAGTGAACCCGATCATGAAATGTATGTTACTTTGATATATCAGGAGTGAGATCTAATTTAATGGTCAAAACCTCAGTATTTTGGGTAACCACACGTAGTGTTGAGGGAATACATATTCCCTAGATGAAATCCATAATCTCTTTCTATAGAAACACGAAATATCCCCTTGAGATAAGTTTAATGGGAACTAGTTATTCAGAGCCAGTTACTTTAGTAAAGAGTTACTAAAGTTTCTATTTATTGAAATTGGATTTCATAAATATGAATAACTAAAAGATTAAACCAGGGACTCAAAGAATAAAATAGTTGTTTACAAAGCGACAATTAACTATGGCTTTGTTCACTATAGATATTTCATGGAAGGGTCACATGATATCATATTAGAGTCTTGGGATATAATTTATTAATAAGGCCTATAGTGCAATTATATTTCCATAGTAGTACTTGTTATATAATTAACGGTAACTTTGGGCTTGTCAAAAGTTAACAGATAAGTCTAAGTCCCATTGGAGTTGGAGCCTTATTAGTCCATTTGGACCCATCCTAAGTCACACACTTAAGCCCAATTAGGCTGGCCCAAAGGGCTAATCCAATTAGATAATCAGTTATTTATTTAACAAGAGTTATTAAATAAAATAATTGTCAAGGTAGTTAAAATGTACACATGATTGATGTTGGGATTAGTGTCCTCAAATCCTAGTATAATGCTATATATGATACTATGTACAACACTATGTATAACATTTTGTATGACTTTATGTATGACTTAATGTTGTAATTACTAAAGTTTTTTTTTATTATTATCTAAAATAATGGTAACATGAATATTTAGACATTATCACATAGTCCATGAGATGTATAGTAGATGATTTATGTGAAAAGTCACAGAAGATATAAATCACAAGTTTTTTGTAAACTTAGAATTTTAGTTCGTAGTCGGTGATGAAATTGAGCATTTCATCTGTGAAGACTAAACATATCAACTAAGATGATTTGTCTTGATCATGGAAGTGAGGACTTCTAGTTGATATGTTGATATGTTTTAAGAGTTAAGACATATTAAATTGAACCGCTGTGAGATTTATTATTCTCATAATGACTGTCAGTTGAATAATAAATCTCACGACTTGTATTTACATGAACTCTTAATCTTGAGAGAATAATGGACCTGATAATGAAGTGTAGGTTGCCTTGATTTATTAGGAGTGAGATCTAAAGTAACGGTAAAAAACTCAGTATGTTGGGCAGTCACATTTAGTGTTGATGGAACATAAATTCTCAAGATGAAATTCATAATCCCTTAACGGAGATACAAAGTATTCCCTTGAGATAAGTTTAATGGGTTCGGTTATTCAGAGAGTTAGGCCTAACCACTTTACTAAGGAATTACTAAAGTATATATTTATGAAATTGGATCTCATAAATATATGAAGAATAACTTTAAAAAGATTAAACCGGGTATTCAAGGATTAAGATGTAGTAATCTACAAAGTGGCAGTCTACATCAATGATTTTGTATTACTATGAATATCTTATGAAGGGGTTGCATGTACAATAAAGTTTTGAAATATAATTTATTAATAAGGCCCAATTATATTTATATAATGGTATTAAATATTTTTAATGGTAACTTTGGACTTGTTAAGAGTTGATAGAAAAGGCCAAGGCCCATTAGAGTTAGAGTCTTATTTGTTCCCTTTTGGTCCCACTCCAAGCCACATACTAAAGCCCAATTGGAAAGGCCCAAAAGGCTAGCCCAATTAAATAATCAGTTATAAGGAGAGAAACATTCAGATTTTAGTGAGAGCTAGAAATGGTTTGCATGTGAGTGTTGGACACTCTCTCATTTTCCTTGAACAAATTCATAGAACTGATTGAGAGACCACACTTCTTGGGCATTAGTGGAATTGGAGTGAAGATTAAAAGTGTTCCCGAGTACTTCTAATCTTTGTTTTGAAATTCATCATACCAAGGTACACTCTCTTGTTCTTATATTCTGAAATTTATATAGTACATGTTATCAATTGCGAATGAAGTAGATCCGTTAACTTTCCGCTGCGTATGTTTTGTTTGCGATACAAACACGTATTTATCCATTAATTGAAAGAAAAAAAAAACAATTTTTCTCTGTAGTATCTTTTGAATACACTTTTCCAAAAAGGAAAATCAACGTACTTAAAAACTGATTGAGAGATCACTTACCTTGGGCACCATGTGGAATTGGGATAAAGATTGAAGGTATTCTCAAGTCTTGTTTTTGAATTTTGCTGCATCAAGGTGTGCTTTCTCTTCTTTATTCTAGAATTCAAGGTTTTATGTTATCTCTCATGAATGAAGTAGATCATTATGTTGCTTCCGCTGTGGGTTTTGTATGAGATGTAAAACAAGTTTTTCCAACACTTGGGGCATATCCCGGAACCTGAAATGGTACATGATTTGGTACAGGGCCCTGTGCCCAATCATCCAAGGGGATATATCCCTAACTATCGGCTAGTTTTGGAGGAGCAAGCATATAGTCTGACTTATGTTGTCGAACAGAAGGATATTTGCTAGGAATATAAGGTGTAGGAGGTATAGGCATCCTCTGCCCTCTCATCTCACCGATCAAAACGTTGATGTACCCACGGAGCATGCCTATCTCAACTAGGAGCTGGCCCCTCTCTCTCTCTGTGGCAACGATATGGGCCTCCCTCTCTCTCTGCCATCGATCCTTCTTTCGAGCTAGAGACTTGGCGATCTCCTCCTGCATATACCCATCTCTAGTAGTGGCTGTGCCCTGAAGCTCTCTTACCTTAGCCTGTAGGGTATCTACATGTAACCTCATGTGGGCTTCTGAACCTCGGCGAGCGTGTGGTATGCTGCCGAGTACTTTACCACCACTCATAGGGCAATTATCGATGATAGGTCCGACCGAGGACTATAGAAACCAAGTGACATAATTAGTATCCTCCATGAAGAAACCCTCGAAGGAACTTGTCCCATAGTCAAGGTTGTCTAAAATCACTGCAGGATAAAAAAGCTCATGAGGCGGGTCCCTAAGTACTCTAAAAATTGGCATGACCTGATGGAAGGTCTTCTCAGCTAAGAAGACCTCCCAGGCAGTCCTGAGGCTCGTTTGTAGGCCCAAAGTACCGTCTTGTCACTCGGGTAAGAGGATACCTGATTCCTAAAAGCTCACTCGTGACGTCGAAGTCCACAAACTTGGTCAGAACTGGATACCCACCGAATCTAGGGCCCAAGATGGCCGTACAGTCAAGGGGAAGGACTACAAACTCCCTACAGCTCAAATGAAAGGTGCTAGTCTCCGCGTGGAACTACTGCACAAAAGTCTTTGCTATTGCGTGCCTCATGGAATAGGTTGGAATCCTCAAGAAGTCCTTGAAGCCCTGTTCAATCTGTTGGAAAAATACATATTTGTATCACATACAAAACATATGCAGCAGAAAATTAATAGATCTACTTCATTCGCAATTAATAACATGTACTATGTAAATTTCAAAATATAAGAACAAGAGAGTGTACCTTGGTGGAGTGAAATTCAAAACCAAAGTTAAGTACATGAGAACACTTTTAATCTTCACTTAAATTCCACTTGTGCCCAATAAGTGTGGTCTTCCAATCAGTTTATATGTATATGTTCAAGGGAGAATAAAAGAGTCTCCTACACTCACATACAAATCACTACATTCTCTTACAAAATTCTGTATGTTTCTCTCATTATAATTGATTATCTAATTGGGCAGCTTTTTGGGCAATTCTAATTGGGCTTTAGTATGTGGCTTGGAGTTGGACCAAAAGGGAGTAAATAAGACTCTAGCTCTAATGGGCCTTGGGCTTTTCTATCAACTGTTAGCAAGTCCAAAGTTACCATTAATTATATTTAATACCACCATATAAATATAATTGCACTCTGGGCCTTATTAATAAATTATATCCCAAGACTTTATTATACATTCAACCCCTTCATAAAATATTCGTAGTAATACAAAGTCATGAATGTAGACTGCCATTTTGAAGATTACTATATCTTAATCCTTAAGTATCCAGTTTAATCATTTAAGTTATTCATCATATATTTATGAAATCCAATTTCATAAATATATACTTTAGTAACTCCTTACTAAAGTGGTTAGGCCTAACACTCTGAATAACCGAACCAATTAAACTTATCTCAAGAGAATATTTTATATCTCCGTTAAGAGATTATGAATTCCATCTTGAGAATATATGTTCCATCAACACTAAATGTGGCTGCCCAACATAGTGAGGTTTTGATCGTGACTTTAAATCTCACTCCTGATATATCAAAACAACCTACACTTCATGATCAGGTCCATTATTCTCTCAGGATTAAGAGATCATGTAAATAGAAGTCGTGAGATGTATTATTCATTTGACATTCGTTAGGAGAATAATAAATCTCACAGTGGTCTAGTTTAATATGTTTTAACTCTTAAAACATATCAACATACAAATAGAAGTCTTCACTTCCATAAGACAAATCTGTTGGGGTTTATGCCCTAAAATCCAATTTATTGGCATGTCATAAATAATTAAATAGTTTAATTATACGAGACTATTTGTAAATGAACTAATGAGACATTATCTTAGTCCATGAGATGCATCGTATGTGATTTATGTGAAAGTCACAGAAGATATAATCACAAGTTCTTTGTAAACTCAAAATTTTAGTTCATAGTCGGTGATGAAATTGGGCATTTCATCTGCGAAGACTATAACATATCAACTAAGATGATTTGTCTTGATCATGGAAGTGGGGACTTCTAGTTTATATGTTGATATGTTTTAAGAGTTAAAACATATTGAACTGGACCGCGGTGAGATTTATTATTCTCATAACGACTGTCAAATGAATAATAAATCTTACGACTTTTATTTACATCAACTCTAAATATTGAGAGAATCATGGACCTGATCTTGAGATGTAGGTTGCTTTGATATATCAGGAGTGAGATCTATAAGTCACGATCAAAATCTTAGTATGTTGGGCAGCTGCATTTAGTGTTGATGGAACATATATTCTCAAGATGGAATTCATAATCTTTTAACGGAGATATAAAATATTCCCTTGAGATAAGTTTAATGGGATTAGTTATTCAGAGTGTTGGGCTTAACCACTTTAGTAAGGAGTTACTAAAGTATATATTTATGGAATTGGATTTCATAAATATATGATGAATAACGTAAAGGATTAAACCGGGTACTCAAGGATTAAGATGTAGTAATCTTCAAAGTGGCATTCTATATTCATGACTTTGTATTACTATGAATATTTTAATGAAGGGGTTGCATGTATAATAAAGTCTTGGGATATAATTTATTAATAAGGCCTAGATTGCAATTATATTCATATAGTGGTATTGAATATAATTAATGGTAACTTTGGACTTGTCAAGAGTTGACAGAAAAGCCCAAGGCCCATTGGAGCCAGAGTCTTATTTGTTCCCTTTTGGTCCCACTCCAAGCCACACACTAGAGCCCAATTGGAATGGCCTAAAAGGCTAGCCCAATTAGATAATCAGTTTTATTTAAGGAGAGAAACGTACAGAATTTCCATAATAATTTTTGAGTGGTTTTCATTATGATCACATGAGAACATGAAATGGTTTGTGTGTGAGTGTTGGACACTCTCTTATTCTCTCCTTGGAAACTGATTGAGAGACTACACTTCTTGGGCATTAAGTGTAATTGGAGTGAAGATTGAAAGTGTTCCCAAATGCTTCTGATCTTTGAGTTTTGAATTTCACCGCAATAAGGTACGCTTTTTTGTTCTTAAAATTTGAAACATACATAGTACATGTTATCAATTACGAATGAATTAGATCCGTTAATTTTTCCGCTGCGTATGTTTTGTATGTGATACAAACATGTATTATCCCAACAAAATCATCTTAGTTGATATGTTATAGTTTTCGTAGATGAAATGCCTAATTTTTTCACCGACTACAAACTAAAATTCTGAGTTTACAAAGAACTTGTGACTTATATCTTTTGTGACTAAATCATATAAATCATATATTGTGCATCTCATAAGCTATATGATAATGCCCAAATATTCATGTTACAATTATTTTAGATAATAATAAAACAACTTTATTAATTACAACATTAAGTTATACATAATATCATACATAGCATCATACAATATGATTTAAGGGCACTAATCCTAACAATCTTCCACTTGCCTTAAAGACTATTATGCACTAATTTAACTCCCATTGCCTTCAAATGTGACTTAAAATTCATTTGGGGCAAGGCTTTGGTAAAGGGATCTGCTAGATTGTTTGCACTATCAATCTTTGCTACTACTACATCACCTCGAGCAATAATGTCTCGAATGATGTGGTACTTTCTATCAATGTACTTTCCTTTCTTATGATTCCTTGGATCTTTGGATTGTTATCGGCTGACCATGCCAACTAAATAACAGATATCTGGTCTAGTTCAAAGCATGACATACATGAGACTTCCCACTGCAGACCACTGCAGAAGTATAAGGAATTTGTCTAATCATATTTTCTTCCTTAAGAGTCTTAGGCCTTTGGTCATCAGACATAGGAACTCCATGTCTGAAAGGAAGTAATCCTTTCTTGGAGTTTTGCATGCTAAACTGTTCTAGAACCTTATCTATATATCCAGCTTATGACAAACCTAACATTCTATTCTTATGATCTCGCCAAAGCTTGATCCCTAGAATATAGTTAGCTTCAACCAAGTCCTTCATATCAAATTGGCTTGACAACCAAACCTTTACTGATGACATTACCCTACATCATTTCCAATGAGTAGAACATCATCAACATAAAGCACTAGGAACATTACTACTTTATCTTGATGTCTTTTGTACACACATGGTTCATCAAGATTTTGTTTAAAACTAAATGACTTGATTGCTTGATCGAATCTGATGTTCCATGATCTAGATGCTTGCTTAAGTCCATAAATGGATCTTTTCAACTTGCATAACATATGCTCTTGGTTCTTTGCTATGAAACCTTCCGATTGCATCATATAGATTTCTTCTTCAAGATTGCCATTAAGAAATGTAGTCTTGACATCCATTTGCTAAATCTCATAATCATGATGAGCCGCAATGGATAAGAGAATTATGATACATTTAAGCATTGCTACTGGTGAAAGGTTTCTTCATAATCAATACCTTGTTTTTGTGTATACCCTTTCGCCACTAGCCTTACTTTAAAGGTTTCAACCTTTCCATCTATCACTCTCTTCCTCTTGTAAACCCATTTTCAATCAACATGTTTAATGCCATTAGGCGCCTTTACAAGATCCTAAACTTGATTGGAATTGTAACACCCCAAACCCAAAGCAAGGATTTAGATGTTTAACTTGTCTTAGAAATAATCAACAATGATATAATGGAACAGAGCGTAATATTAATCCTCAAATAAACTTCTATAATATCATCAGAGTTCCTTAATAATCCATAAAAACAAAACAACAATAGTATTCTTGTATGAAAAATCTCCAGATAACATCTCAACATAGTTCCAAAAAAATAATCTCATTGTCCTGAAACAATTTTTCTAAAACAACTCAGCAACTATCCAAGCTCCAAACGCAGTCATCAATCTAAGGCTCCACTGATCTACCACCAAAAGACACTCCATAACTCTAATCTGAAAGGATGGAAAAAGGGGTGAGCTAGAGGCTCAATAAGAGACTACAAACATGAGGATGTCTTTCAAAACAAAACGATAATATCATTGACAAAATATAGTCATCACGATACAATTAAAATTAGTTTAAACTGTAATATAATATATTCTATAAAGCTGTGAAAATAAAACACTTCACTATAATGCTGTAAACATTAATAAAATAATAACCACATTTATATGCCAATATGCACCAAATAGGTAGAAACACTTTATTATGAAAATAAACAATTTTCCACCTGAAAGAACAGTAGCAATTAAACAGTAATCCCATATGAAAAATATTAGTCAACCACAGACAAAAGCTGCTAAACACTCGGTGGGTGATTTCCCATGGGAACAATAACACTAACCTCAAAGAGGCAACACTAGCTCCGAAGAGCAACAATAACACTGCACCACACCACACTAACACTACTTCGGCCGAAGACCAACACTTAACCCTGTATTGGCAAAGGTTGCAGACTGTCTAGTTGACCATTTGAAACAATTCTTGACAAATACAATTTCATAATAACATACAATAGATAATAAAATTCGAGTATGTGCAAAGCACTAACAATAGTATAAGTTTTTGGAACTTCATCTTGCAATTATATACATATATAGATAAATATATATTTTTACCACGTGTATAAATATATAAACATATATGTCCTGAAAGACGTCATGTGCTGAAGTCTACTTACCTCTAGTGGCTAAACCAAGCTTCACTTCAATTGCTCGAAACAACGTCAACTAGAACCTAAATAATAATTAAACAATTCAATAAGGGCAGGTTCTTTAATAACCACAAAGTCCTCTTGATAAAACAATTCCTCAACCACTATGAAGATTCGGCAAGGTAAAAAATTTAACATATATTTCTAACATACCCCCAAACCTATTCCAGTTTAAAAATAATTGTAAAGCATTCCCTAAACTAACATCTAAAATACTCATATATATAATTGTAAAGCTGCCCACAATTGCAAACCCTTTTCAATTCGGCCAACCATGTGAACTAAACCATCAAATGCACTAATAATTGTAATATATATATATATATATATATATTCGGCAAAACCAAATGAATCCGCGTACTATACGATATAAGCACTGCTTGAAGAATCATATATTACTCTTGCATGTAATATATGCAAGTTCTTTATATGGGTCCCTTTGATTCAATCCGAATATATATAAAGAATGCAATCCAACCGACCTTTGCATCGCAAAGCTTGGAGTGAAAATTATCATTGATGGCAACTGTTCTATAACTGCCATGTTATTGCACCGCTTGGCATCTTGTCTTGGTAATATATATATATAAATATTGATATTCGGCCAACAATGAATTCAAATCGTGACAATCAGCTATATATATATATATCTATACATACTTATATATAAATCTAATAGCACAAATCACTATTTCAGCCAACAACGTGAATGTGAAATTCCAGCAAAACACAATTTCAGCAATCTCAATACCACAAAATCGAATATCAGTTGCTGAAAATTACCTTGATGTCGTCTTGTCAGTTTGGCAGAATTTCTTTCACAGCCGCTTCCAGTTTCAAGGTTCTCTTTCTCCACCTTTCACGTAGGAAACCCTAATTTTAATTTCATTATAAAGCTGTTGCACTTGGGCTGAAAGTTTAGAAGCCTATTCCATGATAAGGCTAATTTCAGTTGGGGTGAAAATTTAGAAGCCCACTACACTAAAATAAACTTCCAAGACCCACTTATATTCCCACTAAACACCTTAATATTATTTTTTTTTTATTGTTATCATTATAAAAATCACAATATAAACTTAATTATCTCCTCCAAAATAATTAAGCAATTTATCAAATCTACTCTCTAGAAGTAATTAAATTAAATTTTAAGTGAGACGGGTGTTACATTCTCCCCCTCTTATAAAATTTTCGTCCTCGAAAATTCAAAACATACCTCACTGTAGAAAAAGCTGGGGATATTTGGATTGCATTTCGTCTTTACGCTCCCATGAAGCTTCTTCCATGGAGTGGTTCCTCCATAATACTTTGACCAAATGTATAGTCTTATTACGTAGCACTTGCTCCTTACGATCTAAAATCTGAATCGGGACTTCCTCGTAGGATAAGTTCTCTTTGACTTGAAGTGGCTCATAACTCAAGATATGAGAAGGATCGGGAACATACCTCCTCAACATGGATACATGAAAAACGTTATGTAACCTTGACAAGGTCGGTGGTAAAGCGAGCCGGTAAGCAACAGAACCAACTCTCTCCAAAACTTCAAAGGGCCCCACGTACCTAGGGCTTAACTTACCCTTCTTGCCAAACCTCATAACTCCTTTCATAGGTGACACTCGAATGAAAACCATGTCTCCAACTTCAAATTCCACTTCTCTTCTCCGTGGATCAGCATAACTTTTCTGTCTACTCTGAGCTGCATGCAACCTTTCCCGAATCACATCAATCTTTTCACTGGTCCTTTGAACAATCTCAGGACCCAAGATTCTCCTCTCTCCAACCTCATCCCAACAAACTGGGGATCTACACTTTCTCCCATACAAAGCCTCATAAGGTGCCATCTTAATACTGGAGTGATAACTACTGTTATAAGCAAACTCCACCAAAGTCAAATAGTCATTCCAACTACCCTTGAAATCCAAGACACAAGCTCTCAACATGTCTTCCAAAGTTTGGATAGTTCTCTCAGACTGTCCATCCGTTTGAGGGTGGCAAGCAGTACTAAAGTTCAACTTAGTACCCAAGGCTTTTTGCAAACTATCCCAAAACCCTGAAGTGAACCTCGAATCTCTATCAGATACAATAGAAGCTGGCACTCCATGCAACCTCATAATCTCATTTATATAAAGTTCAGCCAGTTTGTCAAGAGAGTAGTTCATTCTAATTGGAATGAAGTGGGCAGATTTAGTCAACCTATCCACCACCACCCAAATAGCATCATGATTCTTAGGTGATCTCGGTAATCCACACACAAAGTCCATGGTGATATTCTCCCACTTCCTCTCAGGAATAGGTAAAGGTTGTAACAACCCTGATGGCCTCTGATGCTCCACTTTGACTTGCTGGCAAATCAAGCATTGTTCCACAAATTGAGCAATTTCTCTTTTCATGTTAATCCACCAATAAACTTCTCGAAGGTCATGATACATCTTGGTACTACCCGGATGCATTGTATAAGGCGAACGATGTGCTTCCTCCAATATCTCTCTTTTAATCAATGAATCATTAGGCACACAAAGCCTATTACCAAACCTCAAAACACCATCATCAGAGATACTAAAATCAAACCTACTTCCACCACGTACTTGTTCCATGATCTTAAACAATTGAGGGTCACCACTCTGAGCAGCTTTGATCTTATCAATTAGGGTGGGTTGTACACTTAAACTTGCCAGGTAGGATTGGGAGTCTCCAGTCACTATGTCTACTCCAAGTTTCTGAAGATCAACAATAATATGCTTCTGAGTAGTTAATAAAGCAGTTGAAAAGCTATACGACTTTCGACTAAGTGCATCAGCCACAACATTGGCTTTACCAGGATGGTAATTTATAGAACAATCATAGTCTTTAATCAATTCTAGCCATCTCCTTTGTCTCAAATTTAATTCTTTTTGAGTGTATATGTACTTCAAACTTTTATGGTCAGTGTATATTTCACATCTCTCACCATACAAGTAATGCCTCCAAATCTTCAATGCAAAAACCACTGCTGCCAATTCCAAATCATGAGTTGGATAATTCTGTTCATAATTCTTTAGTTGTCGAGAGGCATAAGCAACCACCTTCCCATGTTGCATCAGAACACAACCAAGACCCTTACGAGATGCATCGCTATATATCACAAAACCACCCGAACCAGATGGAATAGTCAATACTGGTGCAGAAACCAACCGTTGCTTCAACTCCTGGAAACTTCTTTCACATTCCTCTGTCCAGTCAAACTTTGCATGTTTTCGAGTTAATCGAGTCAGAGGAGTTGCAATACTGGAAAATCCTTCCACAAATCTTCTATAATAACCTGCAAGGCCCAAAAAACTTCTTACCTCACTTACATTAGTAGGGGCATCCCAATTAACTACAGCTTCGATCTTACTAGGGTCCACTGTAATTCCATCTCTAGAGATCACATGTCCTAAGAACACCACTTGATTCAACCAGAACTCACACTTCTTTAATTTAGCATACAACTTCTTGTCTCTTAAAATCTGCAACACCATTCTCAAGTGTTCCTCATGCTCTTCTTGGCTTTTAGAGTAAACCAAGATGTCATCAATGAAAACAATGACAAACCGATCCAAATACTCATGAAATACCCTATTCATCAAATCCATAAAAACAGCAGGAGCATTAGTTAGACCAAAAGGCATCACTAAGAACTCATAATGACCATACCTGGTTCGAAAAGCTGTCTTTGGTATGTCATCCTTCTTAACTCTCAACTGATGATAACCAGATCTCAAGTCAATTTTAGAGAAGACTTGAGCGCCCTGAAGCTGATCAAACAAATCATCAATTCGTGGCAAAGGGTATTTGTTTCTGACGGTTACCTTGTTCAACTCCCTATAGTCAATGCACAACCGCATACTACCATCCTTCTTCTTAACAAACAACACCGGAGCACCCCAAGGAGAAGCACTAGGCCGAATAAAGCCTTTATCAAGCAAGTCTTGCAATTGCTCCTTCAACTCATTGAGCTCCGTAGGGGCCATTCTATAAGGTGCTTTGGAAATTGGGCCGGTACCAGGTACTAGGTCAATAGAGAACTCAACCTCTCTGTCAGGGGGTAGTCCAGGTAAGTCCTCAGAGAACACATCTGGGAACTCTTTCACCACTGGGATGTCTTCAACTTTTAACTCTACTTTATCACCCTTCAAAGCACAAACAAGGAACCCTTCACATCCCTTCCTTAGCAATCGCCTTGCCTGCATCACTGACACCAATACAGGTGGTTTCACCACACGATCTCCCTCGAAGAAGAATTCTGGCTCCCCAGGAATTCTAAATACTACCCTCTTCCCAAAACACTCTATGGAAGCATGAAAAGTAGATAACCAATCCATCCCTAGAATCACATCAAACTCAAACATATCAAGCAACATAAGATCTGCTTTTAATTCCCTCCCAGAGACTAAAACATTACAAGACTTGTACACTTTATGGGTAATCATTTGTTGTCCAGAAGGTGTAGCAACACACAATTCATAATTTAAACTCTCAGGTTCTATGTTTAGCCTTTGTGCAAGTCTACGTGAGATGAAAGAATGGGTTGAACCAGAATCAAATAACACTTGTGCATGCTGACTGGAAACAAGAAGTGTACCTGAAACCACTGATGGGGAGGCCTCGGCATCCTGTTTAGTCAAAGCAAAAACTCGACCCTGAACCTTAGGTCTCTGTTGGCTCCCATTTGGATTTGTAGTTTGTTCAGCTCGCATATCTGGACAATCCTTGATGAAGTGTCCAGTCTTGCCACATTTAAAACACGCCCTTGACTCCAAATAACATGTTCCACTATGAGCCTTTCCACATCTTGGACAAGTTTTGTATGCCTTCTTATTTGAATTAGGCACCCCTTGCTTCTTGAATGAACTTCCACTAGACTTCCCCTTAAGAAAATGACTCTGGGTTGGCTTCCTCTCTTGATCATTGGCCCTTGAGAGACGATTGCAATTTCTCTCTGCTATGAGAGCTCGATCCACCACTTCTGCATATGTTTCCAATTTGAACATGGAAACCGGTCCCTGAATTTCCTCCCTTAAACCTCTTTTAAAATGCCTGGCCTTCCTTGCTTCTGTGTCAACCATGTGTGGAGCAAAGCGGGATAATTCAGCAAATTTCCGCTCATACTCATACACTGATTGAGTACCTTGTGCTATGCGAATGAACTCAGCTTCCTTTTGCACCATCAAACTATCAGGAAAATACCTCTTACGGAAGAGCTCAACAAAATGCTGCCAAGTTATAACTTCTCTTCCATGTGTCCTCTCCGTGGACTCCCACCATTCCAATGCATCACCTTTCAGTACAAAAACAGCAAGGACAACTCGTTGCTCATCACTAACTTCCATTGCTCTAAAGAGCCTTTCTATCTCCTTTAGCCAGTTGTCAGCCTCAATTGGATCCTTTGTGCCCTTGAAAGCAGGAGGATCAAGCTTCCTAAACTTCTCCAAGGCACTAGTCGGATTGGTGGCTCCCACTTGATGTTGCACTATATTGGTTAAGCCCCCAATGGCTTCAATAATTGCCTGGAGATTAGTAGGTCCCCCAGCATTCGGTTGACTGTCCCCGGGGTTCCTCCTTGGTGGAGCCATATCTCTAAGTAATACAATAAGATTTCATAAGTAAAAATTTCAAATATTTCCGAGGGTCAAAACCAAACACATAGATAGTACAACAATCATTCCTACACACTTTAGAATAATAAACAAAACAAAACAAAATATAAAATCACTATGAAAGGTCAACTAATTCTAACACTAAAATTCCTTGTAATCACACTCTTGTTCCAAAATAGTCTTAAGATCAAACCTATAAGTCTACAGAATCATAAACCTATGCTCTGATACCATAACTGTAACACCCCAAACCCAAAGCAAGGATTTAGATGTTTAACTTGTCTTAGAAATAATCAACAATGATATAATGGAACAGAGCGTAATATTAATCCTCAAATAAACTTCTATAATATCATCAGAGTTCCTTAATAATCCATAAAAACAAAACAACAATAGTATTCTTGTATGAAAAATCTCCAGATAACATCTCAACATAGTTCCAAAAAAATAATCTCATTGTCCTGAAACAATTTTTCTAAAACAACTCAGCAACTATCCAAGCTCCAAACGCAGTCATCAATCTAAGGCTCCACTGATCTACCACCAAAAGACACTCCATAACTCTAATCTGAAAGGATGGAAAAAGGGGTGAGCTAGAGGCTCAATAAGAGACTACAAACATGAGGATGTCTTTCAAAACAAAACGATAATATCATTGACAAAATATAGTCATCACGATACAATTAAAATTAGTTTAAACTATAATATAATATATTCTATAAAGCTGTGAAAATAAAACACTTCACTATAACGCTGTAAACATTAATAAAATAATAACCACATTTATATGCCAATATGCACCAAATAGGTAGAAACACTTTATTATGAAAATAAACAATTTTCCACCTGAAAGAACAGTAGCAATTAAACAGTAATCCCATATGAAAAATATTAGTCAACCACAGACAAAAGCTGCTAAACACTCGGTGGGTGATTTCCCATGGGAACAATAACACTAACCTCAAAGAGGCAACACTAGCTCCGAAGAGCAACAATAACACTGCACCACACCACACTAACACTACTTCGGCCGAAGACCAACACTTAACCCTGTATTGGCAAAGGTTGCAGACTGTCTAGTTGACCATTTGAAACAATTCTTAACAAATACAATTTCATAATAACATACAATAGATAGTAAAATTCGAGTATGTGCAAAGCACTAACAATAGTATAAGTCTTTGGAACTTCATCTTGCAATTATATACATATATAGATAAATATATATTTTTACCACGTGTATAAATATATAAACATATATGTCCTGAAAGACGTCATGTGCTGAAGTCTACTTACCTCTAGTGGCTAAACCAAGCTTCACTTCAATTGCTCGAAACAACGTCAACTAGAACCTAAATAATAATTAAACAATTCAATAAGGGCAGGTTCTTTAATAACCACAAAGTCCTCTTGATAAAACAATTCCTCAACCACTATGAAGATTCGGCAAGGTAAAAAATTTAACATATATTTCTAACATACCCCCAAACCTATTCCAGTTTAAAAATAATTGTAAAGCATTCCCTAAACTAACATCTAAAATACTCATATATATAATTGTAAAGCTGCCCACAATTGCAAACCCTTTTCAATTCGGCCAACCATGTGAACTAAACCATCAAATGCACTAATAATTGTAATATATATATATATATATATATATATATATATTCGGCAAAACCAAATGAATCCGCGTACTATACGATATAAGCACTGCTTGAAGAATCATATATTACTCTTGCATGTAATATATGCAAGTTCTTTATATGGGTCCCTTTGATTCAATCTTATATAAAGAATGCAATCCAACCGACCTTTGCATCGCAAAGCTTGGAGTGAAAATTATCATTGATGGCAACTGTTCTATAACTGCCATGTTATTGCACCGCTTGGCATCTTGTCTTGGTAATATATATATAAATATTGATATTCGGCCAACAATGAATTCAAATCGTGACAATCAGCTATATATATATATATATCTATACATACTTATATATAAATCTAATAGCACAAATCACTATTTCAGCCAACAACGTGAATGTGAAATTCCAGCAAAACACAATTTCAGCAATCTCAATACCACAAAATCGAATATCAGTTGCTGAAAATTACCTTGATGTCGTCTTGTCAGTTTGGCAGAATTTCTTTCACAGCCGCTTCCAGTTTCAAGGGTCTCTTTCTCCACCTTTCACATAGGAAACCCTAATTTTAATTTCATTATAAAGCTGTTGCACTTGGGCTGAAAGTTTAGAAGCCTATTCCATGATAAGGCTAATTTCAGTTGGGCTGAAAATTTAGAAGCCCACTACACTAAAATAAACTTCCAAGACCCACTTATATTCCCACTAAACACCTTAATATTATTATTTTTTTTTTGTTATCATTATAAAAATCACAATATAAACTTAATTATCTCCTCCAAAATAATTAAGCAATTTATCAAATCTACTCTCTAGAAGTAATTAAATTAAATTTTAAGTGAGACGGGTGTTACATTATACCATATGTAACGACCTAAAAAAAAGCGCTAGCCACATCTGCGCTATACCTCAAAAGGACTAGTCACTATTGAGGCTCCTTGTAGTTGTTAATAAAGCCCAAATCTACCCAGTAAATACCCGATGTGGGACTCATCACACACCCACACACATCACACAATCAATCAATCAAATTGGGGCATCACAATCTCCCCCACTTAAATCCTTAACTTCCTCGTTAGGGCTCACTTTGTGGGGTAGTGTCTCCGAGCCCACACGGGGTTACCGGGCCGGCTCTGATACCATATATAACGACCCAAGGAAAAACGCTAGCCACATCTGCGCTATACCTCAAAAGGACTAGTCACTATTGAGGCTCCTTGTAGTTGTTAATAAAGCCCAGATCTACCCAGTAAATACCCGATGTGGGACTCATCACATACCCACACACATCACACAATCAATCAATCAAATTGGGGCATCACAATCTCCCCCACTTAAATCCCTAACGTCCTCGTTAGGGCCCACTTTGTGGGGTAATGTTTCCGAGCCCACACGGGGTTACCGGGTTGGCTCTGATACCATATGTAACGACCCAAAGAAAAGCGCTAGCCACATCTGCGCTATACCTCAAAAGGACTAGTCACAATTGAGGCTCCTTGTAGTTGTTAATAAAGCCCAGATCTACCCAGTAAATACCCGATGTGGGACTCATCACACACCCACACACATCACACAATCAATCAATCAATCAAATTGGGGCATCACAATCTCCCCCACTTAAATCCCTAACGTCCTCGTTAGGGCCCACTTTGTGGGGTAGTGTCTCCGAGCCCACACGGGGTTACCGGGTCGGCTCTGATACCATAATGTAACGACCCAAGGAAAAACGCTAGCCACATCTGCGCTATATCTCAAAAGGACTAGTCACTATTGAGGCTCCTTGTAGTTGTTAATAAAGCCCAGATCTACCCAGTAAATACCCGATGTGGGACTCATCACATACCCACACACATCACACAATCAATCAATCAAATTGGGGCATCACAGGAATACATTGAATCTAATTAAGATTTCATAGCTTTTACCCAATGATGTGCAGCTATATCATTCATTGCCTCTTCATAAGTGTAAGGATCTGTTTCAGCCTTTCCTGAGATAGCTTCATAAGTTTCTCCTAGACTTATAAATCTTATAGATGGCCAAACAATCCTCCCACTACGACGAGGCACCTGTGTACTAGACATATCATGAGTAGAATCTTGTGGTGTATCTAATACAACCACATCATCCTTAGTTTCATCCATTGGTTGTTCATTTACAGGTTCATCTATTTCAGCCAAAACAACTTTACTTCTAGGTTTAAAATTATTCACATAATCATCTTCTAAAAATTTGGCATTGGTGCTAACAAACATTTTGTTATCTTTATGATTATAGAATAAATAACCCTTAGCTTCCTTTGAATACCCTAAAAACATGCATACTTTCGTTTTTTCTTCCAACTTATTAGACTTCCCTTTCAACACATATGCTGGACATCCCTAAATATGAAGATATTTCATGCTAGGCTTATGCCCACTCCACAATTCCTTAGGTGTGTTGGGAATAGATTTTGATGGAACTAAGTTTAAAATATACATTGTAGTTTTTAGTGCATATCCCCAAAAGGAAATTGGTAAAGTTGAATAACTCATCATGGATCTAACCATTTCTAAAAGAGTCCTATTCCTTCTCTCTGCTACCCCATTTTGTTAAGGAGTTCTAGGTGCAGTCAACTGGGATACAATCCTATTATGAATCAAGTAATCCTTGAAATCCCCAAGAAGGTATTCGCCACCTCGATCAGATCGAATGACCTTTATGTGTTTACCAAATTGATTCTCAACTTCAGCCCTAAACTCTTTGAACTTTTCAAAGGCTTTGAACTTCCGTCTCATTAGGTACACATAACCATATCTTGAGTAATGATCCGTAAAAGTGATGAAGTACTCATAACCTCCTTTTGCTTAGGTTGACAGAGGACCACATACATCTGTATGAACTAATTCAAGCAACTCTTGAGCTTTTCTACCTTTTGCATAAAGGTCATTTGGTCATTTTGTCTTCCAAACAAGATTCATAAACTGGAAATCCATCAAAGTCTAATGGCTCTAAGAGACCATCTTTGATCAGTCTTTGAATTAATATGACCCAAACGCAAGTGCCAAAGATATGCATCATTAGTAGAAGGAAATTGACTTTAATGATTTTACATGAGAGTTATTGTCTAATTTGAATTGTATAATTCATGTTTATCAGGAGTTAAAATAAAAAGACCATCTACAATATTGCCAGAACAGATAAACACTTTATCCTTCTTTATTACAACATTGTCTTTCAAGATAACACAATATTTATGTTTACCTAAATAAGTTGTAGAAATTAAATTCCTACAAACATTAGGTATATATAGATAGTTTTCCAATATTAAAACTCTAGAATCAAGGTATAAATTAAACACTCCAACAGCTACAACTGGAATCTTACTCCCATCAGCCAAAGGAAGAAACAATTCCCCTTCATTCAGCTTTCTAGTCTCCTAGGAACCCTTGCAATGTATTGTAGATATGGTTAGTACAACTTGAATCCACACAATAGGAATCTATGAGATTTTGTACTAAACATATTTCAAAAAGGAATGAACTTTTCATACCCTTAATATTGGCAACTCTGAATTTTGGACAATTCCACTTCCAATGTCTTTTCTCGCCATAAAATGCGAGAATATATTCTTTATCTGACACCTCTCATTACACTCCAGATATCAGATAAAGAAGGGGCAGTTGTAGATATCGTATTTTGTCTGCCCTCGATTTGCGTGCTAGACCCTGAAAATTCCAAAAATATTATCTTTTCTCCATAGGGACATGGAAACATCTATATTGATGTGACGCAACTCGTTCGGGCATCAGAGCACTCGAAGTACCTTTTTAGGTCAAATTGACCAAAATGCCCTTAGTCAACCCTGGGTTGAGCGAAAGTCAAACAAGGTCAAAGTCCACCCGAAACATCATTTTTCATGCTTTTACATCAAATCCGAGCCACTCGATGATTTTCGTCAACTTTGACAAAGTTTGACTCGACGTTGACTCTCGATGGCACCAAAAATCCTAATGTTGATCTATCTGTCAGATTGGGTTAGGACTAGCACCATTGCGAAGATTATCAAATTCTCTTTCCAACGACTATTTGTGGGTCTAAATTAGACTTAAATTGTTTGAGATATTTAGAAAACCGTGCAAAGTGTGTCAACACACATCCTATGGCCATAATTTTTGATCCAACCGTCAGATTTCCAATTTCTTCAGTGTTTTAGAAACTAGACATTCAAAAAGTTCTAGGGACACTAAGATTAGCTCAATCCAAGTCTATAAATACCTTCAAATATGCATCCAAATCTGAATTAGAAAAAGCCAAAACTCTTGATGTTAGTAGGGGTGGCTGACGGTCCTTGTGTGGCCGTCGGCGATGGCCGGGGCACACTGTCTAGCCGCTGGAAGCTAAAGGGTCAGAATTCAACTATAAATACTTCCATACCACTCATTTTGCAAAAAGAAAAAAAAAGGAATTTTAGGTAGTTTTCTAGGTAGATTTTCTTTCACTTTTCTCTATAATTTCTCTCCCAAACACATCCAAACACTATTGATTCTTCTCTTTTTTCCACAATTACAAGGTAGTGTTCTTGCACCCAATCTTCCTCTCCTTGGTTCCATACCTTGGATTTGAGGTTTAGGGGTGTGAATGTAGCTTTTAAGCTACAATCCACACCTTTTTCTTTTCATAGCCTTTTCTTGTTCAATAATTTTTTTTGCTTTTCCTAGCATGTTCTTGCTTCCTAGCATGTCTTTAAGGTTTTTCTAGCATGTTTCCTTGCTTTTGCCATGATTAATCGCTTTGATGTTATTGGCCTAGCCTTCTTAGGCCAAGATATGTCTAAATTCCATGCTTGTACTTTTAGGCTCCTTGCCATGTTTATGCTTAGATCTACATGCCTATGCTTAGATCTATGTGTTTGTGTGCTTAGAGCTATGTGATGGTTGCTATACTGTGTGCTTCTATAGCCCTTTTGTTCCTCGATATCTCTCTTTCTTGTGTTTTGGCCCTTATTGGTGGGGTGTAGATCTAGATCCCGTGGTCTAGGCCTACACCTATGCATGTGTATGCTTGCTTGTTTTTATGCTTTATGTCAATGTTAGCCTTTCTAGATCTAGGCTTTGCCATGCTTTATGCCCCCCGTGGGCTTGTTCTTGTGTGGTTACATCCATCCCTACCGTGACCTAATAAGGTGTAACCACTTGTGAGACACATCTCTGTGATGCTGGTTAGCTCGATGCATACCCTTTCTCCGCCCCGTGAGATGTTGATATGCTTGCCTTGCTTGCATTGTGCCACCCGTTTGGCTTTCTTTGCATCTTTGCACGCTTGCCTACATGTTCATACATGAGTCTGTGTATCGTCCATACTCAAATCCAATAGAATTATGGACACTTGATTCAAACCTACATTTGTCCTCCTAGGACACTCTCTTTTGTTTGATAACATGCTTATTTTCTCTTTCATATGTTTAGCATGCTTTGTTTGCCCCCATTTGGCTCTCTTTGTTAGTATGTTCTTTGCATGCTCTTCCTATCTCCTTTGTTTCTTTCTTTGCTTGTTTGCTAGCTTGTTTATTTGGTCTTTGCATGTACACGCATGGAGCATGGACACTTAGAGCAAGGGTGCGACCTCTTAGGTGCAAGCAAAAAGGGTAAGGATGCAAAAAAGAGGATTCAAGCCCACAAAGGGCAATGTTTAGTAGATTAGGGGTCCTAGCCCTTCCAAAGTGGTTTTATCTTTCTTTCTCTTTCTTAGCCTCTTCTCTAGAGCATGTATTAGGGTACCCCCTCCCCTTGTACCCTTTATTTTTCCTACTCCTTGCTTGGGCCGCGTTCCCTGGGTATGGCAATGTCTATTTTACATTTTTTGTACCTTGCTATGCCATGCCTTTAGAACATTGGCAATGTCTGATTCACTTTCCTACTCTGTGTAATAGCATCGTGCATGATGTATGTGTATATATATATATATATATATATGCTTGCGTGTGTGTGGGTGATTGTGCACTTTGTATGATGGACTCTCATGGTTACGTGAGTGACCCTTTTTGGGTGCTCTTGACCTTGTGGCACCAGTATGCATTCAAGGCGATTGCTGTAGGTGCACATTTGTGTTATACTATATGCATGGTCATCGTGTTTTGATCATCTCGATCTATGTCACCAAATGACATTGGTTTCCTTATGTATGCGACTCGTATCAATGTGCTTAATGCTTTGGAGGGCTCAGGTTCATCCTAGCACGAGCATGTTGGCACGCACCGTATACACAAGAACGAAACCCTATTGCGCACCAAACGCAAAACTCTGCCAGATTTTTGCCGTGAAAATGGGGCATCTGGTAGGATATGTGCCCTTAAATCCTATTGTTTGATGCTATGTATGATATTATGTATGTGAGAAATGATGTATGACTTAATATTGTGTTTAATAAAGTTGTTTTATTCTTATCTAAAATAATGGTAACATGAATATTCGGACATTATCAAATAGTCCATGAGATGCATAGTATGTGATTTATGTGATTTAGTCACAGAAGATATAGATCAAAAGTTCTTTGTAAACTCAGAATTTTGGTTCGTAGTCGGTGATGAAATTGGGCATTTCATCTGCGAAGACTATAACATATTAACTACGATGATTTGTCTTGATCATGGAAGTGGCGACTTCTAGTTAATATGTTGATATGTTTTAAGAGTTAAGACATATTGAACTGGACCTCTGTGAGATTTATTATTCTCCTAACGACTGTCAATTGAATAATAAATCTCACGACTTGTATTCACATGAACTCTTAATCCTGAGAGAATAATGGACCTGATCATAAAATGTAGGTTGTTTTGATATATCAGGAGTGAGATCTAAAGTAACGGTCAAAACCTCAGTATGTTGGGCAGTCACATTTAGTGTTGATGGAACATATATTCTTAGGATGGAATTCATAGTCTCTTAACGGAGATATAAAATATTCCATTGGGATAAGTTTAATGGGTACAGTTATTCAGAGAGTTAGGCCTAACCACTTTAGTAAGACTAAAGTATATATTTATGAAATTGGATTTTATAAATATATGGTGAATAACTCAAAAGGATTAAACCGGGTACTTAAGGTTTAAGATGTAGTAATTTACAAAGTGGCGGTCTATATTCATGACTTTGTATTACTACGAATATTTTATGAAGGGGTTGCATGTATAATAAAGTCTTGGGATATAATTTATTAATGAGGCCTAGAGTGCAATTATATTTATATAGTGGTATTAAATATAATTAATAGTAATTTTGGACTTGTCAAGAGTTGATAGAAAAGCCCAAGGCCCATTGGAGCTAGTGTCTTATTTGTTCCCTTTTGATCCCACTCCAAGCCACACACTAAAGCCCAATTGGGAAGGCCCAAAAGGCTAGCTCAGTTAGATAATCAGTTATGTGGAGAGAAACATACAGAATTTTATATAGAATAAAATGATTTGTATGTTTAAAAAAAAATGAGATAGTACGATATAAGGAAGAGAGACACTCTTTCATATATTCTCTCTAGAAAACATAGAACTGATTGAGAGACCACACATCTTGGGCATAAAGTGGAATTGGAGTGAAGATTGAAAGTCTTCCCGAGTACTTCTTCCTTCGGTTTTGAATTTCACCCCATCAAGGTACACTCTCTTGTTCTTATATTCTGAAACCTACATAGTGCATGTTATCAATTGCGAATGAAGTAGATCCATTTATTTTCCACTGCGTATGTTTTGTATGCGATGCAAACATGTATATTACCTAACATTGGTATCAGAGCGGTCTTCATTTCGTACCTGTATAACATGTTTTGTGCGTTTTGGAATTAGAGATAATAGTTTCAAGTTGATAGAGGATTATACATTTAATTTTCTGTGTGGTTGTTGAAACTATGATTTGATAAAAACTGATATTGATGTTATGATGTTGTTTAAATATGAATTTAAGAATGTTAAATTGATCTTTAAGGCTATAGCATCAATAGATTTCAGTTTTGATATCAATCTCTGTCTATCATGTTCATATGATGGTAGTTAATTCATGCAAAACCGTTGAAAACTGCATTAGAAGAATTTCTGGAAATTCGAGTTTTACGAGTTTTGATCGATCGAAATTTATTTTCGATCGATCGAGTAAGACAGTGACCAATCTTTTTGGATCGATTGATATTCGATTGCTAGTCGATTGATCAAATTTTCTTTTCGATCAATCGAGAGGCGATCGAGCATCAATCGAACAAGACAGAAGGTCAAGTTCGAATTGTTTAATTTTTTCGACCGATCGAGGGGCACATTCGATCGATCGAAAGAAGGAAAATCTGAATTTTTTCTAAGTGTTTTCAAACTTAAAAGTGTGTGATTAAACATAAAGTGCTTAGTATAAAGTGCAAGGCTGTGTATAATTAGTTTATGCATGTTTAAAAGATAAAAACCTTTAATTTAAAACATCTAGTGGGAGAGAGATTCAAGGGTTGGATCTCACGGCCTCCATTGTCAGTTTATAGTAGTGTGATTAATCACCTCGCCTTGGCGTATATGCCTTGCTCCCTACAGAGGGTGTTTAATTCATGGTACTACAGGTTAAACTTCTTAATGATAGATGAAGTGTGTTTTTACATTAAGAGCGACCACGCTACTGTGGAGTTACTTGGTGACTCACATTGATTCTAGACAATGGTGTACACTAGACTAAGTATGATGTTAACCTCCCTACGGAGCTATGTCATTATCACTTAGAGGCTAAAGGATAAGCGGCACATTATTTTTGTTTGGTAAGAGTTACCATGATAGCATTAATAATGAGGATAATCCTTGCTTAATCATAGTGATTGGTATGACCTCACTACCGAGGAATATTAATTGCGGGATTGGGTTGTCGTTGCATATATTCTATTATGGTTTTATTAAAGTTCCATATTATATGTTTATATGCTAAATTGATAGTGCCCAGTTTACTTATTATATTCATGTTTATTATTTTCAGATTTGAACATGGCATCATTTAGCCCACTTGTTACCATTCTTAATCAAAACAAACTGACTGGAACCAATTATGTTGACTAGAAAAGAAACTTGGACATAGTCCTCACAGCTGAAGAGCACAAATATGTGCTTACTCAACCATGTCCTAGCTTTCCTTCAATAGATGCTCCTTCTGAGGAAAAACAACGATATGATCGTTGGCAAAAATCTAATGAAATGGCCAAGTGCTACATCCTAGCGTCCATCTCAAATGTTCTACAGCATCAAATGCAGGATGTAGAACTAGCTTCGGACATTATGCAAAGTCTGAAGGAGATGTTTGGTGAGCAAGGCCGTTCTGCAAGGCAAGAAACCATGAGGCAAATTTATAATACCAAAATGGCTGAAGGTAGTTCAGTGAGAGAACATTGTCTTACAATGATCTCTAATCTGAATACATTAGAAGTTTTGGGTGCCGACATTGATGGAGAATCCCAAGTGGATATGATACTCCAGTCACTACCGGAATCATTCAAGGAATTCAGACTTAATTATAACATGAACAAAAAGATTTATTCTTTGTTTGAATTAATGAATGAGTTGGTAGCGGCGGAAGACATCCTTGGTACTTCTAATGTTGAAGCCAATGTGGGTGAAGCTTCTACTTCTCAACCTAAGTCGAAAGGCAAGGGTAAGAAGAAGAAGAAGAAGAAGAAGGACTTCATTAAGCAGGAGGGTAAACAAATTGTCTTAGGGGTTGCCGACAAAGGAAAGAAGCTGAAAGGAAAATGTTTCCATTGTGGTGAGAAAGGACATTGGAAGAGGAATTGTCAAAAGTTCAAGGCTGCCAATAAGGGTATGAAAATTTCATTCCTTCTTGAAACATGTTTGGTACAAAATCCCACAGATTCCTGGTGTGTGGATTCAGGTTGTACTAATCATATCTGCAATTCTTTGCAGGGGTTCCAGGAAACCAGAAGACTTAAAGAAGGAGAGTTGTTTCTGACCTTAGCTGATGGGAGTAGGATTCCAGTTGTAGCTATTGGAGTGTTTAATTTATGCTTTGAAACTAGGGTTTTAATATTGGAAGACTGTTTATTTGTACCTAATGTTCGTAGGAATTTAATTTCTGCAACTTATTTAGGTAAAACTGGATATTGTGTTATCCTTAAAGACAATGTTGTAATAAAGAAGGATAAAATGTTTATCTGTTCTGGCAATATTGTGGATGGTTTTTATATTTTAACCCCTGATAAGCATGAATTATATAATTCTGAATTAGATAATAACTCTCATGTAAAATCATTAAAGAGAAAGTTTCCTTCTACTAATGATGCATATCTTTGGCACTTGCGTTTGGGTCATATTAATCCAAACAGAATTCAAAGACTGATCAAAGATGGTCTCTGAAAAGCCATTGGACTTTGATGAATTTCCAGTTTGTGAATCTTGTTTGGAAGGCAAAATGACCAAACGACCTTTTAATGCAAAAGGTAGAAGAGCCTAAGAGTTGCTAGAATTAGTTCATACGGATGTTTGTGGTCCTATGTCAACCCAAGCAAAAGGAGGTTATGAGTACTTCATCACTTTCACCGATGATTACTCTAGATTTGGTTATGTGTACCTAATGAGACGGAAGTCCGAAACCTTTGAAAAGTTCAAAGAGTTTAGAGCTGAAGTTGTGAATCAATTGGGTAAACACATAAAGGCCATTCGATCTGATCGTGGTGGCGAATACCTTCTTGGGGATTTCAAGGATTACTTAACTCAAAATGGGATTGTATCCCAATTGACTGCACCTAGAACTCCCCAACAAAATGGTGTAGCAGAAAGAACGAATAGAACTCTTTTAGAAATGATTAGGTCCATGATGAGTTACTCAACTTTACCTATTTCTTTTTGGGGTTATACCTTAGATACAGCCATACATCTTTTGAATTTAGTTCCATCAAAATCTGTTCCCAAAACACCCATGGAATTGTGGAGTGGGCGTAAGCCTAGTATGAAATATCTCTACATTTGGGGTTGTCCAGCACATGTGTTAAAAGGGAAGTTTGATAAGTTGGAACCAAAATCAGAAGTATGTTTGCTTGTGGGTTATCCAAAAGAAACTAGGGGTTATTTATTTTAAAATCATAAAGATAACAAAGTTTTTGTTAGTACAAATGCTAAATTTTTAGAAAATGACTATATGAATAATTTTACTCCTAGAAGTAGAGTTGTCTTGGCTGAAATGAATGAACCTGTAATTGAACAACCAATGGTTGAAACTAGGGATGATGTGGCTGTATTGGATACACCACAAGATACTACTCATGAGATGTCTAATACACAGTTGCCTCGTCGTAGTGGGAGGAATGTTAGGCCACCTATAAGATTCATAGGTCTTGGAGAGACTTATGAGGCTATCTCAGAGGAGGCCGAAATTGATCCTTACACTTATGAAGAAGCAATAAATGATATAGATGCACACATTGAGTCCAAGCTATGAAATCAGAATTAGATTCCATGTATTCCAATCAAGTTTGGGATCTTGTAAAGGCACCTAACGGCATTAAACCTGTTGGTTGCAAATGGGTTTACAAGAGGAAGAGAGGGATAGATGGAAAGGTTGAAACCTTTAAAGTAAGGCTAGTGGCAAAAGGGTATACTCAAAAAGAAGGTATTGATTATGAGGAAACCTTTTCACCAGTAGCAATGCTTAAATCTATCAGAATTCTCTTATTCATTGCTGCTCATTATGATTATGAGATTTGGCAAATGGATGTCAAGACTGCATTTCTCAATGGCAATCTTGAAGAGGAAATCTATATGATGCAACCAGAAGGTTTCATAGCAAAGAACCAAGAGCATATGGTTTGCAAGTTGAATAGGTCCATTTATGGACTTAAGCAAGCATCTAGGTCATGGAACATCAGATTTAATCAAGCAATCAAGTCATTTGGTTTTGATCAAAATCTTGATGAATCATGTGTATACAAAAGACATCAAGACAAAGTAGTAATGTTCCTAGTGCTTTATGTTGATGATATTCTACTCATTGGAAATGATGTAGGTGTAATGTCATCAGTAAATGTTTGGTTGTCAAGCTAATTTGATATGAAGGATTTGGGTGAGGCTAATTTTATTCAAGGGATCAAGCTTTGGCGAGATCGTAAGAATAAGATGTTAGGCTTATCATAAGCTGGATATATAGATAAGGTTCTAGAACGGTTTAGCATGCAAAACTTCAAGAAAGGATTACTTCCTTTCAGACATGGGGTTCCTCTGTCTGATGACCAAAGGCCTAAGACTCAAGAGGAAGTAGATATGATGAGACAAGTTTCTTATGCTTCTGCAGTAGGAAGTCTCATGTATGCCATGCTTTGTACTAGATCGGATATTTGTTTTTCAGTTGGCATGGTCAGCCGATATCAATCAAATCCAGGACCACAACATTGGCAAGCTGTAAAGTATATTCTCAAGTATTTACGGAGAACGAGAGATTATATGCTTGTTTACTATTGTGAGGATTTAATTCCCGTTGGCTATACAGATTCAGATTTTCAATTGGATCTAGATTTTAGAAAGTCTACATCAGGATGTGTATTCACCTTGGGAGGTGGAGCCATAAGTTGGAGGAGTGTTAAGCAATCTTGTATTACGGACTCCACCATGGAAGCTGAATATGTTGCTGCTTGTGAGACGGCAAAGGAAGCTGTTTGGCTCAAGAAATTCCTTTCTGACCTTGGTGTAGTGAGAATGGAGCAAGTTCCTATCACATTGTTTTGTGACAATAGTGGAGTGGTTGTACAATCCAAAGATCCAAGGAATCACAAGAAAGGAAAGCACATTGAGAGAAAGTTCGACATCATTCGAGACATTGTTGCTCGTGGAGATGTGGTGGTAGCAAAGATTGATAGTGCAAATAATCTAGCAGATCCCTTTACCAAAGTCTTGCCACAAAGGACCTTCAAGTCACATTTGGAGGGAATGGGAGTTAGATTAGTGCACAATAGTCTTTCGGGCAAGTGGGAGATTGTTAGGATATGTGCCCTTAAATCCTATTGTATGATATTATGTACGTGAGAAATGATGTATGACTTAATATTATGTTTAATAAAGTTGTTTTATTCTGATCTAAAATAATGGTAACATGAATATTCGGACATTATCAAATAGTCCATGAGATGCATAGTATGTGATTTATGTGATTTAGTCACAGAAGATATAGATCATAAGTTCTTTGTAAACTCAGAATTTTGGTTCGTAGTCGGTGATGAAATTGGGCATTTCATCTGCGAAGACAATAACATATTAACTACGATGATTTGTCTTGATCATGGAAGTGGTGACTTCTAGTTAATATGTTGATATGTTTTAAGAGTTAAGACATTTGAACTGGACCGCTGTGAGATTTATTATTCTCCTAACGACTGTCAATTGAATAATAAATCTCCCGACTTGTATTCACATGAACTCTTAATCCTGAGAGAATAATGAACTTGATCATAAAATGTAGGTTGCTTTGATATATCAGGAGTGAGATCTAAAGTAACGGTCAAAACCTCAGTATGTTGGGCAGCCACATTTAGTGTTGATGGAACATATATTCTCAAGATGAAATTCATAGTCTCTTAATGGAGATATAAATATTCCTTTGAGATAAGTTTAATGGGTACAGTTATTTAGAGAGTTAGGCCTAACCACTTTAGTAAGACTAAAGTATATATTTATGAAATGGGATTTTATAAATATATGGTGAATAAGTCAAAAGGATTAAACCGGGTACTCAAGGATTAAGATGTAGTAATTTACAAAGTGGCAGTCTATATTCATGACTTTGTATTACTACGAATATTTTATGAAGGGGTTGCATGCATAATAAAGTCTTGGGATATAATTTATTAATGAGGCTTAGAGTGCAATTATATTTATATAGTGGTATTAAATATAATTAATGGTAACTTTGGACTTGTCAAGAGTTGACAAAAAAGCCCAAGGCCCATTGGAGCTTGTGTCTTATTTATTCCCTTTTGGTCTCACTCCAAGCCACACACTAAAGCCCAATTGGGAAGGCCCAAAAGGCTAGCCCAATTAGATAATCAGTTATGTGGAGAGAAACACACAGAATTTTATATAGAATAAAATGATTTGTATGTTTAAAAAAAAATGAGATAGTACGATATAAGGAAGAGAGACACTCTTTCATATATTCTCTCTAGAAAACATAGAACTGATTGAGAGACCACACATCTTGGGCATCAAGTGGAATTGGAGTGAAGATTGAAAGTCTTCCCGAGTACTTCTTCATTCGGTTTTGAATTTCACCGCATCAAGGTACACTCTCTTGTTCTTATATTCTGAAACCTACATAGTGCATGTTATCAATTGCGAATGAAATAGATCCGTTTATTTTCCGCTGCGTATGTTTTGTATGCGATGCAAACATGTATATTACCTAACAGCATCCCTATTACTGTATTCTTACGTCAAAAGCTTGGTAAGATAGCGTTTTATGTACTATGACGCATCTGAGGCGAAGCGCTGCTGGATTTTCACCACGAAAATAAGGCGAAATGTTGTCGAATTTTCACCATGAAAATAAGGTGAAATGTTGTCGGATTTTCGCCGTGGAAATTTGGCAACGATTCCAAACATACTTGGGAAGCATCAATCAAGACCACACCCATTCCAAATCCAAACCTCAAAGCCCAATTTTCTTAAAGCCCTGAAAATTAATGCCAATAGCTTGTTTTCAATTGCCAATGTCCTTAAATTATAGTTTTACCAAAACAAAGGACTGTCTATGGACAAGCGTTGTGGGGTGCTTAACACCTTTCCCACACGTAACCAGACTTCCAAACTCAAGAATCAAGATTTTTTATCCATCCATATTAGATTAGGAAAAACGACATTTTTCAGCCTAGGATCGGTAATAAAATAAAATAGAGTTAGGTGACCAATCAAACCTTAGAAAAACCCAATGATTGGTGGCGACTTCACTTACCCTTGGAAATTTCCTTAAAATCGATTTAGATTCTAGTCACATGCCCGAGGTATGACACACCTCCACACCATATCATCATTCTTACACTAAGATAAAGACGCGCGCGAGTGTCGCCATGAGAGTAGTTGATCTGACCACAAGAAAGGATACTAAGAAGACCAAAAAGAGGAATTTGTCAAGCTAAAAAAAAAATCAAGACAAAATAAAAGGAACCAATGAAGGCCAATGAGAAGGTAATGAACATGACAAGGATTTTAGCATAAGAATCGATGATAGAAAATGTGGAAAAATCTTGCAATGCTTGAATTTAAAGTGTTGCATACTTGGGGAAATATCATAAGGGTTTTAGGGCCTTTTGTATCTTTCATTTTAAAACCAGAACCCAGCCTACATTACAACCTTTGAATAAAGACCTCCTTGAAGTCTTACTGACTGTAGGCGCACCTTTAGCTCTAATAATATTTTCTCTTGGACTAAGAAGGAAAATTGCTCAGGATTATCAAGCCCCGTTGGCTGACATCTTTAAAAGACAAAATTTCTCAAATTCTTTTTTGATACCAAAATTTCTCAAGTGACTTGAAAGAAAACAATTCTAAGCTCAAAATACTCCCTTTGTTTGCTTCCAATAAAAAATGACTCTCAAAGGGAACAAAATTTCCAAATTCTCAAAAAGTTTCAAATCTTCAAACTTGGGATTTTTCCCTTTCCTGCTTATTCCCAACTGTTAGAATAAGTGCCTTTAAATCTTATTGTATGATTCTATATATGATATTTTGTATGACATTATATATGACATTATGTATGACTTAATATTGTAATTAACAAAGTTGTTTTATTATTATCTAAAATAATGGTAATGAATATTTTGACATTATTATATAGACCATGAGATACATAGTATGTGATATATGTGATTTAGTCATAGAAGATATAAGTCATAAGTTCTTTGTAAACTCAGAATTTTAGTTCGTAGTCGGTGATGAAATTGGGCATTTCATCTGTGAAGACTATAACATATCAGCTAAAATGATTTGTCTTGATCATGGAAGTGGAGACTTCTAGTTGATATGTTGATATCTTTTAAGAGTTAAGACATATTGAACTGGACCGCTGTGAGATTTATTATTCACCTAACGACTATCAAATGAATAATAAATCTCAGGACTTCTATTTACATGAACTCTTAATCCTGAGAGGATAATGGACCTGATCATGAAGTGTAGGTCGCTTTGATTTATTAGGAGTAAGATCTAAAAACACGATCAAAACCTCAGTATATTAGGCAGCCACATTTAGTGTTGATGGAACATATATTCTCAAGATGGAATTCATAGTCTCTTAACAGAGGTATAAAATATTTCCTTGTGATAAGTTTGAAGAGTTCAGTTATTCAGAGAGGTAGGCCTAACCATTTTAGTAAGAAATTACTAAAGTATATATTTATGAAATTGGATTTCATAAATATATAATGAATAACTTAAAAGAATTAAACCAGGTACTCAAGGATTAAGATGTAAAAATTCACAAAGTGGCAGTCTACATTAATTGAATTTATATTATTACGAATATTTTATGAAGGGGTTGTGTGTACAATAAAGTCTTGGGATATAATTTATTAATAAGACCTAGAGTGCAATTATATTTATATAATGGTAACTTTGGATTTGTCAAGAGTTGACAGAAAAGCTCAAGGCTCATTGGAGCTAGAGTCTTATTTGTTCCCTTTTGGTTCCACTCCAAGCCACATACTAAAGCCCAATTGGAAAGGCGCAAAAGGCTAGCCCAATTAGATAATCAGTTATAAGGAGAGAAACATACAGAATTTTAAGTGAGAACATGAAATGGTTTGTATGTGAGTGTTGGACACTCTTTCATTCTTCCTTGAAGAAAATTATTGAAACCGATTGAGAGACCACACTTCTTGGGCATAAGTGGAATTGAAGTGAAGATTAAAAGTGTTTTCAAGAACTTCTGATCTTTGGTTTTGAAATTCACCATACCAAAGTACACTTTCTTGTTCTTGAATTCTGAAATTTACATAGTACATGTTATCAGTTGCGAATGAAGTTGATTCATTAATTTTCTGCTGCGTATGTTTCGTATGCGATACGAACATGTATTTTTCCAACACCAACATATGTGATTCCCAAGCATTTCATTTCTTTGATTCTCTTTGAAGACTAAATCTAAAAATATTCAAAATGAAGAAGTAAATTTGAATACGTGTTTTCAATGATTTCAAATCCTTCTTAGCCAATGAGATCGAGTTAACTATTGAGCATTATGATTGGTCAAAGAGGTTATTCAAAGGATCACCTTTTGTTCATTTGAAAAAAAAAAAAAACAAAATTTCAAAAAATCTCAATCTACACTATTTTTTTTTTAAAAGAAACTCATTATTTTAAAAAATTCAAAAAAAAAAAAATTTTCATTTTTCAAAACTTTTTTTTTTTAAACTACAATTGGACCTGGTCATAATCACTTAAAATTTAGGCTAGGAGCATTTGTTTTGCATCAACCATTTCTACACTAGGGGATTGGCCCATTGTTTTGGGTATGTAAACATGTTTACAATTTTTTGTGCAAACATGTCATCAATTTTCCGTGCAAGCATGTCTAAACTAGGGGCATTGACCCAAAATGTTTTCATAATAATTGATTACTAACAAGCTTATGATTTTTTTTTTGTGTGTGCAGGGGGTGGACGTGTATCTTTCTTCTACTCAACATTCACCATCAATTTTCAGTTTGGATGCTACCATATGTCTAAGAAAAAATGTGTAAAATGCGTCAAAACACAAAAATTGGATAAGACTCAAGATGTGCCAATCAGCACTTTAATAGTGCCAATTGGCATGCCCCTTCAACATTCATAGTTTTGCCTAGTTTTACGATATTGACCTCGTTTTGCTCAAATTTTGCGCCATTGAAGGTTCATGTACAATAAAATTTTCCAAAATTCATATTGATTGTGAAACTATGGGCATTTGGCCATGCCATATTAATTGTTTAAAAAAAGAAAAAAGAAAATGCCCGTTTTTTAGAAAATATCAAGGTTTTCATAAATCATGCATTAATTCGAGGGACATTTGGCCATGCCTTGTCCTTTTTTTTTTTAATAAAAAAAATTATCTCTTTCTAAAAAATTCAAGGTTTTCAAAAGTCATGCACCAATTTGCAAACTAGGGGCATTTGGCCATGCCTTATCTTTAATTTTTTTTTTAATGATCTTTTTCTAAAAATTCAAGGTTTTCAAAAATCATGCATCAATTTGCAAACTAGGGGCATTCGGCCATGCCTCATACTTTTCTTTTTTTTTTTTTTTTTTTTTTTCAAATTATCTATTTCTAAAAAATTCAAGGTTTTCAAAAGTCATGCATCAATTTGCAAACTGGGGGCATTCGGCCATGTCTCATCCATTAAAAAAAAAAAATCAACTTTTTCTAAAAATTCAAGGGGTTCAAAGATCATGCATCAATTTGGAAACTAGGGCATTCGGCCATGCCTCATCCATTTTTTCAAAAATCATTCATCTTTTTCTAAAAAAGGTTTTTCCTCAAAACTTCAAAAAAAAAAAATAAAATAAAATAAAACCATGCATAGATTTCTAAACTAGGGGCATTCGGCTATGCCTCATTTGGGTGAGATCACCCATGTCAAGACCAATTAGGTAAATTCAAATTTTGGCACAACAAAGTTCCATCAGGTAAATTCTAAACTTGTCTGAGTCAGATCCTTACAAGACCAAAGTCATCAAAGATCAGAGAGTTAATGTTGAAAGTTAATACAAGTTATCTGACTAAGGGATGTTTTTTCTTTTGCAGGAAAATAAGAGATATAGTCAAGCATCATTTGGACTCCGAGTTCGCCGACCGGAAGATCTTCTTGGCCCACCTCTAGTCTAGAAGAACCACCCTTTGCATTCCCTTGTTGTTCTTGGTCAGCATGAGTCTGAGGCCCAGGCTGCCTGTCATGAAGCTCAAAATTCCTGATCCTTTCTTCCAAAGCCCATGTGTTGGCATTGGCATTTGCCATCCAATTATTCTAAAATATCATTAAAGACAAGTATCAAGTCCATTGTCATGGTTTTCAAGAGAAGGCTCGTAAGGAAGGATCATCTCTTACCCAGTTCAATTCATATAGCACATGTTGAGAAAATTGAGTGCAAGTAACCTGTTGCAAGCCTACAATCATTCCTATGCTCTCCTCCACAAGATCGACACCAATTTAGGACATGGGACCAAAATTCAAAATCAGCCAAGAAAACAAAGAGCATGATGTAAAAGACAAGAAGAGTTTTAAAAAATACTGAGCCATTCCAAGGAACACTTTAGACATATTCAGGCCGGTCAAAGTTCACAAAGCTGTAAGACCCATTAGGATTCATTATCTCATATTGCTATGCTGGAAAATTGGAATATGTCTATGCAAAGGAAGCATGAGGATCATTAACATTACTGGGTGGAGGAGGATTAGTCCTATCTTGAAGAGAATCCCCCACTCCATGGGACGAAGCCTAAAGATGAAACATTCAAACACTTTCACAAATAACCAAAAATGACAAAGATGATGCAAATTGATTTGTGAAAAGAGGAAGATCACCGATGCTTCAGAGGCATCAACTAAGTGACCTTGCAAATGAGTCTTGAAAAATTCAAGATAGTCCCCAGGTATCCTAGGATTGGTGCAGCCAACTCTTGCATTGGCTACTTCATCATCAGTTAAAAGGTTGGCCAACTGAACCAAAGGACAATGATTGACAATAATCACTTCAGGAAGGTATACATGGTAAACTTGTGGAAGTACTCGATCTCCAAGATACCAATATCTTCCATGGCCACATTCAAATAAGACCTGATGCTCATTTAGCTCCAAAGCCAATGTACATTCAGCATAACCCTCACACCCTTCCCAAGGACCCAAGTTTATTTAAAATTCACGAAGAATTCAAAATTTAAAAGATATCCCTTCATGAAATAAATCAAACAAACTTTCATCAATGAACGAAAAAAAGGAAACTCACATCACCAATGTCTAAGCCATCAATCACTATTTGCCAAGCCTTCAAATGGCGCTTTGGAAGGGTTGATAGACGGTTCTTGGGCATCCAACGAAGGAACTTGGGAAATTCATCAGCAATATCTTCCAAAAGTTGTGGCCCAACCCCGACGTATTCATACATCCAAAACTACAAATAATCATTGCAAAATACACATGACCAAAAGAAAAAAAAAGTTTTTTCTTACCGACCAAACAAACGGTGCACCTCTTAGACTTGAAAGACTACGCTTGGACATGAAAGCCAATCACCATTTCCCGTTTGTGTAAAGACTTTAGGCATGGAATTCAATCATCCTTTCTTGTTTGTGCAAAGACTCCAGACGTGAAAGCCAATCACTATTTCCCCTTTTTGCAAAGACTCTAGGTATGGAATTCAATCATCCTTTCTTGTTTGTGCAAACCTTCCAAACATGAAAGCCAATCACCATTTCTCGTTTGTGCAAAAACTCCAGGCGTCGAATTCAATCATCCTTTCTTGTTTGTGCAAAGACTCCAGACATGAAACCCAATCACCATTTCCCGTTTGTGCAAAGACTCCAGGCGTGGAATTCAATCATCCTTTCTTGTTTGTACAAAGACTCCAGACATGAAAGCCAATCACCATTTTTAATTTGTACAAAGACTATAAGCATGGAATTCAATCATCCTTTCTTGTTTGTACAAAGACTCTAGACATGAAAGCCAATCACCATTTCCTGTTTGTACAAAGACTCTAGGTGTAGAATTCAGTCATCCTTTCTTGTTTGTGTAAAGACTTTAGACATGAAAGCCAATCACCATTTCTCATTTGTGAAAAGACTCCAGGTTTGGAATTCAATCATCCTTTCTTGTTTGTGCAAAGACTCCAGACATGAAAACTAATTACCATTTCCCATTTGTGCAGAGACTCCAGGCGTGGAATTCAATCATCCTTTCTTGCTTGTTCAAAGACTTCAGACATAAAGCCAATCACCATTTCCATTATACAAAGGTTCTTCATTCATCAAGCACATTTGATGTCAACATTTCTTTTTGTTTTAGGAACTATAAACACTAGTTCTATGTTCAAAGGTTCAAGGTTCTAGGTTCCAAGGTTAGGATGTTTTTGAAAAATCAACCTTGATTAAATCACTTTTGCTAAAATTAGTGTCTTTATTTTACATTGACAGTCACTTTTCAAGCTTTGCCAATGAGGGGCATTTTGTAGACACTTAATTCTGCACCCATAATTTAACCTTAGAAGGTGACCAAAATAATCATTCTAAGTACCCAAAAATCATGATTACATTTCATGCATTAAATTATTCATCACATAAAATAAAAATGATCTTGAAATTCTAACGATCGCAACGATATGCCCGGTTCCCAAATTGGACCGTTGGATTGAAAGATATCACAAGATCAAGTTTTCACGGTCTGCATACATTTATTTGGGTGGAACTGATCACATGTGATTAATTGAATTTAATTTTGATTGGTGAATAATTAAAATTAATTAAATAAATTCTTGTGAATGGTTGTTGATTTGATTAAAAAGAAGTTTGGTTGCAGGGAAATAAAATGAATAATTTGATAATGTTGAAATTGGATTGATAATTAAGTTTTTAAGATAATTATCTATGAGATAATTATTTTTAAAGATTTATTTATCGAGTTAAAATGGATTTTATTGAGAATACAAGTCCAAAATACGTCCAAGTATAATTCATGGCTCAGAAAAATGCCCAAAAAAGAGTCGAAAATGCACAAGAAGACGAAATTGGGCGAAGCACTAAGGAGTGCCAATCAGCACTTCCACAATGCCGATTTACACAAATTCCAAATTGGGCCCGATACGTTAGGTTCAAGTTTAGACCCATCAAATTTGATTTTTTAGGGATAAAACCTGATGTAATCCGTATCTGCTGATTTTCTAAGCAACCCTACCTTATTTTTTAAGCAGATACACCTTTATAAATAGAGGAGAAAACCCAAAATTTAGCACCCCTCTGCCACTTAACGTTAAAGAAACTCTGGAAGTCTGACTTTAAGATTTTCTTTCCTGTTAAGTGATAATTCTTTAGGACTTAGAGAGATTTACTCTCTCTAACTCTAAAGTAATTCCCCTGAAGAATTCGTTTGTGTAACTAATGCTGATATCACTTTAAATTCTTTATTAACATGCATGTTTGAATTTTGATTCTTTTATTATCATGTGTATATAATTATGCTTTCCATGTTAACATGTGAACATTAATCTTTGATATGATTTTTATTTTGAGTCTTTGTTTCATGATTAAAATGCAGTGATTGTTTGATCCACATGTTTGATCATATATACTAAGGATGTTCATGATATAGTTTTAGATCTATGGTTCTTTTTTTATTAAAAGCTTCAGATCTGAAATTCTTTCTTCAAAACTCATTCTTTTTCATAATTAAAAATCATATCTAAAATTCTTTCTCTAAAACCTTTCTTTTTCATAATTAAAAATCAGAACTGAAATTCTTTCTTCAAAACTCATTCATTTTCATAATTAAAAATCAGATCTGAAATTCTTTCTTCAAAACTCATTATTTTCATAATTAAAAATCAGATCTGAAATTCCTTCTTCAAAACTCATTCTTTTTCATAATTAAAAATCAGATCTAAAATTCTTTCTTTAAAACCATTATTTTTCATAATTAAAAATCAGATCTGAAATTCCTTCTTCGAAACTCATTCCTTTAAAAATCAGATCTAAAATTTCATTAAAAACTCATCTTTTTTTTTTATACCTAAAATTTGATCTTAATTTTTCTCACCAAAATTCATTGGAATCTAAATCTCCACTTTGTCATTAAAACTCTTTTTATAAAAATTTGTATCAAATCTATTTCTTTTCGTAATTAAAAAAATCAGATTTGATTATTTACATTAGATTTGGGGTTATTCAACAATATTTAGCCATAGATCTAAGAAAGTTTACTTGACACGTTGCATTTCATAATTTGTTGCATACCATTGGTCAAGGGTACTTAATGATCATTTAGGGTCTAGAAGACCGAGTTTTGCCGGAGCAGAATGGGTGCCTAACACCTTCCCATTTTGTAAACTAGCCCCCGAACCATAGGTCTTGGTCCGTAGAATAGTGTCTTGTCTTATTTTGATTTTGGTAGATTGTATCTAGGACCAAAGCTTTGTATTTTTTTCCGTAGATTGTATTTAGGACCAAAGCCTTGTAACGATATTCTACCTAGTTGTATTCATATGTTCAATTAATGAAACTTGAGGTATTTCAGATATGTGAATTGTATATTGTAATTTTTTTCTTATTTTTTTGTAATATAAAAAAAAAGTGGTGACCCCACATAATCCTGAAAAGAGAGGTGCCGATGCCTGACTCTTTTTGAGAGCCAAACCTGTCTCTCACAGTACTCGTTAATAAATTTTGGTCCCTGGCCCTAAGGATGAGCTTGACACATGTCAACCAAGGGTAATTAAAGAGTTCACAATAGTTTGGAAGCAATCACAACTCAAAAGTGCTTAAATCGATTTGAAATCGATACTAAAAAATGACCTTTGCTCACTTTTTTGACCTTAAATTTTGATCCCCAAAGAATTTTTGAATGAGGTTTATTTCATTGAAAAGTAAATATCCAGGGCTTCATTTTAGATATAAAATATGCCTAACTTGGACTTATATTGAGCAAGTTATGATCATTTGAAGTTGTGCCAACTGGGTAGTCCGATTTTATAGGCTTTATAACTTCATTTTAAGGGCCCAAAGCATCATGCTTTGATGTAGGCCAGCCCATAGACCATTGAGAACATCCAAAGATCATTAATAAACCCCCAAAACCCTAATTTTAATTTATAAATACTCATCTTATGTCTCCAATCAAAACCCTAACTAGAGATAGTGGTTTGTTGGCCTCCATATTCTCTAAAACCCTTTTTTGCTCTTTTCAAAACCCTGGGGTAGCAACTCAGAATTTATTTTTTATTTTTTTATAAAATTAAAACCTCTCTTTAGTTAGTTCTAACTCAGAAAGTGTAAAGGACATATTTTTATGTAATTGGCATATCTTTTGACAAAACGCACTCTACTTGTATTTGGATAAATCTTAAGTAGGTTCAAGATGATCATTACAAGTGGTTACATTGAGGACATGAAGATTACTCAAGAAATTCTCAAGAAAAGTGCAATCTACAGGTCTTGATGCCACCTCGACAAAAGCTCAATCTGTCAAGATTCATTAAAGCTCGACAGATGTCTCGATCTATCGAGCTTACGGGATTCAGACTATGGCCAGCAACATTTTTATTCTAAAAGGCTATTTGTTTATGGGTTTGTATAATCCTTATTGGACTAGGAAAACCCAGGGTTTGTGTATACCTATTTGGAATAAGAGAGCCTATTGGGCTCCTATTTAAACAAGGAGGTGGAAAAAGAAAAACTTAACGCTAGAGAGCTTCATAAGATTTTCTTTTTGAAACCCTAGCCTTCTCCTACAGAAGAAAGAGTTCTTGCTGCATTTCTTGTATGCCTTTGGGTTCTGTAACTAAGCAAAGTCTCTCACACCATCATTAAAGATCTTATTGGTGTTTCTATGTGAAGTTGTTGCAAATCAACTACATCAATCACGTACTAGGATTTGTGCAAAGGAGTTGGTCACGTACTAGGATCCGTGCATCATTGGTTAGTCACATACTGGGATTTGTGCATTGAACGGAAAGATTGCTGCTACAATACAAGTCCAATTAGGTATTGGGGTAAGGGTTCAACTGTAGGTTGGTATTTCGGGATAGGCCAAAGGGTTTGGTAAGATTCCTTATACTTGTAATAGCTTATGATTGATAATTGTGGGTTCTTAGGAATGGTGACCTTAAAATCACCCGGTGGGGTTTTGCCTCAGTGGTTTTCCCCATTCGTAAACAAATCACCTGTGTTAAATTTATGTTCCGCTACATTTAGTATAATTGGTGATTTGTTTATGCTACCACGCTATTGCATGTAATTGAACCTAATTAACTAACTTGGGTAATTAATTAATTTGCAAGGGGTCAATACATTTTTTCCCTAACAGAAAGTTTGCTTTCAAAATTGTTTTCTAAAACCTTTTCAAAAGCTTGTGTTTTTGAGTTGTGATTACTAACTATTGTTTTGTTCTTTGATTATTGTTGCCTTGTCCATCTAATATTTGTATTGTAGGCATTGAGGGGTTAGTTAAAACAATCTCAAATATGTTATTCTAAAACAATGTGAGTCTCTTTCCCATGATTTCCCCCCTTGCTACATATAATCCATATGAGTTCTTGATGTAATTTCTCTAGTTATTTTATTTTATTTGCTTGTTGATTTTGTTATGTTTGATATGTTTTAATTTGATTTTAGGTTGTTTATAATCTATTTTAGGTTGTTCTTGTTTTATTATTTTGGTTTCGTGTAAAGTTTAACATGCATATTTAGTTTATGTTAGTTTAGTATATTTGTTTTGTTTCATGTTTATTTGTTTGTATTGATGTTTGTTTTATTTTCTTTATCTTAGTTTAGTTTTTAGGGTTCTAGCATGCTTGTTTGATCTCACATATTATATCTTTATTTGATTAAATCTCTAAAAATATAATAGTCTGAATCAATGTTAAAAGATGCGTATGCATCCATTGAGTATGTGTGCGAATGGTCCAACCATGCGTACGCATACTTGAGTATGTGTACACACCTTGAAACCAGATTTGGTCAAAATTCTTGATTTTTTTTATTTAGTTATTTTTTCACATGTTATTTGATTCTGTTTGACAATGTTTAGGTTAACTAATTGTGTTTAATTATTTTCCATGTTTATTTGAATCTTTTTGCCATATTTAGTTTGTTTAATATCTTTTCCTTGTGTGTTTATATTTAATTTTCAACTTCCCATGTTCAATTTCTTTTGTTTGATTATGTTTTTCCTTTTATGTTGTGATCCTTAATATGTTGTGTGTGTTATGTTCTTAAGTGCATGATGTATGTTTAGGTTAAGTATTATGGCTCTCTTAATAAACTATTTAATTAAATATGGCCTAGCAATACATAATGGAGGTCGGCCCACAAGCCGGGCAGTCTTGGGTTCTTATCACCTTCCCAAGCCGTACTTAAACTCCAAACCCAGAATCTGGTATATGGACCCATGTATGTAAGTGATTGGCCCAAAAGGCCCAATATGGTTCCTAGACGTAATCTAGATGGTGACTCCACTTTTCTCTGCCATGGTCCACTCGGTCAGGGCTTACTCTCCTTTGCGCCCACAGTAGTTTTGAAAAGTGGTCTTATAAAATAGAAAAATGTAGGTTTTTATGCTAAAATAGACTAAAAATATTTTGACAAATTGATGCAAATGCTTTTAGTTTGAAACTTCAAATGGGCAATTTGTGCTATTTTCTTCCACTTTCTTCATTTCTGTGGGCTGATATGTCGCATAGGCCCACTGATAACCACAGGTTGGGTTGTATGGTTAGCCCATAGAGTTTGCTTCTTATTAGTCCATAGTCCTTATGCACCCCACGTTAGGGATGGCAATGGGGCAGGGCCAAAGGATGGGTACTTCGCCCCCGCCTCGCGCAGTTTTGTCTAGCCCCATCCCTGCCCCACCCCGCATGATGGGAAAAATTTTCTTACTCCATCCGCGCCCCTTGGAGCCCCGTGAAGCCCCACTCCACCCTGTAAATCTATACTTTTTGTTAATTTCGCCACAATTATAACAATTTCTTTTTAATAAAACATGTTTCATTAATAAAAATATACTTAAAATTACAAATAAATTTATCCCACAAATCAAACTAATTTTTAGCAAAAAATGAATAATATTATATAAGTGTTGAATAAGACAATATCATAACAAAAACAAAAAAATATCATAATACAAAATCAATGATTCAATAGTATATAAATTTGTTGACAAATAAATTTATCCCACGAATCAAACTAATTTTTAGCAAAAAATGAATAATATTATTTAAGTGTTGAATAAGACAATATCATAACAAAAACAAAAAAAATCTCATAATACAAAATCAATGATTCAATAGTATATAAATTTGTTTCTAATAAAGCCAAAAGAAAATGTTAAAATTGGTACCTTATTTTCAACCTTACTATAGAGAAAAAAAGAGGCAGAAAGTCATGTTGGGTAGAATATAATAAGTTGATGATATGTTAGTTTAAAAAGTAGGGTTTTAAGGTATGAAACAATTACAATTTAACCCTTATCAATACGGGACGGGGTGGGTCTTAAAAGTTTAAACCCATCTCCGTCCCGCCCCATGATGATGGGCTAAAATCTTACCCCATCTCCACCTAACCACCTTTGCAGGGCGAGAAAAACCTGCACAGGGCAAAGTGAGGAGGGAAAAGTCAAGCGAGGTGGGGTGGGGCAAAACTGTCATCCCTACCCGAAGTGTGTGATCCACCTTTTTCCATTTCCATATCCTTAATCATAAATCAATTCTCCACATTTTCATGCACCTTAGCCTTCAAAACCACTTTGTCTTCTTTGGTCACTTGACCTTCCTTATCTCCCACTCTACTTACAAACTTCTCTACTTTCAAACTTCTATGTTTCCTTATCAAAACTTCTCATAGCAATTAAGATTGCCTCATTTTGGGCAGTTTCCTCACCGTCGCATTCGTTGACTCCTACAAAATTGGAATCTCCAAAAATTGCTATGGTTTCATTTTCTTGGAGTTGACTTCATTGTTTGGCGTGACCATTATCAATGTAACTCATGTGATCCCCTGTGGAATATGGATGCCTTGACGTGGGAGACGGTCAGTAACCTATGTCTATGTTGTTTTTAATTCTAAAGTATTAAGGGTACTTTTGGTAGACTGTGTTAAGTTCTAAGAATTAGGAATTAATGTATTAGAACTTCAATTTGTATGTTGGCAAACCATGATCAAAAAAATGTTTAGTCTTGTGTTAGACTTGCTCAAAGTATGGCGTTTATGTAAAGTTGGAATAGAGTTTACTGCAGAAGTAACTGTTAACTTTCTGCCTGACTCGATCGATCGAAAATTAGGCTCGATCGATCGAAAATCGGGCAGATCGTTTTCTGTAGAAAATTCCAACTCAGCCCAAGCCCATTTAATGTATAGGGTTTTATGTTTTGTCCTAAGTATAAAAAGGGAAACCCTAGCCACGTTTTTAGAGTTCTGAATGCTGTGTTTGTGAATCTCATTATGAGATCTAGAGGTGTTTACCTTCACATACACTTAGGGTTTACAAACTTAAGATTCATGTCAAGAGTTGTGTAAATCAATACAGTTGCAGAATCAAAAGAGCATAAAGATATACAAGCAGGTGCGCTTGTGATTTGCTGAAGAATTCAAGGAAAGAAGGAGTCCGTGGATCTCGGAGCTATCATGGGGTTGTGGTAGTAAGTTTCCTACACTTGGGTAGTAATAGGATGTTAGTGGTCTAAGTCTTATTGTGTAAACTTCGATTCTTTCATAGTGGATTCAGTTTTACCTTGAGGATAGCTAGGTTAAATCCTCCCCAGGTTTTTTATCGGTTTGGTTTCCCTGGGTCATCAGACCTTTGTGTTCTTTAATTTCCGCTGCTTTACTGTTTTTGTTTATTTTGTGATAACCTAGATTTAATTAAATTACCTAAGTTAATCACTTGGCTAATTCTCTAGGTTAATCTGTTTGGGTTTAAGGGGTCTAAACGAACTTACAGACTATAATGGACATTGTAATGTAATAGCTATTCTTATGGTTTAGCTATTCAGTAATTTAGTTATGTTTTGATTACAGGGAATAGTAATTCCTTTTGAATAGCTATTCTTTAAAATGAGGAATAACTTTATTCATCTCTAAAAGGATTGTAATAGTAATTCCTTAGTAGGTGTATTAATTTTTAAAATTAATATATTTCCAAATAAACAAACTTTCCATATGCACATAACAATTATGAAAATAAAAATTCATAAAAAATAAGTAATCTCTCTTTCAAGTTTAAAAAATATTTTTTTAGGAAGTATAATTATATGAGTAAGATATTTCCCAAAATATATCTTAAGTTTGATTTCAAAATACTTTCATTCCATTATCTTTAGGGTTTTGTTATTGTGTTGTCACCAAAAAATGAACAGTAATAAGTATTACATTACAGCATCTTGTATTCCTCGTGATACCTATTCTATTCCTATGTAATTACTGTTATAGTTTGCCAAACGTGCCCTAAGATATTTATAAATTTATTTATTTCGGTTAAGGATTAAAATCAAGTCTTAAATTAGAACTGCATGTTTGAAAGTCTAGTTATGCATGAGAAATGTGTTAGACGCTTGTCTTTTGATAGTAGCTCTTTTTGGTTTATTCACTAATTATACTTTCGCTCCGTTTGTTTTTAAGTAAAATATTTTAAGGTATTTGGTATGACAAGTAAAAATTTTCAAGAAAATCATCAAAATTGATGGCTCAACACTGAAGCCACTAGTGCTGAAAGTCTGGTGAATGCACCTCTAAAACTAGCAGTTAGAGCAGTGGCTCTGGTGATTGGACCACTAACACCAGTCGATAAAATGACATCTTTGGTTACCAGACCTTTGGCACTAATTGCGGTGCGGCATCTCTAGCCACCAGATCGCTTACACTAATAGCTGGTAAGGCATCTCCAGCCATCAAACCGCTGGTGAGGCGTATCCTGCCACCGGACCGCCGAAGCAGTGTCTTCAAACACTAGACTTTCGGCACTAGCCACCGGAACACAATGGAAATTTCAATGACACATATGCTTATTATTGTTATTTTTATTGTTATTATTATTATTGTTGTTGTTGTTATCATTATTATTTATTTATTTATTCCTTTTCTCATGTATAAGGGTGTTCATTTAGAACAAAGTATGCTAAAAATCATAGCTAGATGCATAAAATGTATGATGATAAGAAAGGAATTATGAATAATATTTATTGTGAATGGTTGCAGTTGTTTTGCAGTCTTTTTTCTCATACCTTAGCAAGTGAGGTGAATTGTCCCTTTTATAGATGATTTGAGTAATTGTTGTACTTAATTAGAGGTGAATATTACCCTGAGTGTAATGGTCATTGTATTGATGGTAGTTGAAGGTCGATGAGTAACTGTCGTCATTTAATGTGTTGAATAAGTAACCGTTCAAGCATCGAAGGGTATGAGACATAAATTGCAAAACACTATCTATGTACAAAATATATAGGCTAATGTTGACTAAAGCATTGAAGGCTACCCCACCTAGTACAACTCGGTGGTCTCTTCGATCAACTCTATTTTTCCTTATAGATCTTAAAGGGTTGTCAAAAGCTCTGGATTGAATGAGTGACCGAACTGATGATTTTTGGCATCATTAATCATGAAAATGTCTTAGGAAAACTTAGTTGTTTATTATTGGAACTTAATGATATTTGTTATTGTAAAGTTGTGATTTCCAACTAGCCTTTGTTGGCTTTAATTCCGTGCCAAATTTGGTTGTATTTTTGTCAATCATTTCCCTGTATTTATGTGGGTTTAATTGTAAAGGATGAGTGTGAGAGATTGGTGAAGAATCAACCATGCAATGAAGATCAGTGCAGTTTCGGGACTAACTCGCGAGAAGCTCTCGAGTAAAGGTTCTCACAAAAAGGCCATGTGTGAAGCACATGATTAGAATCAGAAGAGTCATGCCAGCCTGTAATTTCATGAGTACTTCATGAGAAATGCCATCTCGCGAGGTACCCGCAAAACTCTCTGTTTGGAAAAAAATAAAGAGTGCTTTCCTAAATTCTTTACACACACTATATATACCCTCATTACCTATGAAATTGTAAGGAGGGTTTTTCCAAAGAGAAAACCCTAGCAAAATACTTGATAGTTAGAGATTTTCATACCCATAATCATCTACACAAATTCTCTTGGTTTTCCTCTACTCCTACCTCTCCATCTTCATATCCTTGAGAGGCTCTTAGCCCAAATAATTACCTCACCTATTCTGAGTGTTAAGAGAAGTTTTGGTACCTTTGGGAAGCATTGGAAGAAGCCATTGAGTGACGGATGCAATCAGGAGGAATCCAGATAACTAGTAAAGACAAGACTCTAAGAAGTTCGTTGGTAGCAAGAGCTTGTAGGGCTCATGTACATTGGGTAGATTAGGCTTGGAGGGTTTTTTTTGATATATGTGTACTCCAACTTATTCACTAGTGGATCGATTTCAGCTTAGAGGCCCGCGGAGAGGTTTTTCACTGAGTATTTTGGTTTCCTCTTTAATAACACGTCTCGATGTTATCTTGTATTTGCATCTCTCTTCCCTACTCTTTAAGTTTTACATTTATTGCATATTGTACTTGCTTATACTTAGAGTAGTGTTACCTATTTATTGCGCACTTTACTCTTGTTCTGCATTTAGATAAGTTAGAGTAAAAGCAATAAAGTCGTAATTTAAAATTGGGAGTCTAAACAAGCATTAGTGTTTTTACACTAATTGAGCTTTCAATTGGTATCAGAGCGGGTACACTTTGTGGATTTCATTATCCTTGTGTGATCCCAAACTCCTCCTTGCTATTGATAGGGTAATGGAAAATGCTAACATGACTTTTGGTTCATGTGTTTATGATAATGACTCTATGAGCATCTTTGGAGATTGTCCTAGTAATGAGCTCATAGAGTTATTAAATTCAAAGAAACATGTTAGAGTTTTCATACACATGCTAGATGTTTAGAGCATAGAAATCACATACTCCATAATAGTTTGTGTGAGTCAAATTCCTTGATTGAAAAATATAAGAGAAGGAATTGCCACTTGTGTGATAAGTTTGATAGTTTGGAAAGAAAACTTCACTCATCCAATCACAATAAAAAGGAAGATGAATCTTGTTTTGAAAAACAAGAATGCTTTTCTCATGCTTGCCTTTTTGTTCATACTGCATTAAAAGTGTTTGACTCTTATTTGTGGTATCTTGACAGTGGATGCTCAAGGCATATGACCGGTGATAAATCCCTTTTCAAAATTCTTAAAGAAAAGGAAGATGGATATGTCATGTTTGGAGATGGTAGTCATTCTCAAGTTCTTGGAAAAGGAACAATTGATATTCCAAGACTACCATTGTTAACCGATGTGTTGTACATCAAGGGACTTAAAGCACACTTGTTGAGCGTCACTCAAATTTGTGATGAGGATTTTGGGGTTTAATTCTCAAAGAAAGGGTGTGCCATCCTTAGTGAAGGTGGTGTTCAAGTGTTGAAGGGACTTAGAACTACCGACAACTGTTATGGTGTGGTTCCTAAACCAAATGTGTCATGTTGAAGTGCTTGAGTAAACTTGTTAGAGCTATGGCATCTACGATTTGGTCATGCTAACTACAAGCAAGTGGCAAAAGTCTCCTAGCTTGAAGCGGTGGTTGGCTTACCAAAGTTTAGAAAAGTTTAGAAGAACGTTTGTGGACCATGTCAATTGGGAAAACAAACCAAGTCAAGTCAACCTAAGGTGAATGTCATTGCTACGTCTCAACCTTTGGAGTTATTTCATGTTGATCTAATGGGTCCCATAAGGATGGAAAGCTTGGGTGGTAAGAGGTACACCATGGTTGTGGCTGATGATTTCTCAAGATACTCTTTAGTGGAATTCCTTAGAGAGAAATCGGAAGCATGTGAGAAGATGGAGAAACTTTGCAAGAGGCTTCAAAATGAAAAGGGGGTTCCTATCATCAAAATAAGAAGTGATCATGGGAAGGAATTTGAGAATGCAAAGTTTGAAGCATTTTACAATGAGCATGGAATAAGGAAGGAATTCTCAGCTCAAAAAACTCCTCAACAAAATGGGGTTGTCGAAATGAAAAATCGCTTTATATAGGAAATGGCAAAAGTAATGCTTCTCAACAAGGATATCTCTCAAAAGTTTTGGGGTGAAGTTGTGAACACATCATGCCATATTGGGAATAGAATCTTCTTACAAGTGGGTACTAAGAAAACATCATATGAGATATGGAATGAAAAGAAGCCTAAGGTGAAATACTTCCGGGTATTTGGTAACAAATGTTTCACTCTCAATGATAGAGAATATCTTAGGAAGTTTGATGCCAAGAGCAATGAAGGAATTTTTCTTGGCTACTCCATGAATAGCCGAGCATATAGAGTCTATAACAAATGAGCCAAAACGGTTATGGAGTCAATAAATGTGGTTATAGATGATGCCATTCCAAAAAAGAGTGTTGATGAAAGTGAAGATGTGTGAAGCCTCAAGAAGAATGATGATGAAGGCAATTCCTCTCAAAATGATGATGTTGAGAAACAATCACCAGAAAAGGAAACTACACCTATCACATCAAGAAGGGAAACTAGGTCATCCCAAGTGCCCTTGAGTCCACTCACTCCACCAAAAGTGCAACCTCTAATATCTCGTGATGATGAGCCCTCTACATTAAAGAAACCATCGTCAAAAGTGAGTTTAATGTTAGGATTAGTGCCCTTAAATCCTATTGTAATATGCCATGTATGATACTATGTAACATTATGTATGACATAATGTATGACTTAATATTGTAATTAATAAAGTTGTTTTTTATTATTATCTAAAATAATGGTAACATGAATATTTGGACATTATCATATAGTCCATGAGATGCATAGTATGTGATTTATGTGAAAAGTCACAAAAGATATAAATTACAAGTTCTTTGTAAACTCAAAATTTTAGTTCGTAGTCGGTGATGAAAGTGGACATTTCATCTGCGAAGACTATAACATATCAACTAAGATGATTTGTCTTGATCATGGAAGTAGAGACTTCTATTTGATGTTTTGATATGTCTTAAGAGTTAAGACACATTGAACTGGACCGCTGTGAGATTTATTATTCTCCTTATAACTGTTAATTGAATAATAAATCTCACGACTTCTATTTACATGAACTCTTCATCTTGAGAGAATAATGGACCTGATCATGAAGTGTAGGTTGCTTTGATATATTAGGAGTGAGATCTAAAGTATCGGTCAAAACCTCAGTATGTTGGGGCAGCCGCATTTAGTGTTGATGGAACATATATTCTTAAGATGGAATTCATAATCTCTTAACGGAGATATAAAATATTCCCTTAAGATAAGTTTAATGGGTTTGGTTATTCAGAAGAGTTAGACCTAACCACTTTCGTAAGGACTTACTAAAGAATATATTTATGGAATTGGATTTCATAAATATATAATGAATAACATAAAAGGATTAAACTGGATACTCAAGGATTAAGATGTAGTAATTCACAAAGTCATTCATGAATTTGTATTACTACGAATATTTTATGAAGGGGTTGCATGTACAATAAAGTCTTGGGAAATAATTTATTAATAAGACCTAGAGTGCAATTATATTTATATAGTGGTATTAAATATAATTAATGGTAACTTTGGACTTGTCAAGAGTTGACAGAAAAGCCCAAGGCCCATTGGAGCTTGTGTCTTATTTGTTCCCTTTTGGTCTCATTCCAAGCCACATAATAAAGACCAATTGGAAAAGCCCAAAAGGCTAGTCCAATTAGATAATCAGTTATTAAGGGAGAAACATACATAATTTTTGATAGAGACATCTTGATGAAATGGTATGTATGTAAGTGTTGGACATTTTTCTTATTCTCTCTAGAACAAACACATATAACTGATTGAGAGACCACACATCTTGGGCACAAGTGGAATTGGAGTGAAGATTAAAATTTTTCCCAAGTGCTTTTCATCTTTGGTTTTGAAATTCACCATACCAAGGTACACTCTCTTGTCCTTATATTCTAAAACTTACATAGTGCATGTTATCAATTGCGAATGAAGTAGATTTGTTATTTTTCCGTTGCGTATGTTTTGTATGCGATACAATCATGGTTTTTCCAACAATTGGTATTAGAGCGGGCTTCAATTCCATTATGTATAACATGTTATGTGAGTTTTAGAATTAGAGATAATAGTTTCATAATGTTAGAAGATTATATTTGCATTTAATTTTCTACATGGTTGTTGAAACTATGATTTGATAAAAACTTGATATTGATGTTATGATATTGTTTAAATTTGAATTTAAGTATGTTAAATTGAACTTTAAGGCTATGGCATCAATGAACTTTAGTATGTTAAATGGAACTTTAAGGTTCATATGATGCTTGTTTGTTCTTGAAAAGTCATTAAAAAACTGCCTTAGAAAATTCTGAAAATTCAAAATTCGCGAAGCTCGATCGATCGAGAACCTATCGAGCATCTATCGAGCTTATAGAAGCTTTTTCGATCGATTGACCAGCTATCGGGCAGTTGTCGAGAAATCAAGTTTTTATATTGATCGATCGAACAGCAGTCGAGAATTGATCGAGCTTGAGTATTCAGAATTTTCTAAGTGTTTTTCGTATGTATAAGGTACAAGGCTATGCGTAATTAGATTATGCATGTTTTATAATTTAAAAACCTTTATTGTGGTGAGAAAGGACATTGGAAGAGGCATTGTCCAAAATCCAAGGTTGCCAATAAGGGTATGAATAGTTTGTTGGTAAATCTGGTTTTGTATATCATACAAAACACACAACAGAAGCAACAAAAATGGATTTATTTCATTTATAATTGATAACATGCACGATGTAAATTTCAGAATTTAAGAACGAGATATCGTACCTTAGTGCGGTAAAATTCAAAACAAAAGATTCGAAATACTTGGGAACACTTTTAATCTTCACTCCAATTCCACTTTATGCTCAAAAAGTGTGTTCTCTCAATTAGTTTCTAAGGGAGAATAATTAAGTTGCTTCACTCACACATACACACCATTTCACAATGATGTATCCTTTTATCTTATGAAAAATTATGTATGTTTCTCTCTTTATAACTAACTAATTATCTAATTGGGCCGGCCTATTGGGCCTTTCCAATTGGGTTTTAACGTGTGGCTTGGACTGGGACCAAAAGGGACCAATAAGACACTAGCTCTAATGGGCCTTGGGCTTTTCTATCAACTCTTGACAAGCCCAAAGTTACCATAAATTATATTTAATACCACTATATAAATATAATTGCACTCGAGGCCTTATTAATAAATTATATCCCAAGACTTTATTATACATGTAACCCCTTCATTAAAATATTCGTAGTAATACAAAGTTATGAAAGTTGACTGTCACTTTGAAAATTACTACATCTTAATCCTTGAGTACCCGGTTTAATCCCTTATGTTATTCATCGTATATTTATGAAATCCAGTTTCATAAATATATACTTTAGTAACTCCTTACTAAAGTGGTTGGGCCCAACACTCTGAATAACCAAATCCATTAAACTTATCTCAAGGAAATATTTTATATCTCCTTTAAGAGATTATGAATTCCATCTTGAGAATATATGTTCCGTCAACACTAAATGTAGCTGCCTAACATACTGAGGTTTTGATCGTAACTCATAGATCTCACTCTTGATATATCAAAGCAACCTACATCTCATGATCAGGTCCATTATTCTCTCAGGATTTAGAGTTGATGTAAATAGAAGTTATGAGATTTATTATTCATTTGACAGTCGTTAGGAAAATAATAAATCTCACAGTAGTCCAGTTCAATATGTCTTTACTCTTAAAACATATAAACATATCAACTAGAAGTCTCCACTTCCATGATCAAGACAAATCATCTTAGTTGATATGTTATTATCTTCGCAGATGAAATGCCCAATTTCATCACCGACTATGAACTAAAATTCTGAGTTTACAAAGAACTTGTGATTTATATCTTTTGTGACTAAATCATATAAATCACATACTGTGCATCTCATGGACTAAGATAATGTCCCATTAGTTCATTAATAAATAGTTTCATATAATTAAACAATTTAATCATTTATGACATACCAATAAATTGAATTTTATGGCATAAACCCCAACAATCTCCCACTTGCCCTCAAAGACAATTTACCATATATCCAACACTTATCTCACTTTAGAGTAATTCACAGTCACTCTAAGGCAAGGTTTAGAAACAAATTTCAGCCAGATTTATTGTATAAATTATCTTTTCTACTACTACTCAAGTACTCATATTTCTCTAATGAGATATTACTTATACTTAATGTGTATCTTCACCACTTAGGATGAACACATATCTTGAAGTCCAACTTCATGAATCACAATCAAACTACAAGTCAATATTTGTACATCCAGCATCAATCAAAACCTCACTTCTGTGGATAAGCATATAATCCCTCATTCTCCTAAGATATTTGAGTGTATGCTTTACTCCCACTGTGATGCCCCAATTTGATTGATTATGTGATGTGTGCGGGTATGTGATGAGTCTCCTTTTGAGGTATAGCGCAGATGTGGCTAGCGCTTTTCCTTGGGTCGTTACATATGGTATCAGAGCCGGCCCGGTAACCCCGTGTGGGCTCGGAGACACTACCCCACAAAGTGAGCCCTAACGAGGACGTTAGGGATTTAAGTGGGGGAGATTGTGATGCCCCAATTTGATTGATTGATTGTGTGATGTGTGTGGGTGTGTGATGAGTCCCACATCGGGTATTTACTGGGTAGATCTGGGCTTTATTAACAACTACAAGGAGCCTCAATAGTGACTAGTCCTTTTGAGGTATAGCGCAGATGTGGCTAGCGCTTTTCCTTGGGTCGTTACACCCACTAAATTAAATGATCTTTAATTCAATTGATATTTGTTTATCATGCCCACTGCAAAATAGATATTTAGCCTAGTATATAGCATAGCATAAAGACTTCCTATTGATATGGTATTAAGGACCATCTTAATATGCTCTTCCTTTTATATGTCTTAGGACTCTAGTCCTTTATAAAGGAACTTCAAACATAAAAGGAAAGAATCCTTTCTTGAAGTATTAGAATGTCATCAACATACATTAAGAAATTTATTATTCTATATAACTTTTACACACTTAAGGCTTTCAAATACTTGATCAAAATCAAACAATTTGATTGCTTGATCAAATATGATATTTTATGATTTAGATACTTGCTTTAGTCCATAAATGGACTTTAAGCAGCTTGCATACTAAATATTACTGGTTCTTTGCTATAAACAAGTTTAGTTACATCATAAACATGTCTTCCTAAAGATTGCTACTAAAAGAAGCTTTTTTGATATCCATTGCCATATTTCATCCAAATAAAATATAATGAATAAGAGAGTCTATGTTGATATCCATTGCCATATTTCATCCAAATGAAATATAATGGATAAGAGAATCTAGATAGAGTCAAACTTGACTATTGGTGAAAAATTTTTTTCATAATCGAACGATTTCTTTCTGAATAAATCTTTTCGTCACTAGTCTTGACTTTAAAGGTTTGCACCTTCAAATATATCAATCTCATTTTTTTTTTTTGTAAACCTATTTGAGAACAATAGGCTTAATGCCATTAAGCGCCTCTTTAAGCTCTAGACTTTAAATAGAATCTAATTCTATTTAAATAACCTTGATCCAGTAATCCATATTCATATCATCTATTGCCTTTATGTAAGACCGAGGATCAAATTCATATCCTTATGGAATGACTTCAAAAGTTTATTCCAAAAGTATGAATTTATTTAATAATCCTCCCACTACGATATTGTATCAATGTAATAGTTATCTAGAGAATAATGTCTTGTGGTGTATTTAATACAACCATCTCATTTCTAAATGTATTTTTATAGTTATCTTTTAGAAAATTCTAACATTCTTCTTCTAGAACAATCTACCTTTAAAAGAGCCTTATTCCTCCTTTATGTATGTACTAACTTAAAAAAGTCATTGGAACTTCATCCTTTACAAAAAGGAGCCCTAGATCATATTATCCTCTAAATAGAATTCAAAAACTGGGAATATTACCAAATAATGGTTCTAAAAGCCTATCTTTTACCACTCTTGAATACCATTTAGATTAATAAGATCTAGACATAAGTGCCAAAACATACAATGCTAAAGGATATAAACTTTCTCTTTAAAAAAATAAAACATGTGTATTTCCATCTAGAAGACAATTATGGACAATGCTTAGCTTTACCAAAACAGAAACATTTTCCTTTTAGTCATGTTTTTAGGTCTAATTTCCTTTTGGCAACCACAAGGGCAACTAACTTGTCCAACTGTTGGGTATTATAATTCTTTTTCTTACCACCCTTACATTTTGGTCTAGGCTAAGAATTTGAATTAAATCATATTGATCCTACCTTTAGCTTTTAGGATGTCTTCCGTTGCGTAGAACTTACTCATCAATTTAGATAACATAAAAAGAATTTATTTTCAAAAACAAATTGAATTGATCAAATGATTCTAACAAGGACTTACGGATCATATCCATATGAGATTAACATTTAATCTCTACATCCAAGAATTCCAATTCATTTTAAAATAAAAACATTTTCATAAAATGATATAGAATTAGAACTCCTTTAAGCCTTTCTTAGCACTTAATATGATTCATACCAAACATCTCATTTAGACTTAATATAAAGTCTAAGTCTAGTACTAACTCTTGCATCTCATGCAATAGCACAATTGAGATAGAAGCCAATGCAACATTTTAGCATTTCAATGGAGACTATGATTACATCGTAAGCCATCTTCCATAAATGCATCATGCATAGGAAATTATGACAATGCTGAATCGAAATATATTTATATACTTCAGCTTCTTTAAGCATCATGTCCAAAATTATTTCTTAGTTAATGTGATTCACTTAAAATAGTAGCTAGAGAAAAAAATTTATAACAACTTTGTTTTGAGACTATGAACATAATTACAAGGACATTATATTTTGCATCCATAACCATATAGTATGGAACCCGAAAAAACATACTATACTAAGTGCAACGACAACCTAATCCGTGTCTATAATTCCTTGGTAGCAAGTTTATTATAAACACATTAATTGGTTATGAACTATTCTCATTATTAGTGCTATCATGATAACTTTTATCATACACTAATAATATGCCGTCTTACCTTCAGCCTCTAAGTAATAATGACATAGCTCATTTGGAAGGTTAACATTACACTTAGTCTAGTGTACACCATTATCTAGAATCATGTGTAGCCACATTTCATCTCTCTTATAGTGTTTAAACTTATAGTACCATGAAACAAAACACTCTCTTTTGGGATTGCGAGGCAGATACGCCAAGACGAGGTGCTTGTTCACACTACTTTAAACGGGTAAATTCAATCTTGTGGTACTATGAAGTAAACACTCTCCTTTGGGATCGCGAGGCATATACACCAAGACGAGGTGCTTACCCACACTACTTTGAACCGATAATGGAGGCTATGAGATCCAACCCTTGTATCTCTCTCCCACTAGAAATTTTAAAACAAGTGGATTGTATTGAAATCATTGTGATCGCATCACAATTTTAACCCTATACATCAAATGTGTTTAATTGATTAAATTCAATGTAATGTAACTAAGTCACGTCACAATAGCGTAATGAACATTTGCGCTATCACAAAGAAGTTTAACCATGTAATCCATGAAGTAAATACCCTCCACATGGAATGCAAGACTCAAAGTCAAGATAAAGTATCTATTCACATTACAATAAACTTAACAAAATGGTTATTTTAGCACTCTCACTCGTTATTTGGGTTTTTCTTAAATAATTGTGATCCCATCACAACTAATAACCTTGCACTTTATAAAGACTTTAATCTCATTAGAATCACTAACTAAAATGGAAGTCCTAAACTATTTAGGATTCCTTAAACACTAATGAATAAAAAATTAGTTATATAGAACTCTATCCTTAATTTAATAGACAAAGTATTCTAATCTAATTAGAAACTATATATCTTTAATTAGAATTTTAATCTCATTAAAAACCTCTAATTAAAATAAATTAAGGACTTTTAATCATAAAATAATTTAGGACTAAGGGTTCTATCAAACTAACATCTTTGATCTCATTAGGTCTTTTAGTTAGACAATGACTAATAAATGTCCTTAACTTTTAAGGACTATAAAACTAATCACATAGCCTTTTGACATCTTCATTATTCTTCCAATAAAAAAACCTTTTGATTTTATCAACGAAGATTTACAAATCAAACATAAGGGTTTTCAAGATCATTATCAAAAACCCTAATAATGCTAGAAACCTTGAAAACATAATCCTAATCTCATTAGGAATAAATTTCATAATCCTAGCATTAATATATAATAGATATATAAACCAAGGCAAGCAAAAATATGACAAATCCTTTTAAAAAAAATTTGCATATAATCTCATAGTATATTATATTATATATAACATAATATAATATACGGTTTCATTATTTCTTTTTAAAGCTATCATCATATGCTTATAAGAATGAAACCATGCAAGCCTTATACAAAAACCAATATCATGCAAGCCTTATATAAGTCTTTATATATAGCCAAGCATTGCAATGATTCGGTTCACACACATGACAATTACATCCAAGGCAGTTAATATATAAATATGTGAAGTGTATATAAAGCATCCAAGGCAGTTATATCCAGTCCGTATATATATATATATATATATATATATATATATATAAATATAATACACGGATTGGATGAATCCATATACATATATATATATATATATATATATATATAATACAAACCTATATATACGGATTCTATGTAAAGTTTATATAAAGCATTCAACACTCCAAGCCTTACATTGAAGGATCCAAGTGGTGCATGCCTTAAATTCACGCACTAGGCAGTTAACTATGACTTGTTATACGGCTTCATGCACATGGCAGTTAAATTTACGCATTCATATGTTAAATTCACATGCTATACGGATTCAATGTCCAGCCATTCAAGCCACAATATGTCATTGATAACTTTGCATCATTGACTTAATATATATATATATATATATATATATATTCAATATCCAAGACAAAATGGATTGGATGAACTAATATATATCTCATATATTAAACATGCATGGCATACGAACTTCATGAATATGAAAAAAAACATGACCATGAAAACATGGAACCGTATCAAAGAAGCATTATCATGGTTGACAAAAATTATGCAGAAAATTGAAAAACAAAGATAACGGTTTTCTTTAATTCTCAAACTCAATCACATGTTACACAATCATGAGATGAAAACCTAGCTTTGATACCAATTGTTGGTAAATCTGGTTTTGTATCTCATACAAAACACACAACGGAAGCAACAAAAATGGATCTATTTCATTTATGATTGATAACATGCACGATGTACATTTCAGAATTTAAGAACGAGATATCGTACCTTGGTGCGGTGAAATTCAAAACAAAAGATTTGAAGTACTTGGGAACACTTTTAATCTTCACTCCAATTCCACTTTATGCCCAAGAAGTGTGGTCTCTCAATCAGTTTCTAAGGAAGAATAATTGAGTGGCTTCACTCACACATACACACCATTTCACAATGACGTATCTTTTTCTCTTATGAAAAATTCTGTATGTTTCTCCCTTTATAACTAACTAATTATCTAATTGGGCCGGCCTATTGGGCTTTCCAATTGGGCTTTAGTGTATGGCTTGGAGTGGGACCAAAAGGGACCAATAAGACACTAGCTCCAATGGGCCTTGGGCTTTTCTATCAACTCTTGACAAGCCCAAAGTTACCATTAATTATATTTAATACCACTATATAAATATAATTGCACTCTAGGCCTTATTAATAAATTATATCTCAAAACTTTATTATATATGCAACCTCTTCATTAAAATATTCGTAGTAATACAAAGTTATGAAAGTTGACTGCCACTTTGAAAATTACTACATCTTAATCCTTGAGTACTCGGTTTAATCCCTTATGTTATTCATCATATATTTATGAAATCCAATTTCATAAATACATACTTTAGTAACTCCTTACTAAAGTGGTTAGGCCCAACACTCTGAGTAACCAAATCCATTAAACTTATCTCAAGGGAATATTTTATATCTTCGTTAAGAGATTATGAATTCCATCTTGAGAATATATGTTCTGTCAACACTAAATGTGGCTGCCAAAAATACAAAGGTTTTGATCGTGACTCATAGATTTCACTTCTGATATATCAAAGCAACCTACATCTCATGATCAGGTCCATTATTCTCTCAGGATTTAGAGTTGATGTAAATAGAAGCCATGAGATTTATTATTCATTTGACAGTCGTTAGGTTTAATAATAAATCTCACAGCGGTCCAGTTCAATATGTCTTAACTCTTAAAACATATCAACATATCAACTAGAAGTCTCCGCTTCCATGATCAAGACAAATCATCTTAGTTGATATGTTATAGTCTTCGCTGATGAAATGCCCAATTTCAGCACCGACTATGAACTAAAATTCTGAGTTTACAAAGAACTTGTGATTTATGTCTTCTGTGACTAAATCTCATACTATGCATCTCATGGACTAAGATAATGTCCTATTAGTTCATTAATAAATAGTCTCATATAATTAAACAATTTAATCATTTATAACATGCCAATAAATTGAATTTTAGGGCATAAACCCCAACATAGTATATTCTCAAGTATCTATAGTCAGTTGATATCAATCAAATCCAGGACCAAAACATTAGCAAGCGATAAAGTATATTCTCAAGTATCTACGGAGAACGAGAGATTATTTGTTTGTTTACCGAACTGAGGATTTGATTCCCGTTGGCTATACAGATTCAGATTTTCAATCAGATCTTGATTTCAGAAAGTCCACTTCAGGTTGTGTTCACCTTGTGAGGTGGAGCCACAAGTTGGAGGAGTGTTAAGCAATCTTGTATTGCGGACTCCACTATGGCAGCTGAATATGTTGCTGCTTGTGAGACAGCAAAGGAAGCTGTTTGGCTCAAGAAATTCCTTTCTAATCTTGGTGTTATGAGAATGGAGCAAGTTCCTATCACATTGTTTTGTGACAATAGTGGAGCAGTTGCACAATCAAAAGATCCAAGGAATCACAACAAAGGAAAGCACATTGAGAGAAAGTACCACGTCATTCGAGATATTGTTGTTCGTAGAGATGTGGTAGTAGCAAAGATTGAAAGTGCAAATAATCTAGTAGATCGCTTTACCAAAGCCTTGCCTCAAAGGACTTTCGAGTCACATTTGGAAGGAATTAGAGTTAGATTAGTGCACAATAGTCTTTAGGGCAAGTGGAAAATTGTTAGGATTAGTGCCCTTAAATCCTATTGTAATATGCCATGTATGATACTATGTATGACATGATGTACGACTTAATATTGTAATTAATAAAGTTGTTTTTTATTATTATCTACAATACTGGTAACATGAATATTCGGACATTATCATATAATCCATGAGATGCATAGTATGTGATTTATGTGAAAAGTCATAAAACATATAAATTACAAGTTCTTTGTAAACTCAGAATTTTAGTTCGTAGTCGGTGATGAAATTAGGCATTTCATCTGTGAAGACTATAACATATCAACTAAGATGATTTGTCTTGATCATGGAAGTGGAGACTTCTAGTTGATGTGTTGATATGACTTAAGAGTTAAGACATATTGAACTGGACCACTATGAGATTTATTATTTTCCTAATGACTGTCAATTGAATAATAAATTTCACGACTTCTTTTTACATGAACTCTTAATCCTGAGAGAATAATGGACCTGATCATGAAGTGTAGGTTGCTTTGTTATATCTGGAGTGAGATCTAAAGTATCGGTCAAAACCTCAGTATGTTGGGCAGCCACATTTAGTGTTGATGGAACATATATTCTCAAGATGGAATTCATTATCTCTTAACGAAGATATAAAATATTCCCTTGAGATAAGTTTAATGCGTTCGGTTATTCAAAAGAGTTAGGCCTAACCACTTTAGTAAGGACTTACTAAAGTATATATTTATGGAATTGGATTTCATAAATATATAATGAATAACATAAAAGGATCAAACTAGGTACTCAAGGGTTAAGATGTAGTAATTCACAAAGTGGTAGTCTACATTCATGACTTTGTATTACTACGAATATTTTATGAAGAAGTTGCATGTACAATAAAGTCTTGAAAAATAATTTATTAATAAGACTTAGAGTACAATTATATTTATACAGTAGTATTTAATATAATTAATGGTAATTTTGGACTTGTCAACAGTTGACAGAGAAGCCCAAGGCCCATTGGAGCTAGTGTCTTATTTGTTCCCTTTTGGTCCCACTCCAAGCTACATACTAAAGCCCAATTGGAAAAGCCCAAAAGGCTAGTCCAATTAGATAATCAATTATTAAGGGAGAAACATACATAATTTTTGATAGTGACATCTGTTAGGAAATATACATGTTTGCATCGAATACAAAACATACGCAGCGGAAAATAAACAGATCTACTTCATTCGCAATCGATAACATGCACTATGTAAGTTTCAGAATATAAGAACAAGAGAGTGTACCTTGATGCGGTGAAATTCAAAACCGAATGAAGAAGTACTCGGGAAGACTTTCAATCTTCACTCTAATTCCACTTGATGCCCAAGATGTGTGGTCTCTCAATCAGTTCTATATATCTAGAGAGAATATGAAAGAGTGTCTCTCTTCCTTATGTCATATATGATTACTCTTATTAAACATACAAACCATTTTATTCTATATAAAGTTCTGTATGTTTCTCTCCACATAACTGATTATCTAATTGGGCTAGCCTTTTGGGCCTTCCCAATTGGGCTTTAGTGTGTGGCTTGGAGTGGGACCAAAAGGGAACAAATAAGGCACTAGCTCCAATAGGCCTTGGGCTTTTCTGTCAACTCTTGACAAGTCTAAAGTTACCATTAATTATATTTAATACCACTATATAAATATAATTGCACTCTAGGCCTCATTAATAAATTATAACCCAAGACTTTATTATACATGCAACTCCTTCGTAAAATATTCGTAGTAATACAAAATCATGAATATAGACTGCCACTTTGTAAATTACTACATCTTAATCCTTGAGTACCCGGTTTAATCCTTTTGAGTTATTCACCATATATTTATGAAATCCAATTTCATAAATATATACTTTAGTCTTACTAAAGTGGTTAGGCCTAACTCTCTGAATAACTGTACCCATTAAACTTATCTCAAGGGAATATTTTATATCTCCGTTAAGAGACTATGAATTCCATCTTGAGAATATATGTTCCATCAACACTAAATGTGGTTGCCCAACATACTGAGATTTTGACCGTTACTTTAGATCTCACTCCTGATATATCAAAGCAACCTACATTTCATGATCAGGTCCATTATTCTCTCAGGATTAAGAGTTCATGTGAATACAAGTCGTGAGATTTATTATTCAATTGACAGTCGTTTGTAGAATAATAAATCGCACAGCGGTCCAGTTCAATATGTCTTAACTCTTAAAACATATCAACATATTAACTAGAAGTCACCACTTCCATGATCAAGAAAAATCATCGTAGTTAATATGTTATAGTCTTCGCAGATGAAATGTCCAATTTCATCATCGACTACAAACCAAAATTCTGAGTTTACAAAGGACTTGTGATCTATATCTTCTGTGACTAAATCACATAAATCACATACTATGCATCTCATGGACTATTTGATAATGTCCGAATATTCATGTTACCATTATTTTAGATAAGAATAAAACAACTTAATTAAACACAATATTAAGTCATACATCATTTCTCACATAATGTCATACATAATATCATACATAGCATCATACAATAGGATTTAAGGGCACATATCCTAACAACATCTTGATGAAATGGTATGAATGTGAGTGTTGGACATTTTTCTTATTCTCTTTAGAACAAACACATATAACTGATTGAGAGACCACACATCTTGGACACAAGTGGAATTGGAGTGAAGATTATGTAAGAAGTTTAGACCCCTTAAACCCAAACAGATTAACCTAGATATTTAGCCAAGTGATTAACTTAGGTAAATTAAGCAGTTCTAGGTTAACACAAATATATCATATCATGCAAAGTGCAGAAAATAAAGAACACATGATATGATAACCCAGGAAAATCAAACCGGTAAAAAACCTGGGGAGGATTTAACCTAGCTATCCTCAAGTTAAAACAGAATTCACTATGAAAGAATTGAAGTTTACACAATAGTGACTTAGACCACTAACATCCTATTACTACCTCGAGTAGGAAACTTACTACCACGACCAAGTGACAGCTCCGAGTCCACGAAATACTTCTTTCTTGAATTCACAGCAAAGCACAAGCACTCCTGCTTGTATATCTTAAAGTTCTTGAATCTGCAACTGAATGATCACCAAGCTCTTGACATCAATCTTGAGTTTGGAAACCCTAAGTGTATGTGAAGGCAAACACTTCTAGATCTCACAAAAAGATTCACACACACACAGCATTCAGAACATTGAAAATGTGGCTAGGGTTTTTCCTTTTATACTTAGGGAAAAACATAAAACCCTACACGTCAAATGAGCTTGGGTGAGTTGGAAATTCTGTAGGAAAAACAATCTGCACGACTTTCGATCGGTCGAGTCTAATTCTCAATCGATTGAGCCAGGCAGAATTTGCACAGTAACTTCTGCAATAACTCGATTCCAACTTTACATAAAAACCACATACTTTAAGCAAGTCTAAACAAGAGTAAAAACGTTTTGATCATGGTTTGCCAACCTTATAAAATGACGTTCTAATACATTAGTTCCTAATTCCTTAGAACCTAACAAACTCCCCCTTTGACAATCCGTGACAAAACACCAAAATGTTCAAAGTTTACAAAAAGAACAGCCCATTACAAAACAATAGCCCAACTAAACAAATTCAACCTAACTACTATCTATCAGTTGCAAGTGTAGACAGCAGCACGACTGAATCAACCTGTATATTCCTGTAACACTTAACAAACACATAAACGTATTTGTGGAAAATACAAGTAATATTGAAAATAACTTCTTGATTTCACATAACACAAAATAAAGACATATATCACGAATAACCTTATAAATATAAATCAACAAGCAATGTAGCACAATGTGAAACAAGAAACATATACAATAAATGTATCTCAAATTTATCTCCCCCTATCATGAGCCAAAAAAGAGAAAGACACAATGAAGCACCTAGATACAATCTAAAAGCTCCACAGCTCTACAGAATCACAAAAAGAAACAAAAATCTCTGTGATGCCCCAATTTGATTGATTGATTGTGTGATGTGTGTGGGTGTGTGATGAGTCCCACATCGGGTATTTATTGGGTAGATCTGGGTTTTATTAACAACTACAAGGAGTCTTAATTGTGACTAGTCCTTTTGAGGTATAGCGCAGATGTGGCTAGCGCTTTTCCTTGGGTCGTTACATATGGTATCAGAGCCGGCCCGATAACCCCGTGTGGGCTCGGAGACACTACCCCACAAAGTGAGCCCTAACGAGGACGTTAGGGATTTAAGTGGGGGAGATTGTGATACCCCAATTTGATTGATTGATTGTGTGATGTGTGTGGGTGTGTGATGAGTCCCACATCGGGTATTTATTGGGTAGATCTGGGCTTTATTAACAACTACAAGGAGTCTCAATAGTGACTAGTCCTTTTGAGGTATAGCGCAGATGTGGCTAGCGCTTTTCCTTGGGTCGTTACAAGATGTGTGGTTTCTCAATCAGTTATATGTGATTGTTCTAGGGAGAATGAGAAAGTGTCCAACACTCACATACATATCATTTCATGAAGAAGTCACTCTCTTAAAATTCTATATGTTTCTACCTTAATAACTGATTATCTAATTGGGCCAGCCTTTTGGGTTTTTCCAATTGGGTTTTTGTGTTTGGCTTGGAGTGGGACCAAAAGGGAACAAATAAGACATTAGCTCCAATGGGCCTTGGGCTTTTCTGTCAACTCTTGACAAGTCCAAAGTTACCATTAATTATATTTAATACCACTATATATATAGATAATTGCACTCTAGGCCTTATTAATAAATTATAACCCTAGACTTTATTGTACATGCAACTTCTTCATAAAATATTCGTAATAACACAAAGTCATAAATGTAGACTGTCACTTTATAGATTACTACATCTTAATCCTTGAGTACCCGGTTTAATCCTTAAAGTTATTCATCATATATTTATGAAATCCAATTTCATAAATATATACTTTAGTAACTAATTACTAAAGTAGTTAGGCCTAACATTCTAAATAACAAACCCATTAAACTTATCTCTAGGGAATATTTTGTATCTCCGTTAAGAGACTATAAATTCCATCTTGAGAATATATGTTCCATCAACACTAAATATGGCTACCCAACATACTAAGGTTTTGACCATTACTTTAGATTTTACTCCTGATATATCAAAGCAACCTGCACGTCATGATCAGGTCCATTATTCTCTTAGGATTAAGAGTTCATGCTAAATAGAAGTCGTGAGATTTATTATTCATTTGACAGTCGTTAGGAGAATAATAAATCTCATAGCGGTCCAATTCGATATGTCTTAACTCTTAATACATATCAACATATCAACTAGAAGGCTCCACTTCCATGATCAAGACAAATCATCTTAGTTGATATGTTATAGTCTTTGCAGATGAAATGCCCAATTTCATCATCGACTACGAACTAAAATTCTGAGTTTACAAAGAACTTGTGATTTATATTTTCTGTGACTTTTCACATAAATCACATACTATGCATCTCAGGGACTATATGATAATGTCTGAATATTCATGTTATCATTATTTTAGATAATAATAAAACAACTTTATTAATTACAATATCAAGTCATACATAATGTCATACTTAATATCATACATGGCATCTTACAATAAGATTTAAGGACACTAATCCTAACAATCTCCCACTTTTCCTAAAGACAATTGTGCACTAATCTAACTCCCATTTTCTCCAAATGTGACTTGAAGGTCCTTTAAGGCAAAGTTTTGGTAAAGAGATCTGCTAGATTATTTGTACTTTCAATCTTTGCTACCACCACATCTCCACGAGCAACAATGTTTCAAATGATGTGGTACTTTCTCTCAATATGCTTTCCTTTCTTATGATTCCTTGGATCTTTGGATTGTGCAATTGCTCCATTATTACCACAAAACAATGTGATAGGAACTTGCTCTATTCTCACAACACCAAGATCAGAAAGGAATTTCTTGAGCCATACAGCTTCTTTTCCTGCTTCACAAGCAACAACATATTCTGCTTCCATGGTGGAGTCTGCAATACAAGTTGCTTAACACTCCTCCAACTTATGGCTCTACCTCTTAAGGTGAACACCAACCTGAAGTGGACTTTTTGAAATCTAGATTTGATTGAAAGTCTGAATCTGTATAGCCAATTGGAATCAAATCCTCACACCAGTAAACAAGAATATAATCTCTTGTTCTTTGTAGATACTTGAGAATATGCTTTATAGCTTGCCAATGTGTTGGTCCTAGATTTGATTGATATCGGCTGACAATGCCAACTGAATAACATATATCTGGTCTAGTACAAAGCATGGCATACATGACCCCTACATCATTTCCAATGAGTAGAATATCATTAACATAAAGCAATAGGAACATTACTACTTTATCTTGATGTCTTTTATACACACATGGTTCATCAAGATTTTGTTCAAAACCAAATGACTTGATTGCTTGATCAAATCTGATGTTCCATAACCTAGATGCTTGCTTAAGTTTATAAATGAACCTTTTCAACTTGCATACCATATACTCTTAGTTCTTTGCTATGAAACTTTCCGGTTGCATCATATAGATTTTTTCTTTAAGATTGCCATTGAGAAATGCAGTCTTGACATCCATTTGCAAAATCTCATAATCATAATGAGCAGTAATGGATAAGAGAATTCTGATAGATTTATGCATTGCTACTGGTGAAAAGGTTTCCTCATAATCAATACCTTCTTTTTGAGTATATCCTTTCGCCACTAGCCTTGCTTTAAAGGTTTCAACCTTTCCATCTATCCCTTTCTTCCTCTTGTAAACCCATTTGTAACCAACATGTTTAATGCCATTAGGCGCCTTTACAAGATCCCAAACTTGATTGGAATACATGGAATTTAATTCAGATTTCGTAGCCTTGACCCAATGAAGTGTTGGGTAATATACATGTTTGCATCGAATACAAAACATACGCAGCGGAAAATAAACGGATCTACTTCATTCGCAATTGATAACATGCACTATGTAGGTTTCAGAATATAAGAACAAGAGAGTGTACCTTGATGCGGTGAAATTCAAAACCAAATGAAGAAGTACTCGGGAATACTTTCAATCTTCACTCCAATTCCACTTGATGCCCAAGATGTGTGGTCTCTCAATCAGTTCTATGTTTCTAGAGAGAATATGAAAGAGTGTCTCTCTTCCTTATGTCATATATCTGATTACATTTATTAAACATACAAACCATTTCATTCTATATAAAATTCTGTATGTTTCTCTCCACATAACTGATTATCTAATTGGGCTAGCCTTTTGGGCCTTCCCAATTGGGCTATAGTGTATGGCTTGGAGTGGGACCAAAAGGGAACAAATAAGACACTAGCTCCAATGGGCCTTGGGCTTTTCTGTCAACTCTTGACAAGTCCAAAGTTACCATTAATTATATTTAATACCACTATATAAATATAATTGCACTCTATGCCTCATTAATAAATTATATCCCAAGACTTTATTATACACGCAACCCCTTCATAAAATATTCGTAGTAATACAAAGTCATGAATATAGACTGCCACTTTGTAAATTACTACATCTTAATCCTTGAGTACCCGGTTTAATCCTTTTGTGCTATTCACCATATATTTATGAAATTCAATTTCATAAATATATACTTTAGTCTTACTAAAGTGGTTAGGCCTAACTCTCTGAATAACTGTACCCATTAAACTTATCTCAAGGAAATATTTTATATCTCCGTTAAGAGACTATGAATTCCATCTAGAGAATATATGTTCCATCAACACTACATGTGGCTGCCCAACATACTGAGGTTTTGACCGTTACTTTAGATCTCACTCCTGATATATCAAAGCAACCTACATTTCATGATCAGGTCCATTATTCTCTCAGGATTAAGAGTTCATGTGAATACAAGTCGTGTGATTTATTATTCAATTGACAGTCGTTAGGAGAATAATAAATCTCACAACGGTCCAGTTCAATATGTCTCAACTCTTAAAACATATCAACATATTAACTAGAAGTCACCACTTCCATGATCAAGACAAATCATCGTAGTTAATATGTTATAGTCTTCGCAGATGAAATGCCCAATTTCATCACCGACTACGAACCAAAATTCTGAGTTTACAAAGAACTTGTGATCTATATCTTCTGTGACTTTTCACATAAATCACATACTATGATTCTCATGGACTATTTGATAATGTCTGAATATTCATGTTACCATTACTTTAGATAAGAATAAAATAACTTTATTAAACACAATATTAAGTCATACACCATGTCTCACATAATGTCATACATAATATCATACATAGCATCATACAATAGGATTTAAGGGCACATATCCTAACAATCTCCCACTTGCCCTAAAGACTATTGTGCTCTAATCTAACTCCCATTCCCTCCAAATGTGACTCGGAGGTCCTTTGAGGCAAGGCTTTGGTAAAGGGATCCACTAGATTAATTGCACTTTCAATCTTTGCAACCACCACATCTCCACGAGCAACAATGTCTCGAATGATGTGATACTTTCTCTCAATGTGCTTTCCTTTCTTGTGATTCCTTGGATCTTTGGATTGTGCAACTGCTCCACTATTGTCACAAAACAATGTGATAGGAACTTGCTCCATTCTCACTACACCAAGATCAGAAAGGAAGTTCTTGAGCCAAACAGCTTCCTTTGCCGCCTCACAAGTAGCAACATATTCAGCTTCCATGGTAGAGTCCGCAATACAAGATTTCTTAACACTCCTCCAACTTATGGCTCCACCTCCCAAGGTGAATACACATCCTGACGTGGACTTTCTGAAATCTAGATCTGATTGAAAGTCTGAATCTGTATAGCCAATGGGAATCAAATCCTCACAATGGTAAACAAGCATATAATCTCTCGTTCTCCATAGATACTTGAGAATATGCTTTACAGCTTGCGAATGTTGTGGTCCTTGATTTGATTGATATCGGTTGACCATGCCAACTGAAAAACAGATATCTGGTCTAGTACAAAGCATGGCATACATGAGACTTCCTACTGCAGAAGCATAAGGAACTTGTCTCATCATATCTACTTCCTCTTGAGTCTTAGGCCTTTGGTCATCAGACAGAGGAACTCCATGTCTGAAAGGAAGTAATCCTTTCTTGGAGTTTTGCATGCTAAACCGTTCTAGAACCTTATCTATATATCCAGCTTATGATAAGCCTAACATCTTATTCTTACGATCTCGCCAAAGCTTGATCCCTAGAATAAAGTTAGCCTCATCCAAGTCCTTCATATCAAATTGGCTTGACAACCAAACCTTTACTGATGACATTACATCTACATCATTTCCAATGACTAGAATATCATCAACATAAAGCACTAAGAACATTACTACTTTGTCTTGATGCCTTTTGTATACACATGGTTCATTAAGATTTTGTTCAAAACCAAATGATTTGATTGCTTGATCGAATCTTATGTTCCATGACCTAGATGCTTGCTTAAGTCCATAAATGGACCTATTCAACTTGCATACCATATGCTCTTGGTTCTTTGCTATGAAACCTTCTGGTTGCTTCATATAGATTTCCTCTTCAAGATTGCCATTAAGAAATGCAGTCTTGACATCCATTTTGCCAAATCTCATAATCATAATGAGCAGCAATGGATAAGAGACTTCTGATAGATTTAAGCATTGCTACTGGTGAAAAGGTTTCCTCATAATCAATACCTTCTTTTTGAGTATACCCTTTTGCCACTAGCCTTGCTTTAAAGGTTTCAACCTTTCCATCTATCCCTCTCTTCCTCTTGTAAACCCATTTGCAACCAACAGGTTTAATGCCGTTAGGCGCCTTTACAAGATCCCAAACTTGATTGGAATACATGAAATCTAATTCTGATTTCATAGCTTATACCCAATGATGTGCATCTATATCATTCATTGCTTCTTCATAAGTGTAAAGATCAGTTTCGGCCTCCTCTGAGATAGCCTCGTAAGTCTCTCCAAGACCTATGAATCTTATAGGTGGCCTAACATTCCTCCCACTACGACGAGGCACCTGTATACTAGACATCTCATGAGTAGTATCTTGTGGTATATCCAATACAGCCACATCATCCCTAGTTTCAACCATTGGTTGTTTAATTACAGGTTCATTCATTTCAGCTAAGACAACTCTACTTCTAGGAGTGAAATCATTCATATAGTCATTTTCCAAGAATTTGGCATTTGTACTAACAAACACTTTATTATCTTTATGACTATAGAATAAACCTCCAGCAGTTCCTTTTGGATACCCTACAAAGAATACCACTTCTGTTTTAGACTGTAACTTGTCAGACTTTCCTTTTAACACATGTACTGGACAACCCCAAATATGGAGATGTCTCATACTAGGCTTACGCCCATTCCACAACTCTATAGGTGTTTTAGGAACAGACTTTGAAGGTACTAAATTCAGAAGATACATTGCAGTATTTAAGGCATATCCCCAAAAAGAAGTTGGTAGAGTCGAATAACTCATCATGGACCTAACCATATCTAAAAGAGTCCTATTCCTTCTTTCCGCTACACCATTTTGTTGTGGAGTTCCAAGTGCAGTCAATTGGGATACAATCCCATTTTGAGTTAAGTAATCCTTGAAATCCCCAAGAAGGTATTCTCCACCACGATCAGATCGAATGGCCTTTATGCGTTTACCCAATTGATTCTTAACTTCAGCCCTAAACTCTTTGAACTTTTCAAAGGCTTCGAACTTCCATTTCATTAGGTACACATAACTAAATCTAGAGTAATCATCAGTGAATGTAATGAAATACTCATAGCCACCTCTTGCTTGGGTTGACATAGGACCACAAACATCCGTATGAACTAATTCCAGCAACTCTTGGGCTCTTCTACCTTTTGCATTAAAAGGTCGTTTGGTCATTTTGCCTTCCAAACAAGATTCACAAACTGGAAATGCATCAAAGTCCAATGGCTCTAAGAGACCATCTTTGATCAGTCTTTGAATTCTGTTTGGATTAATATGACCCAAACGCAAGTGCCAAAGATATGCATCATTAGTAGAAGGAAACTTTCTCTTTAATGATTTTACATGAGAGTTATTATCTAATTCAGAATTATACAATTCATGCTTATCCGGAGTTAAAATATAAAGACCATCCACAATATTGCCAGAACAGATAAATGTTTTACCCTTCTTTATTACAACATTGTCTTTAAGGATAACACAATATCCACTTTTACCTAAATAAGTTGCAGAAATTAAATTCCTACGAACATTAGGTACATATAGACAGTCTTGCAATATTAAAACTCTAGTTTCAAAGTATAAATTAAACACTCCAATAGCTACAATTGGAATCCTACTCCCATCAGCCAAGGTCAGAAACAACTCTCCTTCTTTAAGTCTTTTGGTCTCCTGGAACCCCTGCAAAGAATTGCAGATATGATTAGTACAACCTGAATCCACACACCAGGAATCCGTGGGATTTTGTACCAAACATATTTCAAGAAGGAATGAAATTTTCATACCCTTATTGGCAGCCTTCAACTTTGGACAATTTCTCTTCCAATGTCCTTTCTCACCACAATGGAAACATTTTCCTTTCAGCTTCTTTTCTTTGTCGGCAACCCCTAAGACAATTTGTTTACCCTCTTGTTTAGTGAAGTCCTTCTTCTTCTTCTTCTTACCCTTGCCTTTTGACTTAGGTTGAGAAGTAGAAGCTTCACCCACATTGGCTTCAACATTAGAAGTACCAAGGATGCCTTCCGCCGCTACCAACTCATTCATTAATTCGGACAAAGAGTAAATCTTTTTGTTCATGTTATAATTAAGTCTCAATTCCTTGAATGATTCCGGTAGTGACTGGAGTATCATATCCACTTGGGATTCACCATCAATGTCGGCACCCAAAACTTCTAAAGTATTCAAATTGGAGATCATTGTAAGACAATGTTCTCTCACTGAACTACCTTCAGCCATTTTGGTATTATAAATTTGCCTCATTATGTCTTGCCTTGCAGAACGGCCTTGCTCACCAAACATCTCCTTCAGACTTAGCATAATGTCCGAAGCAAGTTCTACATCCTGCATTTGATGCTGTAGAACATTTGAGATGGATGCTAGGATGTAGCATTTGGCCATTTTATTAGATTTCTGCCAACGATCATATCGTTGTTTTTCCTCAGGAGGAGCATCTAATGAAGGAAAGCTAGGACATGGTTGAGTAAGCACATATTTGTGCTCTTCAGCTGTGAGAACTATGTCCAAGTTTCTTTTCCAGTCAACATAATTGGTTCCAGTCAGTTTGTTTTGATTAAGAATGCTAACAAGTGGGCTAAATGATGCCATGTTCAAATCTGAAATAATAAACATGAATATAATAAGTAAACTGGACATTATCAATTTAGCATAAAAACATATACTATGAAACCTTAATAAAACCATAATATAATATATGCAACGACAACCCAATCCCATACTCAATATCCCTCAGCATAGAGTGAGCATTAAATACTATGATTGATTGAGAACTATTCTCATTATTAGTGCTATCATGATAACTCTTATCAAACACTTAATAATATGCCGTTATACATTTGGCCTCTAAATGATTATAGCAAGAACTCAGCATAGAGGATACTATAATATTTAGTCTAGTGTATACCATTGTCTAGAATCATGTGTTGCCACATTTCTTCCCCTTAACAGGCTTATCATGTAGTACTATGATACAAAACACCCTCCGCATGGAATGCAAAGCTCGAAGCTAAGACAAGGTGTTTGATCAAACCACTATAAACCAAGAAATTCAACAATTCGAACTAAACCTTCTGTCTGATTCGATTGATACTCGATCGCCTCTCGATCGATCGAAAATAAAATTCGATCGATCGACTAGCAATCGAAAATTAATCGGTTCAAAAGGATAAGTCTCTGTTTTACTCGATCGATCGAAAGTAAATTTCGATCGATCGAAAATCGTAAAACTCGAATTTCCAGAAATTCTTCTAAGGCAGTTTTCAACCGTTTTGCATGAACAAACAACCATCATACGAAAATGATAGACAGAAATTGATATCAAAACTGAAATCTATTGATGCTATAGCCTTAAAGATCAATTTAACATTCTTAAATTCATATTTAAACAACATCATAACATCAATATCAGTTTTTATCAAATCATAGTTTCAACAACCATGCAGAAATCTATCAACTTGAAACTATAATCTCTTATTCCAAAACGAACAAAACATGTTATACAAATTCGAAATGAAAACCTGGCTCTGATACCAATGTTGGGTAATATACATGTTTGCATCGAATACAAAACATACGCTGCGGAAAATAAACGGATCTACTTCATTCGCAATTGATAACATACACTATGTAGGTTTCAGAATATAAGAACAAGAGAGTGTACCTTGATGTGGTGAAATTCAAAACCAAATGAAGAAGTACTCAAGAATACTTTCAATCTTCACTCCAATTCCACTTGATGCCCAAGATGTGTGGTCTCTCAATCAGTTCTATGTTTTCTAGAGAGAATATGAAAGAGTGTCTCTCTTCCTTATTTCATATATCATTACACATATTAAATATACAAACCATTTTATTCTATATAAAATTCTGTATGTTTCTCTCCACATAACTGATTATCTAATTGGGCTAGCCTTTTGGGCCTTCCCAATTGGGCTATAGTGTGTGGCTTGGAGTGGGACCAAAAGGGAACAAATAAGACACTAGCTCCAATGGGCCTTGGGCTTTTCTGTCAACTCTTGACAAGTCCAAAGTTACCATTAATTATATTTAATACCACTATATAAATATAATTGCACTCTAGGCCTCATTAATAAATTATATCCCAAGACTTTATTATACATGCAACCCCTTCATAAAATATTCGTAGTAATACAAAGTCATGAATATAGACTGCCACTTTGTAAATTACTACATCTTAATCCTTGAGTACCCGGTTTAATCTTTTTGTGTTATTCACCATATATTTATGAAATCCAATTTCATAAATATATACTTTAGTCTTACTAAAGTGGTTAGGCCTAACTCTCTGAATAACTGTACCTATTAAACTTATCTCAAGGGAATATTTTATATCTCCGTTAAGAGACTATGAATTCCATCTTGAGAATATATGTTCCATCAACACTAAATGTGGCTGCCCAACATACTGAGGTTTTGACCGTTACTTTAGATCTCACTCCTGATATATCAAAGCAACTTATGTTTCATGATCAGGTCCATTATTCTCTCAGGATTAAGAGTTCATGTGAATACAAGTCGTGAGATTTATTATTCAATTGACAGTCGTTAGGAGAATAATAAATCTCACAGTGGTCCAGTTCAATATGTCTTAACTCTTAAAACATATCAACATATTAACTAGAAATCACCATTTCCATGATCAAGACAAATCATCGTAGTTAATATGTTATAGTCTTCGCAGATGAAATGCCCAATTTCATCACCGACTACGAACCAAAATTCTGAGTTTACAAAGAACTTGTGATCTATATCTTCTGTGACTTTTCACATAAATCACATACTATGCATCTCATGGACTATTTGATAATGTCCTAATATTCATGTTACCATTATTTTAGATAAGAATAAAACAACTTTATTAAACACAATATTAAGTCATACATCATTTCTCACATAATGTCATACATAATATCATACATAGCATCATACAATAGGATTTAAGGGCACATATCCTAACACATACATCTGAATGTACTAGTTCTAGCAAATCTTGTGCTCTTCTACCTTTTGCATTAAAAGGTCGTTTGGTCATTTTGCCTTCTAAACAAGGTTCACAAACTGGAAATCCATCAAATTCTAATGGTTGTAAGAGACCATCTTTGATCAGCCTTTGAATCCTATTTGAATTAATATAACCCAAACGCAAGTGCCAAAGATATGCATCACTAGTAGAAGGAAACTTTCTCTTTAATGATTTTACATGTGAGTCATTATCTAATTCATAATTATATAATTCATACTTATCAGGAGTTAAAATATAAAGACCATCCACAATATTGCCAGAACAGATAAACATTTTACCCTTCTTTATTACAACATTGTCCTTAAGGATAACACAATAACCATGTTTACCCAAATAAGTTGCAGAAATTAAATTCCTACAAACATTAGGTACATATAGACAGTCTTCCAATATTAAAACCCTAGACTCAAAACATAAATTAAAAACTCCAATAGCTACAACTCGAATCCTACTCCCATCAGCCAAAGTAAGAAACAATTCCCCTTCATTAAGCCTTCTGGTCTCCTGGAACCCCTGCAAAGAATTGCAGATATGATTAGTACAACCTGAATCCACACACTAGGAATCCGTTGGATTTTGTACTAAACATATTTCAAGGAGGAATGAACTATTCATACCCTTATTATTGGCAGCCTTGAGTTTTGGACAATTCCTCTTCCGATGTCCTTTCTCACCACAATGGAAACATTTTCCTTTGAGCTTCTTTCCTTTGTCAGCAACCCCTCAGACAATTTTTTTACCCTCTTGCTTAGTGAAGTTCTTCTTCTTCTTCTTTTTCTTACCCTTGCCTTTAGACTTTGGTTGAGAAGTAGAAGCTTCACCCACATTGGCTTCAACACTAGAAGTACCAAGGATGTCTTTCGCCACTACCAACTCATTCATCAATTCAAATAAAGAATAAATCTTTTTATTCATATTATAATTGAGTTTGAATTCCTTGAATGATTCTGATAATGACTGAAGTATCATATCCACTTGGGATTCTCTATCAATATCGGCACCTAAAACCTCCAATGTATTCAGATTAGAGATCATTGTTAGACAATGCTCTCTCACTGAACTACCTTCAGCCATTTTAGTATTATAAATTTGCCTCATGGTTTCCTGCCTTGCAAAACGGCCTTGCTCACCAAACATCTCCTTCAAACTTAACATGATGTCCAAAGCTAGTTCTACATCCTGCATTTGATGTTGTAGAACATTTGAGATGGACGCTAAGATGTAACACTTGGCCATTTCATTAGTTTTTTGTCAACGATCGTATCGCTATTTTTCCTTATGAGGAGCATCTAATGAAGGAAAGCTAGGACATAGTTTAATAAGTACGTATTTGTGCTCTTCAGCTGTAAGAACTATGTCCAAATTTCTTTTCTAGTCAACATAATTGGATCCAGTCAGTTTGTTTTGATTAAGAATGGTAACAAGTGGGCTAAATGATGCCATGTTCAAATTTGAAAATAATAAACATGAACATTATAAGTAAACTGAACATTATCAATTTAGCATATAAACATATAGTATGGAACCTTAATAAAACCATAATATAATATATGCAACGACAACCCAATCCCATATTCAATATCCCTCAGCATAGAGTGAACATTAAATACTATGATTGATTGAGAACTATTCTCATTATTAGTGCTATCATGATAACTCTTATCAAACACTAATAATATGTCGTAATACATTTGGCCTCTAAATAATGATAGTAAGAACTCAGCATAGAGGATACTATAATATGTAGTCCAGTGTCTACCATTGTCTATAATCATGTGTAGCCACATTTCATCCCCTTAATAGGCTCATTTTGTAATACCATGATACAAAACATCTTCCGCATGGAATTTAAAGCTCGAAGCTAAGACAAGATGTTTGATCAAACCAATATAAACCAAGAAATTCAATCTTGTAGGACCATGAAATAGATACTCTCTGCATGGAATGCTAAACTCGAAGCAAACACAAAGTATATATTTCACACTACTATGAACCGACAATGGAGGCCGTGAGATCCAACCCTTGTATCTCTCTCCCACTAGATGTTTTAAATTAAAGGTTTTTTTTTTTTAATTTTTTTAAATATGCATAAACTAATTACACATAGTCTTGCTCTTCATACATGTGAAAACACTTAGAAAAATTATGAATTCCCAGTTTTCGATCGATCGAATGTGCCCCTCAATCGGTCGAAGAAATTAATAAATTCGTTCTTGACAATCAACATGGCTCGATCGGTACTTGATCGCTTCTCGATCGATGGAAAAAGAACATTCGATCAATCAATTAGCAATCGGGTATCAATCAAATTAAGAAGATTGACCACTGTTTCACTCGATCGATCGAAAGTGATTTTCAACCAATCGAAATTCGTGAAACTCGAATTTCCAGAAATTTTCTAAGGCAGTTTTTAACGGTTTTTCATGAACAAATAACTAACATATGAACATGATTGACAGAGTTTGATATCAAAAACGAATTTCATTGATACTATAGCCTTAAAGTTCAATTTAACATACTTAAATTCAAATTTAAACAACATCATAACATCAATATTAGTTTTCATCAAACCATAGTTTCAACAACTACGCAGAAAATTAAATGCATAATCTTCTAACAACATGAAACTATTATCTCTAATTCCAAAAACCACAAAACATGTTATACAAATTCGAAATTAAAGACCGCTCTGATACCATTTAATGGAAATAAACATGTTTGTATTGCCTACAAAACATAAACAGCGAAAAAATAATGGATCTACTTCATTCACAATTGATAACATACACTGTGTAAGTTTCAGAATATAGAATTAAGAGAGTGTACCTTGGTACGGTGAATTTCAAAACCGAAGATTAGAAGTACTCGGGAACACTTTTAATCTTCACTCCAATTCCACTTGATGCCCAAGATGTGTGGTCTCTCAATCAGTTATATGTATTTGTTTTAGGGATAATGAGAAAGTGTCCAACACTCACATACATATCATTTCATGAAGAAGTCTCTCTCTTAAAATTTTGTATGTTTCTCCCTTAATAACTGATTATCTAATTGGGCTAGCCTTTTGGGCTTTTCCAATTAGGCTTTTGTATGTGGCTTGGAGTGGGACCAAAAGGGAACAAATAAGACATTAGTTCTAATGGGCCTTAGGCTTTTCTGTCAACTCTTGACAAGTCTAAAGTTACCATTAATTATACTTAATACCACTATATAAATATAATTTCACTCTGGGCCTTATTAATAAATTATATCCCAAGACTTTATTGTACATACAACCCCTTCATAAAATATTCATAGTAACCCAAAGTCATAAATGTAGACTGTCACTTTATAGATTACTACATCTTAATCCTTGAATACCCAGTTTAATCCTTAAAGTTATTCATCATATATTTATGAAATCCAATTTCATAAATATATACTTTAGTAACTAACACTACAATAAAATGTATTTTTAGTGACGAAAAAATTTGTCACTAAAAGTTCAGTTTTTCGTCACTAAGGACCTTTAGTGACGAAATTGGACTTTTAGTGACGAAACTCATTTCGTTACTGAAACCCCGTCACTAAAAGTCCTGGTGACGAAAAATTTCGTCACTAAAAGTCCGATTTGATTTAAAAAAAAAAAAGAACTTTTAGCAACGAAAATGTTTCATCACTAAATGTTTTCCTCACTAAAAACACTATTAAGTTAAGAAAATATTTCGTCACTAAAAACACTTTAGTTTATTAAATCATATTTAGTGACAAATAATTTCGTCACTAAAAATATGTTCGGGTATATATAGTGACGAAAAAATTCGTCACTAAAACTATTTTTAAGAAAATCCAAGCACATATAGTGACGAAAATTTTCGTCACTAAAACCATTTCTTACAAAATTTTGCTACATTTAGCGACGAAATATTTCGTCACTATAGATTAATTCAATGTTGCTATATTTGTGATGGAAAAATTCGTCGCTAAAACCAATTTTATTTTTTTATTTTTTTCATGGCTTTGATGTTAACTTGTAACCTGTCATTACATTATTAAAACCTCACATTTGAATAACACAATTATTTTAACAACACATTTATTAAAAAAAAAAAAAAATCCATACATTCTACAAGTAAAAAATAAAACAAGTATCCAATTCAAACTCCTTTCATACAATAATTGTTTGCAACACATATAATAACCCAAGATGTTTTATAACAACACAAAAAGTGTAGCATAAAATAATTAGAACCAACAGAAGATGTCCTCAAATATCTTCAAGTAATGCCAAAAGTAAATCCCCTAAAACCACCAACAAGAAATCTGCACAAATATAAAAAACAATACTACATTAAAATCGTAAAGTAAAGATATTAACTATGTTATAAGAAACATTTTTAACAATGTATCCGCTTGCTCCAACATAATTACTACATATGTTATAGGTTTACAACACAAGTCACCCGCTTGCTCCAACACAAAACCTACCACAAAACCAATTATCAACATTCCAAAAAATAATGTTTACAAGAATTTAATAAGAAATTACTTACTATGCTTAGGCCAGCACACACCTCGACCAAAGAAATCCAAAGTGACCACAAACAAATAATGAGTTGCCTGCCAAAAACAAAAAAACAAAAAAAGAAAAGTTACTATGCTTTTAAGTACTAATACTAATGATGATTTGCAGACAATTTTGTTTTCCTAAACTAAACTTGTATCCATTCTCAAAATTATATGTTTTACTATATTTAATAATAACTCCTAGTATTCAGTTGTCATTTCTAAGAACTTGATAAAATAATATAGTCTCAATATAGAAATCAACACATCATAGATCCATTTGTTGACTCTAAAGGCTCTCTTTTTCCTTCCTTTTCAAACTTTTAGCATCTCCACAAATAAATGATCATCATTTAAAAGGTGGCTGCATACATTTTAATCACCTTTTACATAGAGTGAAGCCAAGTGACCATTCAATACCATTATCAAAACATTTTAGTAAATGTGTATACGAGTATGTGAGTGTGTGCTAAAGTTGGGAAATTATGTATAATAAGGTGTTATAATCTCTCTTTGAGCTTATTAAACCCCAACAAGGTTACAAAGGATAGTCATTGATACAACCGTACTTGGTACCAATACATACTATTGTTGCAAAACTTTATAGGGGAGACTACCAAAAAGCATAGTCATTGATACTACCATACTTGGTACCAATACATACTATTGTCAAGTGCAACCTAATATGCCAACAGCATCTCCATAATAAAATAGTAACTAGGAAATTCTCATTAAACAAACCTTGAAGAAAACGAAGTTAGGAACCTACAATAGTTATAAGCTTCAGATATCTCAGGTTGCTCTTCAGCTTTATCCTACAATAGTTTTACCCAAAATTAAATCCCAACACTATACAAACCAACAAGAGGTCCCTACAGTAAGGCATAAAAAAAATCCAAAGTTAACTTGTGTTCTTCACCTTGTTCCTCACAATTTTTTCAGCCACAAAAGAGAAAGAGAGCTGGAGATAAAAAAAAAAAAAAAGATAACTTTTAGTCAGCTTTAGCCCAGTAGTATTTTTGCTATTGTCCTCAGCCAATAGTATAACTGAATATCAATAATCAAGTCATATTTTGACAACTCTGAACTTTAATGTTGGAACCCAAAGATCTTGGTGTTGCTCCTAAAGTTTACATACTCATAAACTAATCAATAAAAATAATTAGATCATTCAAACCCTCAACAACTACACCAAGTCAACATTTTTACATTCAAATAGATATTCCTAGTAGTCCTTCAATGTCAAGGTTTTATACAAGAGATGGAGTAATGTTAATTATGTCAGAAAGCATACAAAAATAAAAAAGTTCTCCATAACATTAATGTCCAATTGTGACAAACACTTGCAGAACCCTTCCACCACTATAAAATGCACAGGTGAGCATTCTAATTCACATTATGTGCCAAATTGCCAATACCAAATTTTCTAAACAATTGAAAATAAAAATAATTGATGGCCCAATTAAATTTAGTAGCTAAAATGTTGCCCAAGACATTATCAACCATAACATAAAAGTCAAAAGTAATGAACATAAGTTACCACAACTGATTTTTGTAAGTGTAATCCAAGAAGCAGATTTCCAATTCTCTTTTGCACTGGATGTGCTCTCAGGACTTGTAAGCACTTCTAGCAAAACTAGTAAAGCAATGGCAAACACCTAAAGCCTAGTTTATCATCATACACATAAAACCATCTACACTTTCATCACCATCATAGCACCACCACCACAAACCACCAAACCCACATCCACATCAAACACAAACCCATATGAATATATCCTAAGAAAAACCTCCATAGTCTATGACTCCATAGTCTGTAGAGTATAGACTCTATACACTACAAACTCACTCCAATCACCAGATTCACAATCACTACCAGAACCAACACAGACAGAATCACAGAACCACCACAGGACTTCTAATCAAAATCATAGTTCCTCTCCAAAAACAGAAAACACAAAAACAAAAACAAAAACAAAAACAAAAACAAAAACAAAAACAAAAACAAAAACAAAAACAAAAACAAAAACAAAAACAAAAACAAAAATTGTCATGGATCACTCGTTCTTGTTAATGCTTTCAAATCTACTCCATCAACCAAACACATTATAATAATAAAAATTGAATTACCCACTTTTTTTTTCTTTTCCCATACTTTCTCAGCAACCAAACACAATATAATTTAACAAAAAAAAAAAAAAGGTGTCATCATCATGGTAATATTATCAAACAAATCAGAAACAAAAATGAAAAAGCAAAAGAGAGGGAGACCAGTTAGAGAGAAAGACCAAGAAATCCAGAGCTTAATGAGCTTAACGGCGACGGTGATGCTAAATCGGTGGCGGTTGGCTCTTAAACGGAGCTTAATCGGCGACGCTGGGACCTCATCGGCGACACTAGGACATCATCGGCGACGCTAGGACCTCATTGGCGATGGTAAGGCTTAAGGAATCGGCGAATCGACGATGCTGGGTTTGGGGTTTTTTTGTTGGCTTATCGGTGACGCTAGGACCTCATCGGCGACGGTTGCACTCATCGGCGACGCTGGGACAGAAGGTTTAGAAAATCGGCGACGGTGATGGTAAATTGGTGACGCTGGGATAGAAGGTTCAAAGAATCGGCGAATCGACGACGGTAAAGCTCAGAGAATGGTGAATCGGCGACGGTAAGGCTCAGAGAATCGGCGACGCTGGCTAAAATCGGCAATGGTTTGGGGTTTTTTTCCTTTTTTGACTGAAATGGCTCGGAGAGTTTAAAATGGCTCTTGGGTTTTTTTTTTTTTTTTTTTGACTAAAATGGCTCTTGGCATTGGTACGTGGTCTTGGCTATTGAAATGGCTCAGAGAGTTTAAAGTCTTTAGTGACGAATTTTTCGTCACTAAAGACCAAGCTTTGTTAATACTTTTAGAGACGAAATTCATATTTCGTCACTAAATCATATTTTTAGTGACGAATTGTGATTTCGTCACTAAAAATATATAAGTGCAAAATTATTATTATTTTTAGTGACGAATATTTTTCGTCACTAATTCTTTCTTATAGTGACGAAAAGAGTTTCGTCACTAATACTATCCACAGCAATACCTATAGTGACGAAATATTTCGTCACTAAAAATTTCAACTTTTAGCGACAAAATATTTCGTCACTATAGATTAATTAAACTTGCGCCAAAATTTCCCTCCACTGGCGCCCATTTTTTAGATCACAATAATGACAAAATTTATTTTTCGTCACTAAATGTTATAATTTTTTTCATTATTAGTGACGAAATTCATATTTCGTCACTAAAGCTGTATTTTTAGTGATGAAAAATATTTCCTCACTAATATTCGTCACTAAAAATATATTTTGTTGTAGTGTAATTACTAAAGTTGTTAGGCCTAACATTCTGAATAACAAATCCATTAAACTTATCTCAAGGGAATATTTTGTATCTCTGTTAAGAGACTATGAATTCCATCTTGAGAATATATGTTCTATCAACACTAAATGTGGTTGCGCCCATACTAAGGTTTTGACCGTTACTTTAGATCTTACTCCTGATATTTCAAAGCAACCTACACTTCATAATCAGGTCCATTATTCTCTCAGGATTAAAAGTTCATGCTAAATAGAAGTCGTGAGATTTATTATTCATTTGACAGTCGTTAGGAGAATAATATATTTCACAGCGGTCCAGTTCAATATGTCTTAACTCTTAAGACATATCAACATATCTACTAAAAGTCTCTACTTCCATGATCAAGACAAATCATCTTAGTTGATATGTTATAGTCTTTGTAGATGAAATGCCCAATTTCATCATCGACTACAAACTAAATTTTTGAGTTTACAAAGAACTTGTGATTTATATCTTCTGTGACTTTTCACATAAATCACATACTATGCATGTCATGGACTATATGATAATGTTCGAATATTCATGTTACCATTATTTTAGATAATAATAAAACAACTTTATTAATTACAATAACAAGTCATACATATGTCATACTTTATATCATACATGGCATCTTACAATAGGATTTAAGGGCACTAATCCTAACAAGACATAGCCTAGGTCTAGGCTCACAAACATGGCATGGGGCGCACAAGCACAAGGAAGATGGTATAAAGCATGTACGGAACATAGATCTAAGCATATGAACATACCGATCTACACATATAAGCGTGGATATATGCATGTAGGCATGTGAAAGCCTAGTACATAAATGTGGAAGAACATGAATCCAAGCCTATAAGCATGTGAAGATAAGGATCTAAACCCATAGCATGGAAATAAACACATAAACACATAGATCCAAGCAAGGTATAGCCAACAACGTCATACAAACATGTGAGCACGTAACCCTAACATCAACCTAGAACAAAAAGAGGAACAAAGCAAAGGAAAACATGGCATAGGGTATAAAGCATGTAGATCTAAACATATAAGCATCTAAGGATGTAGATCTAAGCGTGAAACATGGCATAAGGCATAAAAGCAAAGAGATTTAGGCTAAAGACACAAATAAAGCAAGAAACATGCTAGAGAAAGCAATAAATCATGTTATTAAGGCTTAAAAGAGCAATCTAAATAATAGAAAAAGATTTAGAAGGTTAGGGGTGTGGATAGTAGCTAAAAAGCTACATCCACACCCCTAAACCCCAAATCCCAAAGTGTGGAATCAAGGAGAAAAAGATTGGGTACAAGAACAATACCTTGTGTTTTTGGTGAAGAGAAGATTCAGAAGGCTTTGATATGTTTTTTGTGTGTTTGAGAGAGAGGAGAAAGGTGTAGAAAATGTCCAGGCAGAGCACAGGAACTAGGGAGACCACTTTTTTTTTTTTTTGAAGGGTGCCTTGGCCTTTTATAACCCCAGCATACTTTTTGAGGCGGCGGTCCTTCAATGGCCACCACCTTCAAATCATCCTTGATCGGGTTGATCTTGACACCCCTAGAAAGATCTTGACTTTTTGTTTCTAAAAAGGTGTGGAACATAAAAATCCAACGGTTGGATCAAAAGTTATGGCTCCCGAAAGTTAGTGGTGCATCGATCGATGCGTTATCCCGGTTTTCATGATATCTCGGCTGTTCTAACTCTAATTTTGACCCATGAATAGTCGTTGGAATGAGAATTTGATAATCTTTGGAATGACGTTAGTTTCAACTTCTGACCGCTGGATCAAAATTAGGGTTTTTGGGCCCACCCGGAGCCAACTTAGGGTCAAACCTACCAAAATCTCCAAGAAGCTTAAGTTTGGTGAAAACCTTAAAAAGTGTTGTTTTGTGAGCATTTTGACCTCGTTTGACCTTCGGTCAACCCTAGGTTGATCAAGGGAATTTTGGTCATTTTATTTGAAAAATGCATTTTAGGTGCTTTGGCGTTCAAACGGGTTGCGCCACATCATTCTAGATGTCCTCGTGGCCCCATGAAGAGAAAATAATATTTTTTGGATTTTTCGGGGTACGGTCCTTGTCAAAACCTTTCACATTGGCATTCTTCATGAAATTTTTGAACTACCTAGTGATGTAGGACTTCATCTTGGAATCTTCATTATCTGAAGACTCATAAGTCTCATTACTTTTGGCCTTCAGTGCCATATTCTTACTTTTGGTTCCTTTCCCAAGTCTAGTCAAACCCAATTCATAGGTTTGCAAGTTACCAATCAGTTTCATCAAAGGAATGGTGTCAATGTCCTTTGATTCTTCAATCATTGTTATCTTGGCATGAAATCTCTGAGGGAGAGATTTGAGCACGTTTCCCACAATCTTGGGTTTCCCAAGTCTAGTCAAACCCAATTCATAGGTTTGCAAGTTACCAATCAGTTTCATCAAAGGAATGGTGTCAATGTCCTTTGATTCTTCAATCATTGTTATCTTGGCATGAAATCTCTGAGGGAGAGATTTGAGCACGTTTCCCACAATCTTGGGTTCGGGAACATAATCACCAAGATTGAATGCTGAGTTCACTATGTATTTAAGCTTGGCATAGAACTCATCGAACATCTCATCCTCCTACATCTTTATCTCCTCAAAGCTAGTCGTGAGCCTTTGGAGCTTTGAATCCTTGACAGCGTTAGTCCCTTTATAGGTTATCTAGAGGATGGTTCATGCTTCCATTGCAATTTTAGTTGAGGATATTTTCTTGAACTCCTCATTGGTCACTGCACTGAATAAGACATTCAATGCTCTACTGTTGAAGTTTGTCGCTTTGATCTTAGCCTCATCCCAATCAGCTGACGCTTCCTTTATCTTTTCCTAGCAAATTTCCATAGTTTGCCAAACTTTCTCATCTAAAGACTACAAGAAAGCTTTCATGTGTACTTTCCAGTATGCATAGTGCCATCAAATAAAGGAGATGTAATAAGAGACTGTCCTCTATCCATGACAAACAGGGGTCAATGGATCACACAACAAAGATTAAAACCTAATCAGAGTGTGCCTGCTGTGATACCACTTGTTGAGTTAAAATGAATTGACCTCTTGCAATTAATTAATTATCCAAGTTAATTAATTAGATCAAATTTCTTGCAATAGTGTGGCAGCATGAACAAATCACCAGATTATCTAAATTCAGCGAAAAATAAATTTGACACAGGTGATTTGTTTACGAATGGGAAAAACCACTAAGGTAAAAACCCCACTAGGTGATTTTAAGGTCACCACTCCCAAGAATCCACTATTATCAATCACAAGCGGTTACAAGTATAAGGAATCTTACCAAACCCTTTGGCCTATCCCAAAATACCAACCTACAGTTGAACCTTTACCTCAATAACCAATTGGACTTGTATTGTAGCCGCAATCTTTCCTTTGATGCACGAATCTCAGTACGTGACTAACTAATGTGCATGGATCCTAGTACATGACTAACTCTAGCAACTTGAAGAGGTTGTTGGTAGCAAAATTCTTCAGTTCATCAATGATGAAGATTAGGAAGCTCCTTAGTCACAAAACCCTTGGTGTAAAGACACAGTACCTTCTTCAGAGAGAATAATGAACTAGGGCACTTTCTGCATGCGCCACGACTTTTAAAATAAGCCTTATATATGTCTAGGGTTGTGAGAAAAGAAACTCTATACAAAATTTCACCATAGGCCGAAAATCAGATCTGTAAGTTCTGAATTCGTAAATCTCGACAGAAACAGCTTCTATCGAGCTTCTGTCAAGCTTTGACTTTAAATCTCGATATAAGTCTTTCTGTCGAGATTTAATGAACATCTTTTCTTCACTTGTTTCTTGGTCAGATCTTCATGGCTTTAACACTTGACTTGAACAACATGTTTCTTGAAGTTTTAAACCCATCCTAGATCTACCCTATTACAAGTAAAGTGCATTTTGTCATATGATTAGTTAATTACATTAAATATGTCTCTAACATTCTTCATGATCTCTTCACTCATAAGGAGATTGATATATTTGGTCACATCTACCACCTTCTTGTCAAGTTCATTCGAAAAAGGAAGTCTAGGATGACTCTTCCATTCCCGAGCCTCATCCTGTCGTCAATCTTAAAGGAAAGGGTGAAACTTCCCATTGGACTTCTTGTGCTGTCAAGGGAAGATCCAATTAGTGCTCACACTATGACCAGGAGTAAAGCTCACATCCTGGGTCAAGAGATAGAAGTCGGTGAAGCACAAGCTCAAAGGGAAGAAGCTAAAGTTGAAGGTGACAACAACGAAGATAAGATTGATCAGTTCACACTAGGACAGGAGGACATTCCATAGTTATCTTCTCAGGCACCAGCTAGAGCTCCCGACCGCCTTGATCGTCTTTTAGACAAGGTAGAAAAAATGCATAGTCTATTGAGTGAGCACATCACCTACTCCAGGAACCAATTTACGTACCTCCAAGGGCAAATCACCTCCTTATCTTCTCAGATCCAAGATTTACAGCTCTCAGACTCAGATTCTGATGCATTTTAGGGTCTTTAGCCATTCTAGTAAAAAAGGGGAGTAGATTAGCTTGAGGGGGAGTATGGCTTAAAGGGGAGTGGAAAACCATTGGTTCATTTTTGGTGGTTTATTTACAGTGCTTTATTTTAAATCTTTCAATACTTCATTTTAAAAATCAGTTTATCTTTAGTACTTTGTGTACCTTGGTTTTTATAGTCATTTCTTGATACTTTTAGTTATCTATTGCTTTTGGCCTTAGTTTCTTTAATGCATATGTGCTTGTTGGACATGCAACTAATATTTGCACTGCTCTTAATTGCTTACGTGTTCGGATGATCATTTACTAGTTAAATGCTCATTGTGTCATTTCTTAATGACTGTTCCCATTTGATCAAGTTATGCTACATGTTCTCATATCTCTTGTTTACCTTGATTGCCTTTTACTTGTTCTATATACATGCCTTGTATTCTACTTGTCTCGTACTTAATGAAGTTATTTGTTATGTGCAAGTGCTTCAGGATACAGGTGTATATGGTTCAAGCACTTCACAGGTTTTAGATTTAGGTATGAGTGCGTTTTTCCTTTGTTCTCAAACTCACGTTTAAGTCTGAAGTCTGTTTAAGAGTTTTGTCAAGGAAGAGCCAAAGGGGCAGATTGTAAAGTTGTGATTTCCAACTAGCCTTTGTTGGCTTTAATTCCATGCCAAATTTGGTTGTATTTCAGTCAATCATTTCCATGTATTTATGTAGGTTTAATTGTAAAGGATGAGTGTGAGAGATTGGTGCAGAATCAAGCATGTAATGAAGATCAGTGCAGTTTCGCGTCAAGCTCGCGAGTCAAGGTTCCCGCGAAAAGGTCACATGTGAAACACATGATTAGAAGCTGAAGAGTCATGCCAGCCTATCATTTCGCGAGTACTTCGCGAGAAAGGTCATTTCGTAAGGTACTCGCGAAACTTTTTGTTTGGCAAAAAATAAAGAGTGATTTCCTAAATTCTTTACATACACTATATATACCCTCGATACCCACGAAATTGTATGGAGTGCTTTTTTAGAGAGAAAACCCTAGCAAAGCACTTGAGAGTTAGAGATTGTTATACCCATAATCATCTACACAAATTCTCTTGATTTTCCTCTACTCCTACCTCTCCATCTCCATATCCTTGAGAGGTTTTGAGCCCAAATACTTACCTCACCCATTTTGAGTGTTGAGAGAAGTTTTGGTGCCTTTGGAAAGCATTGGAAGAAGCTACTGATGTTAGACTATATACCCTTAAATCCTATTGTATAATGCTATGTATGACATTATGTATGACTTAATGTTATGATTAATAAAGTTGTTTTATTATTATCTAAAATAATGGTAACATGAATATTTGGACATTATCATATAGTCCATGAGATGCATAGTATGTGATTTAGTCACGGAAGATATAGATCACAAGTTCTTTCTAAACTCAGAATTATAGTTCGTAGTCGGTGATGAAATTGGGCATTTCATCTGCGAAGACTATAACATATTGACTAAGATGATTTATCTTGATCATGGAAGTGGAAACTTCCAGTTGATATATTGATATGTTTTAAGAGTTAAGATATATTGAACTGGACTGCTATGAGATTTATTATTCTTCTAATGACTGTCAAATGAATAATAAATCTCATGACTTCTATTTGCATGAACTCTTAATCCTGAGAGAATAATGGACCTGATCATGAGATGTAGGTTGTTTTCATATATCAGGAGTGAGATCTAAAGTCACGATCAAAACCTCAATATGTTGGGCAGCCACGTTTAGTGTTGATGGAACATATATTCTCGAGATGGAATTCATAATCTCTTAACGAAGATATAAAATATTCCCTTGAGATAAGTTTAATGGATTTGGTTATTCAGAGTGTTAGGCCTAACCATTTTAGTACGGATATTCTAAAGTATATATTTATGAAATTGGATTTCATAAATATATGATGAATAACTTGAAGGATTAAACCGGGTACTCAAGGATTAAGATGTAGTAATTTTCAAAGTGGCAATCTATATTCATGACTTTGTATTACTACTAATATTTTATGAAGGGGTTGCATGTATAATAAAGTCTTGGGATATAATTTATTAATAAGACCTAGAGTGCAATTATATTTATATAGTGGTATTAAATATAATTAATGGTAACTTTGGGCTTATCAAGAGTTGATAGAAAAGCCCAAGGCCCATTGGAGCTAGTGTCTTATTGGTCCCTTTTGGTCCCACTCCAAGCCACACACTAAAGCCCAATTGGAAAGAACCAATAGGCCGGCCCAATTAGATAATTAGTTAGTTATAAAAGGAGAAACATACAGAATTTTTTCATAAGAAAAATAGATATCATTGTGAAGTGGTGTGTATGTGAGAGTAAAGCCACTCAATTATTCTCCCTTAAAAACTAATTGAGAGACCACATTTCTTGGGCGTAAAGTGGAATTGGAGTGAAGATTAAAAGTGTTCCCAAGTACTTCTGATATTTTGTTTTGAATTTCACCGCACCAAAGTACGCTATTTCGTTCTTAAATTCTGAAATTTACATAGTGCATGTTATCAATCATGAATGAAATAGATCCATGTTTGTTGCTTCCGCTATGTGTTTTGTATGAGATACAAAACCAGATTTACCAACAACTGAGTGGTGGATGCAATCGGGTGGAATTGTGAGATCCGGATAACTAGTGAAGACAAGACTCTGAGAAGTCCGTTGGTAGCAGGAACTTGGAGGGCTCAAGTACATTGGATAAATTAGGCTTGGAGAGTCTTTTTGATATTTGTGTACTCCAACTTATTTACTAGTGGATCGATTTTGACTTGGAGAGCCACGGAGAGGTTTTTCGCCGAGTACTTCGATTTTCTCTTCGATAACATGTCTTGGTATTATCTTGTGTTTGCATCTCTCTTCCCTACTCTTTAAGTTTTACATTTATCACATGTTGTACTTGCTTATGGCTTAAAGTAGTGTTACCGGTTTATTGTGCACGCTTTACTATTGATCCGCACTGAGATAAGTTAGATTAAAAGCAATTAAGCCGTAATTTCAAATTGTGAGTCTAAACAAGCATTAGTGTTCTCACACTAATTGGGATTTCAATTATCATTCTTAGAAGTTTTTATAGAGTAAATACTACTTTCAACACTGAGTTTCTAAAAAACTATCATAGTAAAATAGATATTCATATGATAAATTGCTATAAGTTTTTGTGTAATCAATCTCGTAAAAGGAGATTAACATTGTATGATATAGATTTTATTAGTACGTAATTTCATACTTCTTTAAATAGAAACTCTATTTTAATTTTCTCACTTAAATGGCAGCACATGCCCTGTATGTATACAAGCTAGTTTTTTTTTTTATTTTTTTTATTTTTTGGAGAAACAATCTACCCAAGCTAGTATATACAATTCTCAAAAAACAGAAGAAGTTAGTATATACAAACAAGAGAGAATTTTTTTTTTTAATTATCATATTTTAAATCGGCCCCCAAAAATAAATTTCGGGCTTCGCCTCTACCTGACTACCGTGTATAAGACTATAAGCTTGCTATAAATCCAAAGCAAAGCCCAAAATGTGAAACTTGCGGATCGTACTAGTAAAACATGGAAGAGTTAGGTACTGTTAGAAAGAAACAGCCTTACGACAAGAATCTACCCCACTCCGATCTGGACTATAGTAATCAGGATTAAGACACAAATCTACTGCAATCCAAGAATTCTTTGCTTTCAATTATCTAGATTTTGTAGACATCGTCAAGTGCTTGTTTAATTATGTTCTACTATTTTGCACGTGCATGCATATATGTTCCACCGAAGTCACATGCACAGGTGTATTTTTTTTTTTTTTTTCTTCTTTCTATTTATTGCTCAATGAAAACAGCCCTAATTAATGAGTTTACTACTCTCAAAAAAAAAATAATAATAATGAGTTTACTGCGAATCTCGTCTCCAAAAAAAAAAAAAAAGTTTGCTGGGAATGTGATCCTCTTTGTTGTTTTAAAAATAAATCAAATATATTATACGAGTATTAAAATGGAAGTTGAGAGAAAAGTTCACTACAAAAATCTAAATCAGATTCTAATTCAACTTCAATTTTGTGTCAAGTATCCTTTTAATTACCCACTAATTTGATGCCAAGTGTTTCTATAATTTAAATATGCTTCAATTTGTACAAGTTGTTATTAAACTCTTATTTTGTACCAAGTGTCTCTAAATGTAGATTCATATTACCGCACATCCTTGGTTCGATGGTCACTCTACAAGTATAAGTGCTTGTGGGGTGTGGAGAGAGTAAGAGTCGGAGTTCAAGTTTCTAGAAAAGAGTTTTACACATATATACATTTAGGGGTACGTTTGGTACACTGAATGAGAATTACAACATGAATTGTAATCTTTATTACAATGAATAAAATGTGTTATAATGTAATAACTAAACCTATTTATAAGTTTTGTTGTAAGTTATAACATTATAATAAAACTTAAGATTTATTTTAAGAAATATCTTACTCATACAATTATATCTACTTAAAAATTCTTATTTTTTAAATTTAAGAGAGATATATGTTATTTTTTATTTTTATAATTGTTAGATGTATATGAAAAGTTTATTTATTTGGAAATATATTAAGTTTTGAAATTATTGCACTTACTAAGAAATAGCTAATATAACATTTTTAACGATGAATAGTTATTCTTCATTTTGAAGAATAGCTATTCATAAGGAATGACTATCCCTTGTAATAAATACATAACTAAACTAAAGAATAGCTAAACTATAGGAATAAATATTACATTACAGTATTTATTACAATCTACCAAACATGCCCTTAAATTATTCTAGAGTAAAATTTCTATTTTCTATATAAAAAAAATGTAGATTCATGAATCTAAACTCAAAAAATATAGAAAGACTTAATTAATAATTTATTATATTTTTATGTGAAATTTTGAACGTGTAATATTTCCAACTTATTTAAAACTATTTTAAGTACTAAATTTTTAATTGACTAGGGTTATATTTAGAAAAAAAAAAAAAAAAAAACCAAATGTTCAAAAATAATAGTATAAATTCCATTAGAGGAGCATGGGTTTAAATTTGGTGGGTGCTCTCTTAGGTCTACAATTGTTGGTGGTTTGGGTTGGTTATGGGTCATCATTTGCTGTGGTTATGGGTGGTTGCGAGTCACCAGTGCTGAGTTCTGGTTTTTTGTGGGTTTTTTTGCATTTCGGTTTTCAGTGGTAGTGGATTTTTTGTGAGAGTGGTTGTGGTTTTATTGTAGTGGTGGTGGTGGTGGGTTTGTTGTAAGTTTTTTGGGATACTATGTTAAATTAGAGTATAATTTCTATCTTAGACAAAAAAAAAAAAAAAAAAAGTAGATTCATGAATCTAAACTCAAAAAATATAGAAAGACTTAATTAAAAATTTATTATACTTTTATGTGAAATTTTGAATGTGTAATATTTCCAACTTATTCAAAACTATTTTAAGTACTAATTTTTAATTGATTGGGCTTATATTTAGAAAAGAGATAAACCAAAGGTTCAAAAATAATAGTGTAAATTCCATTAATGGAGCATGGGTTTAAATTTGGTGGGTGCCCTCTTGGATCTACAATTGCTGGTTGTTTGGGTTGGTTGTGGGTCATCATTTGCTATGGTTGTGGGTGGTTATGAGTCACCAGTGGTGAGTTCTAGTTTTTTTTCGGTTTTTTTGGATTTGGGTTTTTACTTCTTAGTGGTGTTGGATTTTGTGTGTGTGTGGTTGTGGTTTTACTATAATGGTGGTGGTGGTGGGTTTGATGTAAGTTTTTTGGGATACTATGTTAAATTAGAGTAGAATTTCTATCTTGTATAAAAGAATGTAGATTCATAAATCTAAAATAAAAAAAAAATTGAAAGACTTAATTAAAAATATATTATACTTTTATGTGAAATTTTGAATGTGTAATATTTCCAACTTGTTTAAAACTATTTTTTAAGTATTGAATTTTTATTTGACTAGGGTTATATTTAGAAAAGAAAAAAGAAAAAAGAAATAAACCAAAGGTTCAAAAATAATGGTGTAAATTCCATTAGAGGAGCATGTAAATTTGGTGGGTGCCCTCTTAGATCTACAATTGCTGGTGGTTTGGGTTGGTTGTGGGTCATCATTTGCTGTGGTTATGGGTGGTTGTGAGTCACCAGTGCTGAGTTCTGGTTTTTTGTGGGTCTTTTTGGATTTGGGTTTTCAATGGTGGTGGATTTGTTGTGAGAGTGGTTGTGGTTTTACTGAAGTGGTAGTGGTGGTGAGTTTGCTATAAGTTTCTTGGGATACTATGTTTAAATTATAGATTGTCCTAAAAGTTTAAACTATTGGGACGTGATAAATTTAGTCATTTATCCACATAATTCTGATAATATGAAAACTGTAATATATATTTAATTATGTTAATTTTTAAATGAATCCATACATATGCATAAGTTATTACAAGCTAGTTATTTTTTTTTATATATGATATTATTTTAAAATTAAAACCATAATGTTTGTAACATAATAATTTTTGTTTTATCATCAAACTAAAACTTACTAATTAATTTTTGGAGTAGGGTGTGACTGAACTCTTGTTTAGGAAAATAAAAAAACTTTGTCAATTGAATTAACTGAAATCCACTATAAACTAGTTGTTAGTTTTACAAAATGCATGTCTACATTGCATAACTTCCTTTTCATGATGCTATATCACTTTCGATTTTTTAGATAAAATTATTTAAATCCACTTTATTCAATCACTTTTTATATGGACGTATTATTGATTGCATAAGTGTGATTATGCATCGGCCTTTTCGTGCAACTAATTAGTTTTGTTTCAATCTTCTAGTTTTATTTTTTTTAAGAGAGTTTCAATTTACGGCGGCCACTCTAGGTGGGAATTGAATCTTAGATCTCTTATTCAGTATCAGAGATTTTACCAATTAAACCCCAGTAAGTTTTGTTAAATATTTAAACCATATAAGACATCTCTCTCTCTCTCTCTCTCTCTCTCTCTCTCTCTCTCTCTCTCTCAATACTTTTTGATCACTATTTGGGACCAAAAGTAAAGGTGTTTTTTTCTTTCTTAATAACACATTAACACTAATTAACTTTTTAGTTCAACAATGTAATGTTGAATTTTATCAACCATTGTGTTGGCTTTATTCCGTGCCAATTTGCTTGTATTTTCAGCATTTAGAAACCATGCATTTAGGTGGGAATCATGTAAGGGTAGTGTGTGAGAGAATGTAAAGAATTGCTCAAGACTGTGCTACGAAACAGAGACTCACGACTGGACCTCGCTGGTGTCTCGCGACTGGCAAGCCACCAGATGTTGCACACGAGAGAAGCGTACAGAGGAGAACTCGCGACTGCATATCACGGGTGGCTCGCGACTGGAAGCTGCCAAAATATGAGCCGTCATGCCAGCTGTCGCACTACAGGATGAAATTTCCAGTCTGGCCTTTTAGTTTCTTCACGACTTGAACTCGCGACTCAGTGAAACCGCGAGGACAAGCTGCCAGCCTACTCTGTTGTGAAAAATCTATCTCTTCGCTTCGCAAACACCCACCAGTATATATACCCCTTATACCCACGAAATGTAGAGAGCTTCCAGAGAGAATATTGAGAGAGAAACCCTAGAGAAAAACAAGATTGATTCATCCACAATCTTAACCTTGTGACTCTTCAAATTCCTCTACTCTCTTCCTCTCTATTGTAAATCCTTGAGAGGTACTTTAGCCAAAACCTTTTCTCACCATACCCACATCTGTGAGAAGGCTCTTTGGTGTTTTGGGAAGCCGTTAGGAAGGAGCCAATTTATATTGGTAGATGCTATGGACTAGTAGCGGGATCCGGGAAGCTAAAGAAGAAATAGGTTCGGCGTAACCTCGTTGGAGCAAGAAGCTTGGAGGGCTTAGGTACCTGGGTAGATTAGGCTTGGAGGGTCTATTGCTGTCCTTGTATCCCAGCTACATTCTTTAGTGGATCATTTTGACCGCTTGGAGGGCGGCGGAGAGGTTTTTCGCCGAGGGTCTTCGGTTTCCTCTTCGATGACACGTCTTGTGTTGTCCTTGTGTTTGCATCTCTCTTCCCTTTATCTTTTTCATTTAATTTCTATTATGGATGTGATTTTATTTGACTAAGATGGTTTATCAATTCTGTTTTAGGCTTTAGTTCATTTTCCACACGTTAATCGTTTGTTTTAAAGTTTGAATTGATAATTTGTAATTTGGGGGTCTAAACGTTCATAGTGTTTTATACACTAATTGAACTTTCAATTGGTATCAGTGCGGGTGCACTTGTTGTGGTTTTACTACCTTTGTGCGATCCCTGACCCCATTTTGAGATGGATCGGTCTCAATCTTTGAATGCTCCACCATATTTTTATGGTAGCAACTATGCTTTTTGGAAAGTCCGAATGACGACATTTTTATGTTTTATTGATGAAAGTGTGTGGGATGCTGTTGATATTTGTTGGGTTAGGCCGGAGGACGAAAAATCCACTTAGGATAAAGCAGCCCTTGCTGCATCTAATGCTAACAGTAAAGTTTTGAATGCTATTTTCTGTGTTGTGTCTCCAGATGAGTTTCACAGGATATCCCATGTCTCGGTGGCTAAAGAGGCGTGGAGAATATTGGAGACCACGTATGAAGGAACCAAGAAAGTGAAAGATACCAAACTACAGATGCTGACCACTCGTTTTGAGGAGCTCAAGATAAATGAGGATGAGTCCTTTGACTCTTTCTATAGCAAGCTGAATGAAGTGGTGATCAGCAAGTTCAACTTAGGAGAGAAAACAGAGGATTCAAAGATTGTGAGAAAGATCCTTCAATCATTGCCGGAGAGCTTCCGTGCAAAAGTTACTGCAATTGAGGAGAGCAAAGACCTGGACGATATTAAGGTTCAAGAATTGGTTGGCTCACTGCAAACTTATGAGCTATCATTGCCATCGCAAAGGAGGAGCAAATCTCTTGCTTTCAAGACAATTAATGAAAGGGTGGAAGCTCATGACTCGTCTGATGAAGATGTTGATGATAAAGATGTTGCATATCTTGTGAAGAACTTCAGAAAGTTCTTGAAGTTCAAGAAGAAAGGAAAGTTTACAGAGAAAGGAAAATTTCCAAGTATCGAAAAAGAGAAGAAGGATTTTAAACAGAAAGATGGTAAGGAGTCTCAATCATCACAAGGAATTACATGCTTCGAGTGTAATGGACATGGACATATTAAGAAGGAATGTCCCAATTACTTGAAATTGAAGGGTAAAGCTTATGCCACAACTCTTAGTGATTCAGACTCATCCAACTCTGATTCTGAGGAAAGCTGTGACGAAGAAGGGAATTACTCTGCATTTATGACCATTGCTCATGTTGAGTCTTCGGAAGACTTGAATTTACTTGTGCAAGAACTTGGAGAGTATAATGATGAGGAATCAATGGGAATTGTTTCAGAAGTTGAAGAGGATGATTATAATAAAAGCCTTCAAGAGAACTACAACTTACTTCTTGAAAAGTCTGGAGACTATACATGTGTGGCCAAGGCAGCTGTGAAAAAGATGAAGAAAGCTGAAGAAGACTATAGAAGTCTTCTAGTGCGTCATAAGGAAGCTAAATGTGAGATGGAGAAGTTGAATGGAGAGTTGCCAGAAGCCTATGCAAAGGTGAGATTTCTTGAGCTTGAAGTGATTCAAGCAAATGCCAAGATAGAAAAGGTCTCCACAAAGAAGTTAGATGATGTGATCTCCTCACAAAAACATTTCTCAGAAAAATCTGGGTTGGGATATATTGGAGAAAGTAGTTCTGCTGTCAACATCTCCAAGGACGTGAAGTTTGTAAAAGCTAAGGAGCCCATGGTGAAAACTCCATCTGTTGAGAAGGTGAACCCAAAAAAGAAGAAGAATGTAGCAGATCAACGGGTGTTCAACAAGTCCCGGAGTCAATCGGACGTCATACCTGAAGCTAGAAGGAAAGGGTCTCTTCCAAGATCACAAAGAGGTCCGAGAACAAACCATTTCTGTCATCACTGTGGAATCCAAGGCCACACCAGATCAAACTGTCATAAGCTGAGAGCTTTGAAGAATGGAAGTGATCAAAGGCCAAGAGGACCAAGAAATGACAAGAAAATTTGGGCGGTTGAACAACCAAAAGATCGAAATGGTGACTCCGGAGTGATGGATGTGATGAAGATGATTGGTGCCTTCACTACTTGTTTGGAAAGCTTCACAAGAAGGTTAGAAAACTCTAACCCGCGTACCCAATCCTATAAGGATATCACCCTAAACACACGTGACGTGTGGGTGAAGAATGGTACTCATGCATAAGCATTTAGTCATGTACATGCATTAATTCTTCCTATCTTATGTGTCTTTGCTTGGGTGTTTGTTCGCGTGCATACTTTATTGTGTTTTCATATCGAATGTTTTTACATTTTCTTTGGGTAAATTTCTTTGGTCAAAAATTTCAAAAACATAAAAAAAGTACAAAATCCAAAAGGTTTGATCAACATTATTGAGTTTATGTCCTAATCTTGTTTTGCCTTGTACTTTTGTACTAATGGCTTTGTGCATTCTTGAGCACAGCATGTCTTCATTGCACTCATATCAATGTGGGAAAAATCTTGAAATCTATATGATTGTTGTAAATCGATCTTCAAACTTGTCATGAATAATTAGTCAATGGTTTTGTTGATCTTGAGACATGCATAGACTTGTGTCTATATATCTTCCCACTCTTTATTTTTGTTTTTGCTTAAAGAGCTCAACTAATGTAAATCTCAAAATGAAAAGAGATAATGAGCTGCAAAAGCCTGTCGCACAAACTAATATTTGACTAGGAAAAAGGGAAAGCAACTTAAAATAAAATATATGATGCCCAAAAAGCCAAAGGCTTGATCATCAAATTGAAATATTAAAAATTTTAGGCATCGTTCTCTAAATGAGACGCATTGATTCAAAATGTCAAAATGTTGAGAATTGTAATGAAGCCAAATGAAAAGCTTCAAAAGTTATGTAATCTTTTTCATGTGGGAGGTCATATATGCATATTTTTATAATTGAGATGGATCTCATTATCTCATGCTAATTGTGTATGCCTTGGTTGAATTGATCATTGAAGCTTCATATTAGACTAAGGACTACCTCATTATTGATATTCACACACATCACACATGCTTATATTTATTGAATGCCTTATTCATTTGTGTGATTGTACTTGACAAAATGTGTTTCACATACTGAAGTTTTGTTGTTCGAACACAAAAAGATTTTTGAGCATTTGTGTGTTTTTGAAAAAGTCTCTTTGTTTCTAGCAAAATGTCAAAAATTTCAAAAATTTGTTTTCTGTTTTGGCGACTAATTCGCGGGTCAGTCCAGTCACATGCCCCAGTCGCGAACTCAATACAGAATGTTTTCGCGTCTCTGTGGCGAGTAAATACTCAAGTCGCGAAAAAGACTTAGATAAATTTTTTCAAAAATCTGGAATTTTTGCTTCTCGCGACTTGATGTGGCGACTATGTCGCGAATGGAGGTAAAGTCGCTAGATTTACACAGAATGTTTCGCGGCTCAGATCGCGATTATCTCGCGGTTTGAACCTCCAGTCGCGAAAAACACTTAGAAAATTTTTCAAAATTTTTCTTTATAGGGTTTTGGCAGCTGATCCTGGCGACTCTATGGCGACTTGTCTCAGTTGTGAAAATCGCGTGTTTTTGCTCCCTTAAAGTCAGTTTTTCAAAACTTTTCAGTTTTCCCTCGAATATTTGTGACTGTTCATTGTCCCTACCGTGTTCTTTCTCAAACTCACCGTGTTCTTCTCAAAGATTTCTTTGTTTTTCATCATTTCTTCACCAATCTTTAAGAAAAAGGTATGGGTTTTCATATTTTCATTATCTATTTCATGATTTTGTGCCTTTTTCTCCTGGATTTTAGGTTGTTTTGATTAGTAGAGATTTTTTTTTGTGTTTCGGGTATGGGTTTGATTCTGTTTGTTGGGTTTACTTGAATGGGTTGTGTTTATTTTACTGATATTGTATATTATGTCCCTTTATCATGCATATTTTCCCTCATTGTGCTCTTGTGTTGTTTTGACTCTTGTTGTGCATTTTTCACTCATTGTGCTATGTCCTGTCATCATGTGTCTGAGTTTTTGTGTCTATGTGGTGTCTCTGTGTTTGTTTTGGTGCTTATGGAAATTCGCTTGTGGGTCTTGACTTGTATCTTTGATATATGCCATATCTTTTACCATATTGCACATGTGTTTCTTCTATTTACTTGGTCCGGGCTTAGCTCATACTTTGAGTTAACTATTATATCATTTTTCTAAATACCTAGTATCTAATCAAGTTGACGTTTGTGTCTAGTGTTTGTTCTTGGTACTCTGCTGTGTGTCTAATCTTTTGCAGATGTCACGCCATTCATCTAAAGGAAAGGAAATAGTGAGTGATATTCCTACTCCGGTTGCTAAGCGAACTCGTCAATCATCTCGGTCATCTCAAATCTCGAAAAGTAAGAGATTCAGGACACCCGTTGATTCACAAACATACTCAGACATCTTTGTCAATGCTACCATTATCGTGGAAAGGATAGTGAATTTTGACACCTTGGGAACTACATTTATCCCTAGGATTTTTGAAAGAAGAGATTGGGATTCCCTATTTGGGAACTTTGAGGATCCATATGATGAATCAGTAAGGGAGTTCTACTCAAATGCATGATTCACCGGGATTGAAATACAATGCTGGGTAAGAGGAAAAGAATTTGTTATTACTCCAGATTATATTGCACAAGTTCTTCACATTACCCGACCAGAAAATGTAGACAAGAATCCATATGACGACAGAGTTCCTCAGGTGCAAAACATTCTTCAAGTTCTTGGATCTAATCATGAAGTTAGAAGCAAAGGAATGTCTATAGGCACAGCAAAATTCTCACCGGAATTGACTACTTTGAAACTGATCATGTTCTCAAATCTTTACCCATTGACGAATACTGGTTACATAAACTTTGGAAGAGCCTAGTTTTTGTGTGATCTTATTACCGGTGCCTCAATTGACATCTGTGCCCATATTTTTCAAACAATTGGGAAAACTGTAGCTCGATCAGTAGCACGAGCTTTTCTTCCTTTCAATAGTCTTCTTATGAAAATCATGATCCAATAAGGTATACATCCAATATCAGATGGAAGAATTGTGCCGCGTCCTCGACCGATTTCTATGTTCACTCTTCAAGCAAGCAAGAGTCACTCTTCTATGGCAACAAAGACTGAATCATTCACTCCTGGCAGTCCATCTGGTCAAGCTATTCCTATGCATACAGAGACACCTTCTACACCCACTCCAGAAATAAGGGCGCCGAGAACTCAACCTAGTGATCCTGCTGACAGGCTGAGCAATCTCGTTGACAGTGTTAATCAGCGTATTTTCGATCTAGAGAAACTTCTTGTCCAATACAACAACTCTGTTCACATGCGCTTCACCGGCATCGAGGCACAATTAGATGTTATACAACAGAAGATTGAGGACAGTCTTTAGCTATTCGTAACAAAAAGGGGGAGAATAATGAAAGGGGGAGTGATCACAATCTAGTAAAAGAAAAAGGGAAGTTGTGCAGGGGTGTTAGTTACATATTTATCTTTCAGCTAAACTCATTTGGTATACACTGTTGGATATGGTACTTTGTTTTGGCACTCTGGTTTTTATAGATTTTAGTTGTTACTCTGCTTTAGTTTTATTTTGTACCTTTGCTTATGTAGCCTTTTAATTTGTACCTTTCGCTTTTGTGGCATGATGGTCATCTTTTGTACTTGGCTTTTATAAGCACTTTGTTTTCTTGCCTTGTGGCTTTCGTACTCTATGTTTAAATGCCATGCTTTTATCCTTTAGTACATCACTCTTGTGCCCTGTGTTGGATTTTTATTCTTAATGCAATTACGTAATGTCGTTGCATTGGTTTAGTGTTGGACATGCAAATGATACTTGTCATTGAGCTTATTAGATTGCATGTTCGGATGTTCATTCCTTGTGAGAATGAGCATTGTGATCACTATTGATAGTGATTGTTCATTTTCGGTCAAGCCATGCTATGTTGCTTTAATTCTTTTTGCTTGATTGCATTGTGCTTGTTTCATATGCAATACAAGTTTCTTTTTGCAAACAATGAACTTATTGTGTGGTTGCTTTTCAAGAGATACTTGTACTTATGATTCAAGAGCTTCACAGATCCTAGAGTTAGGTGTGAGTGAGTTTTGTTCAACTGTTTCCAACTCACGCGTTAAGTCTAGAGTTTGTTGTAGGGTTTTGTCACGCAATAGCCAAAGGGGGAGATTGTAAGGTTGAATTTTATCAACCATTGTGTTGGCTTTATTCCGTGCCAATTTGCTTGTACTTTCAGCATTTAGAAACCCTGCATTTAGGTGGGAATCATGTAAGGGTAGTGTGTGAAAGAGTGTGAAGATTTGCTCAAGATTGTGCTGCAAAACAGAGACTCGCGACTGGCAAGCCGCCAGATGTTGCACACGAGAGAAGCGTGCAGAGGAGAACTTGCGACTGGATATCGCGGGTGGCTCGCGACTGGAAGCTGCCAGAATATGAACCGTCATGCCAGCTGTCGTACTACAGGACGAAATTTTCAGTCTGGCCTTTCAGTTTCTTCACGACTTGAACTCGCGACTCAGCCAAGCCGCGAGGACAAGCCGCCAGCCTATTCTGTTGTGAAAAATCTGTCTCTTCGCATTCCAAACACCCACCAGTATATATACCCCTTATACCCACGAAATGTAGAGAGCTTCCAGAGAGAATATTGAGAGAGAAACCCTAGAAAAAAACAAAATTGATTCATCCACAATCTTAACCTTGTAACTCTTTAAATTCCTCTACTCTCTTCCTCTCCATTGTAGAACCTTGAGATGTACTTTAGCTAAAACCTTTTCTCACCATACCCACATCTGTGAGAAGGCTCTTTGGTGTTTTGGGAAGCAGTTAGGAAGGAGCCAATTTATATTGGTAGATGCTATGGGCTAGTAGCGGGATCCGGGAAGCTAAAGAAAAAATAGGTTCGGCGTAACCTCGTTGGAGTAAGAAGCTTGGAGGGCTTAGGTACTTGGGTAGATTAGGCTTGGAGAGTCTATTGATGTCCTTGTATCCCAACTACATTCTTTAGTGGATCATTTTGACCGCTTGGAGGGCGGCGGAGAGGTTTTTCGCCGAGGGTCTTCGATTTCCTCTTCGATAACACGTCTTGTATTGTCCTTGTGTTTGCATCTCTCTTCCCTTTATCTTTGCCATTTAATTTCTATTATGGATGTGATTTTGTTTGACTAAGATGGTTTATCAATTCTGTTTTAGGCTTTAGTTCATTTTTCGCACGTTAATCGTTTGTTTTAAAGCTTGAATTGATAATTTGTAATTTGGGGGTCTAAACGTTCATAGTGTTTTATACACTAATTGAACTTTCAAACAATATTTGACATATAATTATGTGATAAATATAATTTTTTTTATTTAATTGATAAATTATGAGAAACATCACTTGGTATATTTGATTTTTTTTTAACAAAAATTCAAAAAACGGTTTTTTGTGTCCTTTTTTTTTTTTAATGATTGGTCAAAGGAATTTATTTAGAATAATATCAAAACTATTATACATTTTATAACTATGTATGGTTTACATGAAACTATTTAGAATAATGGCGGCTCTAGGAATTATTTTAGGGTGGTCACTAAGAAACTTAAATTATACAAAATTTAATAAAGAAATAACTTGAATATATCAATATCAAAAAAACAAAAAAGCAAAAATACAAGAAGTGTTACCATTTTTTTTTTACTACTAACAAAGAGGAAAAAAAAAAAAAGGATTGATAAGAGGTAATGTGAGAATTGAGAATACTGAGATAAAAATAATAAAGTAAGAGAATTGAAATGATAATAGAAAGAAAATTGGATGATGTTTGCTATAATTGTAAGCTGAATCGCTAAGGAAAGCAAAATTATTGCCACTGTAAAGTCAAAAAGAGCATAATTGTCGGCACTATCAAGGAGAACTCGTGGCTACAATAATTTTTCTTGATGGGTCATAATTATTTTTGGAGTAATGCTACATCTACAATATTTTAAAAACAAATCTTATACAAAAATTTGATATTAGTGGTTTAAAAAGTGATGTCAATATTGGACCTAAATTAGAATTAGTAACTGATTTCCACTTATTACATAAGATTTTTTTTATAAAATTATTGTAAAAATGTTGTGAACATAACTTTATTCTTATTTTTATTGAATTAAAATTTTTGTAATTCTCAAATTAGAGTGATCAAAATAAGTTAGTTTAATATGTGCGTTTGTGCGTGTGTGTGCGTGTGTATATATATAAATTTTTTGGCAAGTCAAGGTGGTCCTGTGACCATCCTGAGATACATGTATAGCCACCCATGTACACATGATGTATCAATTTTCAAAACACAACAAATAAAAATTAAGAAATTTATTTATTATATTGTTAATGTGGCACTAATAATATTTTTTAACAAATTTTTAACATTAACTTTGATATTTTTCATTTATTTATTTTGTTAGTAATAATTTTGATATTTTTCATTTATTTATTTTGTTATTGATGCGTTATTGATTATGTTCATTATCCCATCAATTTATTAGTTTTAAGTAAAATAAGTAATATTTTTAGCATTTTTTTCATTTATATATTTTTTTAATATTAAATAAATATTGGTTTGCATTTATATATATATGCATACACACACGGTGGGCCCCCAAGTTAAAATCTTTTGGTAGCTTCCGTAGTTTCGACAAGAGAAGACCAGCAATCGACAAGTTGCAAATGAGAACATTGAGTCTTCGCATAGAAGTGAGGCGGTAAAACAAAAACATGTTCACATGGACACAGTGATAAGTGACAACGACTAGAGGTAACGTTAAACACGTTGCATGCATAAACTTTGAATTTGAATTGAACTCTTTATTTTAATCTTAATGGAGTATTTATGTATGACTATACGAGGATTGGTCCATAATAGTGACAACTGACTTCACTTTACCAAAGAGAAAGAGAAGTATTCATGCCATGGTCTAACGACAACGTAATACATGCATCTTCCTCAATCCTCATCCCTACACGTCTCCTTCTCTCTATTTCCTCTCACAAAACCAAAGCCACGCTCTTATAACAGCGCGTGTCTACCCATATATAACATATTTCAAAATAAATTTTATGTTATTTTTACAATAAATTTACCATAAATTTTAGATGAAAAACTGTACTAATGATAATAGATAAAAAAGTGAAAAATGATATTAGTAGCTATGTGGGTTCAGATTATGAAAATTAATAAAATCTTTCCAATTAAGCTTTTTATTGTAAAATGTAGCCATAGCACTATATCCACCATTAGCAACATAGGCATTTTTGCGCATTGGGTCGCCTATGTCAAGGACGCGTGGGACAATCTCTCACCAAAGGAGAATAGCTTCTTTAGACTTGCTCAAAGTCCTTGAGAAGTCCAAGTTCAAAAAAGCAGTGTAAAGTAGAGTATGCCTGGTTCTCACAAGTCTCAAAGATAGCAAAAGGCGCCTTACTTACTTTAAGCTTCACTTCCAGCTTCTTTCCTAAACACAATTCATACGACGGTCTATAAATTTATGACTAGCTTTTCACCATATAGCAAAAGGTTATTACTTTAAGCTTCACTTCCAGCTAACTTCTCGAATACGAGGTCTATAAATATATTCCTCCCATTTTGCTTCTGGAATTATCAAACCAAAGCAGAAGTTACATAGTTTTTCTTAGAAAATTAGCAAACATGAGCATGTTGCCAGCTTTCTCTATTCATATACTATTTTCCCTTCTAATTTTCACCTTCTCTGTTGTACGTAACCAATTTTCTAAACTCATTCGTCCATCAATCATGTATAATAGCGTAATTTTGATTGCTTTCCATTTGAAATGGACTTGCAATTGCCTCCTTTACCAATCATTCCCCAAGCATTATCAGCATGACATCCCAGAGATCAGTGAAGAAGCAAGCATAGCCCGGTTCAAGTGCAAGCCGGGGGATGCCAAAGAAATAGAATGTGCAGTTTGTTTGTGCAAGATTGAGGAAGGAGAAGAGATTAGGGAGCTGAGATGTGAGCACCTTTTTCATAGAGATTGCTTAGATAGATGGGTTGGATGCAAGCGTGCAACCTGTCCCCTTTGTCGTGGCTCTCTAGATCCACGTAAAATTGTCACCGAGCTTGGAGTAGAAGTGCTTCATTTCAATTTTTGTTCTTTCAGTTCCAATAAACATCACCGAGAGACATGGTGGCTACGATAAATCATTGCTAAAGCCAGTTATGCTAAATTAGTGCTTATTGTAATTTAATGCTAGTTTGAATTCATAATTATTAATTCCTAATTCTAGTAACCTAATGCAGACAACCTAATTCTTCTAGCATGTTATATATATGTTCTAATCCAATTCCTGAAGTATATTCAGATGATCAGTTCACAGCTGTACTAGTAACCTCCGAGTTATATACATGTACGCGCGCAGTAGCTAGTTTAAGAGAGCAAATATCAATTGATAATTTGTAAAATAATGTAATCCCCTTGCTTGATACTGTTTTGGGCAGTTGTATTACTGTTCCAAACTAGTTATTTATATTGCAGTGACTTCATGACACCGAACTGTCTTTCTTTCTTTCTTTCTTCTTCTTCTTCTTCTTCTTCTTCTTCTTCTTCTTCTTCTTCTTCTTTATTTCCCTCCAATGCAAATTATTATACGTCTACGGAACGGCAGAGCACAGTTATATTTAAGCATAAATACTTGAGATAGCCTAGCTAAATCATATTTGTTTAACTCTCTCTCTCTCTCTCTCTCTCTCTCTCTTCAGAATGTCCCAAAATGTATATATACTTGCATGAAGTATTTAGTACGTATGAAGCTCTCTATTTTTATTTTTACAATAATCTTGATATACACACATGGCACACCATCCACTAATAATATTTTCAAATAAGATTTTTCAAAATAAAAAATAGAGAAAATTGCACTATATTATCCTAACATATACAACTATTAATTAGTTACACTACTATATATATATATATATATATATATATATATATTTTGCTGATAAAGTTACACTACTATGTTTTAATGCATGGAAGTTTTGAGGGAGATGAGTGGAGAATAGAAGAGAAGACCATAATAATAGAAGGCAGAAGAGAGGAGGGGACTAGAATAGGGACAATGGCAAAGCAAATAATTTTTTCTATGGAGGGCCAAGCTAAATATAATAATTTACAAAATTCTTAAGTTAAATAAAATATTATTATTGATAGGCCAAGAATGTATTGACCTCTTATGATGAATTAACCAATTAATTAGCTAAGTTGATTAATTAATCAGATTAACATACAATATGCATGACAGCACAAACAAATCACTAACTAAGTAAATATGTAGTGGAAAATAAATTAATACGGTAATTTGTTTACGAATATAGAAAACCTTCAAGGCAAAAACCCCACCGGGTGATTTTAAGGTCACTACTCCTGAGAATCCACTATTATTACAACAAGCAGTTACAAGTAAAGGAATCTCAGTACCTTATACCAACCTATAGTTGAACCTTTACCCCAATACCCAATTGGATTTGTTCTGTAATGACAATTTCTCCTTTTCAATACATGGCTCTTAGTACATGATTAACCAATAGATGCGTGGATCCCAGTACGTGGCTTACTCACCAACTAGAGAAAGATGTTAGCTACAAAATTCTTCAGTTCATCAACACGATGAAGATCATTAAACTCTTTGGTCACAAAACCCAACGGCATACAAATGCAGCAACTTCTTCAAGAGAAAGATGAACTAGGACAAATTTTGTCTCTGGTCATAATTTGTATGAACAAAAACTTTGCTTTATACTCGCGCAATTGTGCAGCCTTTGACGGCGCTTAAAATAATCTTTATGTATGTTTAGGGTTATGAGAAAATAAAACCTAAACATGTACTCACGGAATGGAATGAAAATCAGGGCTGAAAATCTATTTTTCATAAATCTTGATAGATACTCTATCTATTGAGCAACTATCGAGCATCAGGCTGAAATAACTTTTTAAACCTCGATAGATACTAGCTGTTGAGGTTTAAAATCCAACACTTCTTCACTTAATTCTTGGACAGATTTGCATGGCTTTAACACTTGAACTTGAAAACTTATTCCTTGAAGTATTAAACATATCCTAGATCTACCCAATTATAAGTAAAGTGCATTTTGTCAAATAATTAGCCAATTCTATATTGACATATTTTCCTAACATGATTCACATATGTCCTAACAATCTCCCCCTTTGGAAATTCGTGACAAAACCACAACAAACAAATGAACATATGAGAGAAGTCATAAATCACTCAACTCATACTCACTTGTTGAGTACAATCAAATCTATCCTAACACAAACTCTTGAAAAACTTTACAAGAAGAGAGTTCGTGGCAAGGAAAACTTTGAAAATCTGTATTTCTGAAACACTTTAAGCAAAACTCATTAAGTCATCTTAGTGTGAAACAGAAATTAAAAGATTGTATACAAGAAATAAGAAGCACGTGCATAAAGAAAGAAAATAAACAACACATGTAAAGATAGGTGAAAAAACTGTAATAACAATCTCATCATATATATATATATATATATATCTATATATATAATATCATAAGTACAAGGTTTGCTATCACAAAATAAGAACAATGTATCTCTAAAAGAAGAAAAAAAAAATACATAAGTCCTCACTACATCCCTTAAAAAGAAAAACACTCCCTCTAACAAAAATCTCTTATGCTAACTCTCCCCCTATGTACATGATTACTCTCATACCTAACACTACTTCTCCTTTTTGTCACGAATGACAAAGGGTAAGTAACTCAAGCAGTCATCTCATCGTCACTAAAGGAGCTAGCATGCTCATCCTCATCACCATCATCATCAGAGTCACCATCATTGTCCTCGTCCTTAGAAGCCTCTGGAGAAGGAGAGGGAGACTCTACGAAGCCACCAAGGTGAGCCTGTCATCAAGTAATACGACCGACACGGATGTTCACCTGACACAACTCATCACTGAGAGTGTCAAGGTGAGCATCCATGCGCTAAAGCTGCGCCATGATCGCATCAAAAGTCATTCCACCCGCAGAAGAAGCAGGAGCGGATGTGGATGGAGCAAAAGAAGCCAGAGGAGCTGCTATCTCGGTCTGTGTCCACCTAGGGCGAAGCTGGGCATCACTTCTTCTAACGGTAGCAGCGTCAATGGCACCCATGACGAAGAAGTGATCAGACTCAAGATAAGAGATGGAAAAATGGCGAATGATCCACGTGATAGCCGAAGGAAAAATGAGCTTATCACGGGTCGCCATATTCCTATAAACATCTATAAAGGATAGGATGAAGTGAGAAGGGCAGTCCATAGAAATGTCCTCTAAGAAGGAAAATAAGAATCGAGCATGAGGCTTTATGAGAATTATAGTGAAACAATGGATGGAGAACGAATGTCATCACCATGTTAAGGAATCTCGGACCTTTAGCAACGGTCGAGCAGTGGGTGTTTTAACGATCACCCAAAGAAAATGGTGTCTCACAGAATAGAGACATGAGTTTGTCTTTGGACACAGTTCTCAGACGATCACAGCTGGGGTAGTAAGGATGCGCTACCCTTGGTACGTGTAACACCTCGGATATAAGATTCGAAGTGACTACTATGCGCGTACCCCAAATGCGAGTGAAGAAATAAGGTACAGAATAATCAAATTTGTGCATGTTAGAGTAAAACTCTTGTATGATCACGGAAGGGCACATGACCGGGACGCCACATAGTGACTCCCAACCCCTACTATAGATGACAGTGGGAAGGTCAGTATCGGAGAAATCTGATAGGATGACTTGGCGTTCCGAATGAATGCCTCGTTAGGAAAAGTTCTCCGAAAAGTCCTTTTGGGCTTTATCATCACAAAACCTGACATGTGAATGAGTAGAATCAGAATAAGATGTCCTGGAACAAAGAGAGTTTTAGGACGGAGCAAATTTACGTTTTGGTGCCATAGAGTAAGCTAACGCGTAGAAAGAGAGAAAGAGAGAGACAAACAAAAAAGTACCAAACAATTCAATATAAGAATATAAAGAAATGAAGGTATGTATGCATGAGCATGTGACATGCAATATTAAAAGCATCATAGGCTCAACCCAATCCAAACCTAACAGCACATAGCAATTCAACATATATAACACACAACTATAGCGCATGAAGATATATTTAAAATGCACATGAGATGCAATGCATGATGATTTGAAATCATTTGAACAAAAACTAATCCCAAAAATTTTGCAAACACCTCATTAAACTTGAAAAACCCCAAATTTTCCAACAAACCCCAAAATTTAGGTCAAAAAAGATGAAATGCATGATAAAGGAGTTAGAAAGAATCATACCAGAGGAAGGAAGTGATCTTGAGACCGAAGATTGAGTGGGGAAGAGGTTTGGAGTGAGAGAGAGGTGTTTGCGAAGGTGAGAAGTTAGAAACTATCGAGAAAGATCGAGGAGAAATGAGAGAAATGTTGCGCGGACCCTATATATAGAAATCCTAGTTTCTCAATGGATCGAAAGGTGTCAAAATCTATTGAGAATTAAAAAGTGAGAAATAGCTATCAAGCAGCTATCGAGAGGTGTCCACAGCAATAAGGACTCGATGGATCAAGAAGCTATCGAGCATCTATCGAGCATACAGAAACTTCCTCAATGGATTGAGCATCTATTGAGAATCTATCGAGCAGAAATCTCAAAACCCTCGATGGATTGAATTTGTGATAATAGCTATCGAGAAAGGAAGCTAAAGAGCTCGATAGATAGCCTAGCTGTCGAAAGGTATTGAGAAGCTGTCAAGATTGCTTAAAAACAGTTTTTCAAGAAGAGAAAAACACAGATATGAATGCAATCAAGCATACTACATAAACAAGGATCCAAGCAACATTTTAAGCTCTCAAAATCATTTCTCAACAAAAAAAAAAAAAATGTTAAGCACATATATCCAAACACACACACACACACACACACACACACACACACACACACACACACACACACACAATAAGTCTAACCAATTTTATATTTCAAAAAAAGTCAAGATGATTTAGTGAGTATTCATTAACACATGTAAAGCTGTGATGGCCAAATCACATTGTACTTGCACATGTATCAAAAGTAGCAAAGAATATTGTATGTTGTGTGTGAAAAATATCGCAAGATTGCATAAATGTCTACATGTTATGACGATTTGAGATGTGAGAAAATCACTTTAACTCACACACAATCATAACTGCTTGATGGGGACTATCACCTTCGAGGTACATCCTATAACTCCCACATCTCCTAGAAGACACGCTTGCAATCATATAAAAAGCATTTTGATTCTTTTTGCTTTTATTTTTCTTTACATATTTTCTTTTTAAGCATATCATGCATGGGTATATAAGAGATAGAAAAGAAATACCCAATTATGTTAAGCTTTTTGACATTGCACTTTTGCTATGCCGAAGCATACAAATGTCATTTCATGATTGGCGAGCAACAGTGGTGAGATGGTTATTTATGCCTTCCTCTTAGGATTTTCTAGTCCTTCTTGTCAAAAAAAGTGATACGAGTGTTAAGTACAAGAGATAACTTAATCTTACTTGTCACAAGCACGAGCCACAAAGCGCACTTGCTTAGTTGTGCATAGAGATGCTTATTTAAGCTACAAAAGATACAAAATTTAGAAAATTTTGATTCAATGGCCATCCAAAGTACACAAGTACCAATGTATACAAAACACACACTGTTTTTATATTTTTTCTGATTTTTTTTCAATTTTTTTTATTTTATAAAAAAACAAAATAAAGAAAAACTGAAAATAAACAAACAAAAACATGTAAAACAAAGCAATGCATAAAACTAGACTAACTTAAAAACAAGAATACAAAACACACAAGTAATGCAAAATCAAAAACAAGAAGGGGAGAGATAGAAAAAGTGACTGAATCACTTCGAGCCTTTTTCCTTCCACACCTTGGAGGAACCTTTCTATTTTACAAACCCTTAATCTGGAGGTGAGGGGGGAAGAATTGAAACCGTTCAAGTTCGAAAGGAACATGAGTGCTTTGAGTAGATCACTAAGAGGAGCAAAGAAGGATGGAAACTGATTCTGGTTTCCCAATGAGATCATACTGTTGCTCTGTTGAGTGGCTAACCACTTATAGCAATTTGGTCGAGTATGTCCAACTGTTAGGATTAGTGCCCTTAAATCCTATTGTAAGATGCCATGTATGATATTATGTATTAAATGATATATGACTTAATATTGAGATTAATAATGTTGCTTTATTCTTATCTAAAATGATGGTAACATGAATATTCAAACATTATCATATAGTCTATGAGATGTATAATATGTGATTTATGTGATTTAGTCACAGAAGATATAGATTACAAGTTCTTTGTAAACTCAGAATTTTAGTTCGTAGTTGGTGATGAAATTGGGCATTTCATCTGCGAAGACTATAACATATTAACTAAGATGATTTTTCTTGATCATGGAAGTGGAGACTTCTAGTTGATATGTTGATTTTTTTTAAGAGTTAAGACATTCCTGACTTTGTATTACTACAAATATTTTATGAAGGGGTTGCATGTATAATAAAGTCTTGGGATATAATTTATTAATAAGACCTCGAGTGCTATTATATTTATATAGTGGTATTAAATATAATTAATGGTAACTTTGAACTTGTCAAGAGTTGATAGAAAAGTCCAAGGCCCACTGGAGCTAGAGTTTTATTGGTCCCTTTTGGTTCCACTCCAAGCCACACACTAAAGCCTAATTGGAAAGGCCCGATAGGCCAGCCCAGTTATATAATCAGTTAGTTATAAAGAGAGAAACATACAAAATTTTTCATAATAAGAAAAAGAGACATCATTGTGAAATGGTGTGTATATGTGAGTGAAGCCACTTGATTATTCTCCCTTAAAAAATTGATTGAGAAACCACACTTCTTGGGCGTAAAGTGGAATTGGAGTGAAGATTAAAAGTATTTCCAAGTACTTCTATTTTTTTTTTTTTTTAATTTCACCGCACCAAGATACACTATCTTGTTCTTAAATTCTAAAATTTACATAGTGCTTGTTATCAATCATGAATGAAATAGATCTATCTTTGTTGCTTCCGTTGTGTGTTTTGTATGAGATACAAAACTAGATTTCCCAACAATTGGTATTAGAGCCAGGTTTTCAATATCATGGTTGTATAACATGTGATTGGATTTTAGAATAAAAGAAAAATGGTTTCTTGATGATATCGGGTTCACACTAAGGATGCATATTCTCTTGGTTTAATCGTAGTAGGTAATGATTTTGTTTCTTTGCATCAAGTGTTGTGTCATGCTTTTATATGCATCAACAATTCGTATGCATTAAGGATTGATTTTCTTTTTCAATTGAATCCTATATCATCATTACAAGTCGGCTCTGTCAGAAATGAGTTGTATACTAAATCAATTGATCCTATATATTCATGAATTGATTATTGAATCTGTATTCATGTTTATATATATATATATATATATATATATATTAAGATTGAATCCATGAAGCCCATGGTCAATAATCATGTCTATTGTGATAGTGCCGTGTCTTGTTAATAATTGCCAAGGATTGATTGTTATTGAATATTATATATGTTGGGATAAGTGCCCTTAAATCCTATTGTATGATTCTATGTATGATATTATGTTTGACATAATGTGAGAAATAATGTACGACTTAATATTATCATTAATAAAGTTGTTTTGTTATTATCTAAAATAATGGTAACATGAATATTCGGACATTATCAAATAGTCCATGAGATGCGTAGTATGTGATTTAGTCACTGAAGATATAAATCACTAGTTCTTTGTAAATTTAGAATTTTGGTTCGTAGTCGGTGATGAAATTGAGCATTTTATCTGCGAAGACTATAACATATTAACTAAGATGATTTGTCTTGATCATTGAAGTGGAGACTTCTAGTTGATATGTTGATATATTTTAAGAGTTAAGACTTATTTAACTGGACCGCTGTGAGATTTATTATTCTCCTAACGACTGTCCACTTCTATTCACATGAACTCTTAATCCTAAGAGAATAATGGACCTGATCATGAAATGTAGGTTGCTTTGATATATCAGGAGTGAGATCTAAAGTAACGGTCAAAATCTCAGTATGTTGGGCAACCACATTTAGTGTTGATGGAACATATATTCTCAAGATGGAATTCATAGTCTCTTAACGGAGATATAAAATATTTCTTTGAGATAAGTTTAATGGGTTCAGTTATTCAGGGAGTTAGGCCTAATCACTTTAATAAGACTAAAGTATATATTTATGAAATTAGACTTCATAAATATATGATGAATAACTTAAAATGATTAAATCGGGTACTCAAGGATTAAGATTAGTAATTAACAAAGTGGCAGTCTACATTCATGGCTTTGTATTACTACTAATATTTTATGAAGGGGTTGCATACACAATAAAGTCTTAGGATATAATTTATTAATAAGGCCTAGAGTGCAATTATATTTATATAGTGGTATTAAATATAATTAATGGTAACTTTGGACTTGTCAAGAGTTGACAGAAAAACCCAAGGCCCATTGGAGCTAGTGTCTTATTTGTTCCCTTTTGGTCCCATTCCAAGCCACATACTAGAGCCCAATTGGAAAGGCCCAAAAGGCTAGCCTAATTAGGTAATCAGTTATAAGGAGAGAAATATACAGAATTTTGTAATAACTAACAAGGATATGAAATGGTATGTATGTGAGTGTTAGACACTCCTCCATTCTCCCTTGAATAAATTCATAGAAATTGATTGAGAGACCACACATCTTGGTCATCAAGTGGAATTTGAGTGAAGATTAAAAGTGCTCTCAAGTGCTTTTCATCTTCGATTTTGAAATTCTCCATACCAAGGTATACTCTTTTGTTCTTATATTCTGAAATTTACATAGCACATGTTATCAATTGCGAATGAAGTAGATCCGTTAATTTTCCGCTACATATGTTTTGTATGCAATACAAACATGTTATTTTCAACACCAGCTACTTTACAGTGATGACATAGATGCTACTTCTTCTGTTTAGGCTTTTGAGTATTGCCCTGCTTAGCCCTAGGGTTTTTGGTCTCTTTCTTAGTAAGTTTAGGGGGTGCTCCTAAGATAGATTGATCATTGTCTATGTTCTCACTCGCTAAAATACAGTGTTCTCAGATTCAATATTATTAGCAGGAAAAACAAAAACAGTAGTACTAGAGGAAGCAATATTAGGAAAAGAGAAATCATACCCTAAACCAGTTCGATCAGAAGCAGATTTTTGAAGGCTGAGCACCTCTTTACACTTGAAGTCTTCTCCAGCTTAGCTCTAATTTGGAATAGCTCTGCTTCAAGCTTCTTGGTCTTCTCAGCCAAGAAATTATTCTCAAATCTCAGTGCTCCAATGGTCTGATTTGCTTCATCAAATTTTGTGAAAAGCTCTTCTCGATCAAGCTCCAAATCACTAAACTTCTTGGTGGCCAGCCTATATAGTTTCTCATGCTTTCAGAAACCTTATACAACTTTTCATAGGCTATATGTATATTATCTTGATCTTCCATTTTCTCTAACTTAGAGTCCACCAAGTCCTCTTCATCATCCACATCTTCAACAATCCCCTCAGTAGGATTTACAATGGTAGTGAAGGCATTTAAGATTCCATCATTCTTATTGCTAGAATCATATTCTGGCACAGTGTTGCTCAAAGTAGCAACAAGTGCCTTGCTCTTCCCAATGGTTTTGAGATACGTAGGGCACTCTTGTTTCCTGTGACCGAAGTCTTGACACCCAAAGCACTTTGATCTTGAGGGAACAGTGTACTGACCGCCATCCATAGCATCTTTCTTTCCTTTATCTTGGCTCTTGAACTATGAGGAACTGGACTGCTTGCAGTCTTTATCAAATCCTTTAGCATTAGCATTCTTCATAAACTTTTTGAATAGCCTAGTGATATTGGATTTCATCTTAAAATATTCATCATTTGAAGACTCATTAGTGTCACTACTCTTATCCTTCAATGCCACGCTATTTCCCTTACTAGATTTCCCTATCCTTGTCAAACCCAACTCATTTTGTAGATTGCCAACCAGCTCTGTCAAAAGAATTTTATCAATATCCTTTGATTTCTCAATTGCGGTGATTTTGGCATGGAATCTCTCAGGTAGAGACCTAAGCACCTTTCTAACAATCTTGGGTTCAGGAATGGTTTCTCCAAGATTAAAGGCCGAATTCACTATGTCCTTGAGCTTGGCATAGAACTCATCAAATGACTCATCCTCCTCCATTTTGATCTCTTCAAAGCTTGTAGTGAGCCTTTGAAGCTTTGAATCCCTAACAGTCTTGGTTTCTTCATAGGTTGTTTGGAGGATGGTCCATGCCTCCTTCGTAGTTTTGGTGGTGGATATCTTCTTGAACTCCTCATTCATGATCGCACTGAATAAAACATTCAATGCCTTGGTGTTAAAGTTTGCTGTCTTGATTTTAGCATCATCCCAATCGGCCGGCGCTTCCTTTGGCTTAGTTTAGCCAATCTCCACAGCTTGCCACACCTTTTTATCTAATGACTGTAAGAAAGCTCTCATGGATACTTTCTAGTATGCAAAGTTAGTGCCATTAAATAAAAGAAATATAATAAGAGACTGGTCCTTTATCCATGACAACAGGGGCCAGTGGATCACACAGCAAATATTAACTCTAATCAGAGTGTGCCTGCTCTGATATCACTTGATAGGCCAAGAATGTATTGACCCCTTGTGTTGAATTAACCAATTAATTAGCCAAGTTGATTAATTAATCAGATTAACATACAATATGCGTGGCAGCATCAACAAATCACCAACTAAGTAATATGCAGCGGAAAATAAATTGATACAGTAATTTGTTTATGAATGGGGAAAACCTTCAAGGCAAAAATCCCATCGGATAATTTTAAGGTCACCACTCTCGAGAAAATCCACTATTATTACAACATGCAATTACAAGTAAAGGAACCCCAGTACTTTCTACCAACCTATAGTTGAACCTTTACCCTAATACCTAATTGGACTTGTTCTGTAGTGACAATCTCTCATTTTTAATCCACAGCTTGCAATACATGACTAACCAATAGATGTGCAGATCCTAGTACGCGGCTTACTCACCAATTTGAAAAAGATGTTGGTTACAAATTTCTTCAGTTCATTAACACGATGAAGATCACGAAGCTCATTGGTCATAAAACCCAACGGAGTACAAACGTAGCAACTTCTTCAAGAGAAAGATGAACTAGGAAAAATTCTATCTCCGGTCACAATTTGGATGAACAAAAACTTTGCTTCACACTCGTGCAACTGTGCAACCTTTAATGGCGCTTAAAATAATCCTTATATATGTTCAAGGTTGTGAGAAAAGAAAACATAAACATATACTCACGGATTGGAATGAAAATCAGATCTGAAAATCTGTTTTTCATAAATCTCGATAGATACCCTATCTATCGAGCAGCTGTCGAGCATTGGGCTGAAACAGCTTTTTAAAGCTCGATAGATACTATCTATCGAGCTAGCTGTCGAGCTTTAAAATCTAGCACTTCTTCACTTGATTCTTGGATAGATTTGCATGGCTTTAATACTTGAACTTGAAATCTTGTTCCTTGAAGTATTAAATATATCCTAGATCTACCCAATTACAAGTAAAGTACATTTTGTCAAAGGATTAGCCAATCCTATATTGACATATGTTCCTAACATGATTCACATATGTCCTAACAATTATATAAGTTAGCTTTAATTAATTCAATAAAGTTGTGTTCTAGGTTTTTTCATGGTACTAAAACTATTTATAATTTATCTTGAACTAAATTTTATAGTAGCCTGTTTGTTTTATACAAAGTTAAACAATCACTCAAAAACTCATTCCCTTATTGGTTTTCCTAATTTAGGATCATGTTTGAAGAAATAAACATTTATTTAGTTCACATATTTGAATCAGGGTTCAGCATCTAAAGCTTCAATATTTCGTATTGAGGTTTGAGCAATAGTTTCCAAACTTGAACACTTTTTCTTTTAAAATATGCATTAATTGCAAATGGCTTCTCCCATTAAAATACTCATACATAAAAATATAAAAGTTAAATTTTATATACTAATTATATAGCCATATTTTCACTTAAAAAAGTGTAAAATATTGTTTATGTACAATCAATAAAAGCAAACAACTTATGAGTAAATTTTTTTTTTTTATATTAACGCCTCAATAGAAATAATTACGCATACTACCACGCATCTTTGACGCGATGGTCACTCCACAAGTATAAGTACTTGTGGGGTGTGGGGGGCAAAAGTTGGGGTTCAAGTCTCTAGGATGGAACTTCACACATATACACTTAGATTAAATTAGAGTAGAATTTTTATCTTGTATAAAAAAAATAATAATTACACATACTATTTTGTCAAATATAAAAATATTTTTGAGAGGATAAAACATAAATATGTAATAAACAAACATATAACTATAACACAATTTAAGAGCATTCTCATTGAGCCTTTCATATGCTATATATGCTAAATTTTAGCATCAAAACACCAAAAAAGTAACTCCATTAAAGCTTTCAAATTGTAAAATTTTTGGCATACTTGCACAGTGAGCTTGTATTAATACAAGCTCACTGTAGCCTGAATTGTAAAAAAAATAAAAAAATAGTTTTTTATTCTTATATTGGTGAGATGGTTGGCTATTGTTTGTGTTAAGTTGTTTTATTATTATTTTAATGAGTATTTTATATTATTTAAATGAAATAATAAAAAATATAAAAGTTTTGATATTTGATGTATTTTGAAGTGAGATGGTATAATAAATAAAGTAGGTTTTTGAAGTGTTAAATGCTAAAATTTTTAAAATTCTTGATAAGAATGCTCTAATTATTTAAACTACTGTCAAATAAACAGACAAATCGTAACCATTGTTATCAAATTAAATATAACATAAAATATTCAGTCAAAAAAATATAACATAAAATATTCGAAAAAGGTGCCAGCCATAAGTCACAATTAAACACTGTAGACAAAGTGGCATCATTTAGAAGCATTAAAAAACTATTTAATAAAGTATAATAAACATTGCTTCAAAAAAATAGGAGAGAGACTTTACCAAATAGTGGGGATATCTCAATAGAAAACAAAGCAAAAACACTGAGAAAAGGGGAGAGGATGTTCTGGAGGTTGGAACGGAGTGGATGCCAATGTTTAACCAAAGCAAATTGTTGAGCAAGGTTTTGAAACCCGAACTAGACCGTATGGTCAGTCCGGAAAAACCTCGAACCGTTTATTTTTGCGGTTCTTTTAGCCTCAAGAACCGCTTTATGGGAAAAAAGCAGGGACCCATGCGAACCGCGGTCGGACCTTACGGTTTTGAGAACCGTCATCAAACCGCTTCTCACGGTTCCCTACTTCCCATTGAATCTGAACCTTAAAAAAAAGAAAAAAAAAAAAAAAAAAAAGAGAAAAGGAAGACGACGACAAAGCAGGGGTGGCGCCATAAAGCAACTGCTTCTTCTTCTTCTGCTTCTGCTTCTGCTTCTCTGTCCGTCTCCCTCTCTCTTTTTTTTGCTGAACTTTGTTATGTATGTGGTCTAGTTTCTCACTTTCTCTTTCTTTGTCCGCCTCCCTCTCTCTTTTTTTTGCTGAACTTTGTTATGTATGTGGTCTGGTTTCTGACTTTCTCATTCTTTGTATTTGTTATGACTACACTGACACTAGCTGCCTAGCATTGGAAATATTGAAAGCTTCCTAAGCTCCCCACGTGTCTACAGTACACTGACACTAGCTGCCTAGCATTGGAAATATTGAAAGCTTTTAAATTTTGAATAAAAGATGAGCTCTCCGTTACTTCTTTTTAGCTTGCCTCTGAGCCCAACGTGACGTGACATAATGTACTTGTATTGCCAGATTGCTACAGTATTGCAACAAATTATATTTAGAATAATGCTAATATTACAATATTTTAAACCATTTTTGTCATAAGTAACTCATATACATTCACATTTTTTTCACTCCTCACAACTTATCATATAACAAGTTGTAATAAAAGTTGTGTGAAATATTATAATACTAGTATTACTATAATATTTAAAGTTTTTTTTTTGGAAATAGATATACTTATAATTATAAATTATCAAACAATTATTTTAATATTTAAATTATTAGAAAATTTAAATATTTTATTTTATTTGAGGTAAGTGTCCTTCTCATTCTTATATTATAATAATTATTATATTATCATTATTATTACTATTATCACAAGTTTTACTAATTAACATGTAAATAAATAAAGATATACTTTATTTATCTTTGCTTAGGATTTGACATTTCTTATTTGTCTTGTAAAAATTATGATATAAAAAATATTTGAAAGATAAATCTCTATATTAAATTAGACTATTTTAGTTAATTTTTCTATTTTTATTAATTTAATTTTTTTATTTATATTTAAAATAATTATTAAATTAATTATGACATCATCATGGTTCGACCTCGGTCCAACCTCGGTTCAACCTCAAAAACCTTGAACCTCTTCCTTTTACAGTTCAATGAACGGTCCGGGTCTGAAAACCTTGTTGTTGAGTCGTTGAAACGTGGAGAAGGGATTTTTTTTTTCATTTTATTCAAGTTTTTTTCTTTCAAATAAACAACTGTTAAATTTCTACTTTTGAGAATTTGTTATAGATATTTTTGGTGTTTGGATTTGAGGGGCTGTTTTACCCAAAATAACAATGAAGGAGCTATATATTGATCGAGCAACTAAATGAGCTAGGTTTTTTTTTATTTCTTTTGTATCATTTTTTCTAGAAAATGTTTTTTTTTCAAGCTAGTTTAGAGAGAAAAATTTTTTGAATTCCCATTATATCTTTTTATTGAATGTGAATTTTGAAAATCTAAACCGTTGGATTGCATATTCTTCAAATTAGTTTAGAGACAAAAACTTCAAACTCCCCTTATATCTTTTTATTGAATGTGAAAATATAAACTGTTGGATTGCGTACTTTTCATGTTCTTAAAACATATGTAAAATTTAATTCAACCACATGTTATTTTCTATTCGATCAATAAACTTAGCATGTTAATTCAACCACATAATTTTAGAGCACAAAAACTTGAAATTTAAACATTTGATTGGCAATATAGCTAATGATCTTTAATCTTCTTGAAATTTTGTAAGCATGGAGGATATATTAAAAACATGCAACCCAATAATTTAGATTTTCAAATTTCATATTCAATAAAAATATATATGGAGAGTTTGAAAGGTTTCTCTCAAAATTAGTTTGGAAAGAAACATTTCCATTTTCCCCCCTTATATTCTAGGGGGAGCCAAAAACTGAATTTACATAATTTTTTTATATATAATTTATCATTTTATTAGGGTTGTAATTGGAATTTCAAAAAGTTAGGGGGGCCATGGCATCCTTGGCTCCAACGTGGCTCCGCCATTGAATAGAGAGTAAATACCTCTTTCCTTGGTTTGAATGTTTTAAAAATGAGTCGTGTTAACAAGTACTTTTAGGGTAATTATTAATAAATCATATTAGAAAAGTTTTGACATTACATTCATAGAAAATATAAAAATGTTATAAAAATTAATTGTTTTATCATTTTCTCATAAAATGTTTATAAAAATATATAGTTCCTAAATCAATGCCTTTAAGGTATTCGTTAACATTACCTTTCAAAAATGAGTAGAAAGATTATGGAAAATAAATCACTGGATAGTTATCAACACCATTCATGGCAATTATTATGCTTTTCTTTTCAATAAATACCAATTAATGAAACTTATGGCGTTTGTCTTATAATAATTGTTATTTACCATTAGGCCATTACACCCAAAGATGGAGGCAATAGGGGCAATTGCCCTTTCTAACCTCCTCTATATATATAGGTAAATTTTATTAACTTACTTTGAAGTTTGGACTATTGCCATGGCAAGTGCAAGATATTTCAAAACTCACCAATTTGGTGCCTAAAGCTAATTTAGTCCCTAAAGATTGTTAGGCCTATTAGTCATTTTCTCTTCTCTATCTTAGAGACCAAGTTGAGTTTAGAGGCCAAGTGATTATTTTAAAAAATGTCTTAGACCTGGTTGGCATTAGCCCAAGTTAGGGTAAGTTAATGGAATTTACACTATATATATATATATATATTAGAAAGTAGCTTTGTTAAATTTCTTTACCAGATAGGACATTATAAAAAAACTACAACTGCAAAAATAACCTATTTCTATCTCCATTGTAGGTTGTACCACAAATAGAGCTTGCAGTCCATCGATGATGACACAGTTTGGTTACAAACTAGGTTATAACCTAAAACTACAACTTCATTTAATATATGTACAATCACTAAGCCCAAAAGTGGGGCATAATGGATTTGCTTCATAACGAGCCAATCCGCCATCACTATGTGTCCAAGGCATAGCATAATAATAAGAAAAGAGAGACAAAAAAGATATGTATATAAAAGAAAGCATGTAGCAATTAGTTATTGTCCATGTGTCCATGATAGCAAGTAAAAGTAACAGTAAAATTAGTTAAGGACTATTACAATTGCAATAGCAAATCCCAGCCATATGCTACAAGTTTTGTCCATATTATAGTAATGGCCATATTGTTGAAACATTGTTGCGTGTAGTATAAACACAACCACACCTGTCAAAGAAGCACCAAATGCACGTGGTTCCATTTTGACAATACTTGACCTTGTTCTTCTCCAATGGGAAGGCAACACCTTACCCTTTAGGAAAGTGACACATGCCCACTTCCACCACTATTAGAGAATGAAGGACTCATGGAAGAAAAGGAGAAGATGAATGAAAAGCTCTCACTCTAACACTAAGGTGGAAGCCCTCTTCCCACCTCTTCTATCTCTCTTGCATTCATTGTTTCTTCTCTCCATTGTAACATAATACCCAATTGTAACTATTTTCAGAAAATAGTTAAATATTTGACTGGTTTGTACTTGTGGTTTCTCCCTCTCCAAACATAAAGGGTTTCCACATTAAAAAAAAAAACCTATGTATATTTCTCTTGCAACTTTACTCTCATGTTCTTCCCTTTCTTACAAGCACAAAAACATCATTTTTATAATTTTTAACAAAGATGATTTTTAAATGTACTCTTGTTGAGGTTTAGAGATATTTACAAAATAATCTCTAAAATCCAACTTGCATGTACGTATAATATATTTTTACTGGATGTGAATTTTGACAAATCCACCATTGGTTACATTTTTTTTTTCTTATATCTTCCATACTCGCAAAATTTCCAAAGTATCAAAGACCAATAGTTATATTATCAATCAATTGTTAAAATTGTAAGTTTTTGTAATCTAAAATTATTCATAAAATATAAGTTTATGGATCATATAGTAAATAACATTTGATTTGTACAAAATTTCAGAGTATAAAGAATGTACAATCCAATAGTTAGATTTTCAAAACATGTAGCAATGTTAGTTTTTTTAAAGGAAGTTGTAGCCTTAGGCTACAAAAAGTTTGTAACTAAACTTTGTCCTTTTAGTTTTATTTCCAAACATTTTTAGTCTCTAGCATGAGTTTTGGCTATACCTATATCTACAAATTTTAGCTAAAGGTTCAATTATAGGTAATCTTTTAAAAGCATTAAAGGCATGTATACAACTTTACAAGCATATATCTTCTCAAAAAAAAAAAAAAAAAAAAAAAAAGGTACAAGCATATTGCTATATTTTTAAATATTTTACAATAATTTATTTTCTCATTTGTTTAAGGAATCAAATCATGTTTATAATATATGTGGTTGCCCACATATTGAGGCTTTGACCATACAAGATCTCATTCCAGTAAACATCACAGCAACTAACAATTCATGTTTGAGTTTACATTTCTCTCAAGATTGAGAGTTTATGCAAATATAAGTTGTGAGAATTATTTGTTCAAGTGATAGTAGTCGGTAGGATAAGAAATCTCATAGTGATCCAATTCAATGTATCAATTAGAACTCTTCACTTCCACAATCAAGACATACCATCAATTTTGATATGTTATATTCTTCACAAATCATGAAATGGCTAATTTCATCAGACTACGAACTAGGATTTATGAGTTTACAAGAAATTTGTAATTTAGATCTCCTGTTATGTGAATTTTATTCTCATACATAAACAACATAAAATACATCTCATGGACTATAATATATAATGTCCAAATATCCATGAAATAAAAAAAAAATCAGAAAATAGAAAAATTTATTATTATTAATTAGAAGGATAATGTCATATAGTTGGTTTTTAGGGTACTACTAACTGTATATTAGAACTTGTAATCGAAGTGTGGAAGTGAAAAAAAAAATTAATTGAAATTTTAATTCATTCACAAATTTACTTCTGATATGCTTAAGTTTTTTAAATTCAAATAGCTATACTCAATTTAAAGAAATATCGTAATACGAATATTGTCAACTTCAAGATGTACATTGACTAAAGTGATGTAAGGGACACTGAAGGAAAGAAATTAAGAGAAAAACAATTTGAAATTGGTAAGCATATTGTCCATGTGTATTTTGACAAAATTTATAAGTGATGCATGATGGAACAATACTTGTTTGTTTCGCATACAAAACATATGCAGCGAAAAGTTGACGGATCTACTTCATTCGCAATTGATAACATGCACTATGTAAGTATCAGATTATAGGAACAAGAGAGCGTACCTTGGTGTAGTAAAATTCAAAACCAAAGATCGGAAGTTTTTAAGAACACCTTTAATCTTCACTCTAATTCCACTAACACTTAAGAAGTGTGGTCTCTCAATCAGTTATATGTATATGTTCAAGAGAGAATATGAGAGTGTCCAACACTCACATACAAACCATTTCATGTTATTACAAAATTCTATATGTTTCTCTCCTTATAAATGATTATCTAATTGGGCTAGCCTTTTAGGCCTTTCCAATTGGGCTTTAGTATGTGGCTTGGAGTGGGACCAAAAAGGAACAAATAAGACACTAGCTCCAATGGGCTTTGGGCTTTTCTATCAACTCTTGACAAGTTTAAAGTTACCATTAATTATATTTAATACCACTATATAAATATAATTGCACTTTAGGTCTTATTAATAAATTATATCCCAAGACTTTATTGTACATGCAATCCCTTCATAAAATATTCGTAGTAATACAAAGTCATTAATGTAGACTGCCACTTTGTAGATTACTACATCATTATCCTTGAGTACTCGGTTTAATCCTTTAAGTTATTCATCATATTTTTATGAAATCCAATTTCATAAATATATACTTTAGTAACTATTTACTAAAGTAGTTAGGCCTAACATTCTAAATAACAAACCCATTAAACTTATCTAAAGGGAATATTTTGTATCTCCGTTAAGAGACTATGAATTCCATCTTGAGAATATATATTCCATCAACACTAAATGTGGCTGCCCAACATACTGAAGTTTTAACCGTCACTTTAGATCTCACTTCTGATATATCAAAGCAACATACACTTCATGATTAGGTCCATTATTCTTTCAAGATTAAGAGTTCATGTAAATAAAAGTCGTGAGATTTATTATTCATTTGACAGTTGTTGGGAGAATAATAAAAATCTCACAACGATCCAGTTCAATATGTCTTAACTCTTAAAACATATCAACATACCAACTAGAAGTCTCCACTTTCATGATCAAGACAAATCATATTAGTTGATATGTTATAGTCTTCGCAGATGAAACACTCAATTTCATCGCCGACTACGAATTAAAATTCTAAGTTTACAAAGAACTTGTGATTTATATCTTCTATGACTTTTCACGTAAATTACATACTATACATCTCATGAACTATATGATAATGTTCAAATGTTCATGTTACCATCATTTTAGATAATAATAAAAAAACTTTATTAATTACAATATTAAGCCATACATAATAACATACATAGTATCATACAATAGGATTTAAGAGCACTAATCCTAACAATGCACACATTTTCATGAGTGTTGCTTGAGACCAATCTTAAGAATAGACATGAGTAACATAACAGATAATATCATCATTGCTCATGAAGTTTTTGAGTTGCTAAAAAAGAAAAGGGGTAGGAAGGCTAGTTTTGGAGCTTTGAAAATTGAAATGAGTAAAGTTTATGATAGGGTGGACTGGACCTTTCTAAAAGCTGTGCTAATGTCTATGAATTTTAGTTCAAATTTGGTTTAGTGGACCATGGAATGTGTTTCTTTTGTTCATAACACTTTATTGATCAATGGGAGCATCTCACAGAGTTTTAAACCCACAAGAGGACTTAGGCGAGGAGACTCTTTGTCCCCCTACCTTTTTCTTATGTGTGCCAACATTTTGTCCCTTGCTTTGCTTAAAGCTGAACATAGCCATGAGATTGTGGGTGTGAAGTTGGGTAGGAATGGTTTATCCTTTACCCACCTCCTTTTTGCTGATGACTCCCTATTATTTTTTAAATATGATGCAAAGTCTCTTACCACATTAAAATCAACACTGGAGTGGTACTGTATCCTTTCAGGACAAAGAATTAACTTGGATAAGTCTGATTTGTTTTGTTCTCCAAATATGATTAGGGAGGACCGGGAAATTTTAGCTGCACAACTCTAGGTCAATCTTATTGTTAATCCAAGCAAGTATTTAGGGGTTAATTTTAAACTTAGGGGAGGAAGGATTGCTGATTTCCAATATTTGGTGGAGAAGCTTAAATCAAAACTTCAAGGGTGGAAGGCCAAGTTACTATCCCAGGCTGGTAGAACTATCCTTATCTCCTCTGCTCTACAATCCATGCCTTTGTACACCTTCGCTTGTTTTAGAGTCCCTGACACAGTTTGTGATAAACTAGATGCTATCATTAGAGCCTTTTGGTGGGGTCATGATCTAGGAACCTATAAATTACACCTTATCAATCGGAATGAGTTTTGTAAGTCCAAGAGTGAAGGAGCTTTAGTTTGAAAAGGTTTAAGCTGATGAACCAAGCCATGCTAGCTAAACAATTTTGGAGGATTGTTCACAACCCTTAATCACTCTTAGCAAGGACTCTAAAGGGTAAATATTTCCCTAGAGGCTCTATTCATGATAGTTCTACCAACCCTCATAACTCATGGATTTGGAGGAACATCATTACATTAGGGAATATGAAACTTAAGGAGGTTAAATGGTGGATTGGGAAGGGTTCAGATATTCCTCAACTCACCAACCTTCGTGATAATAACTTTTCTTGAACTGCTCCTAGGACAGTAGCTGACCTTATCAATCATTCCACAGGTGCTTGGAAACCTGACTTGCTCATGAGTCTATACCCTCACCATATCTACAAGGAGATTTTCGGTTTACCAATTTCTAAAACAGGATGCTTCAATGACAAGCTTCTATGGAAGCACTCATCCTTTGGTGATTTCCAAGTCTACAAGGCTTATTCCTTGCTCCTAAAAGACTTTCAAGCCTCTTGTCCTAATTCTAGGCCACGTGTCTCTATTCCTCAAGAGGTTTGGAGACTTATTTGGAGAGTTAAACTTCCTTTGAAAATTGATACTTTTTTTTGGAAGCTTCTACATGACAGTCTCCCTACTTTTTGGAATCTGAATAGTAGAAGGATACATGTTTATAGAGATTGCCCTTTATGCAATGTAAAGGTTGAAAGTTCCACTCACCTCTTTCTCTCTTGTCGGTTTGCCAGAGCCATTTGGCATGGCTCTGCATTGAGCATCCATACCTCTACTTTGAATAACATCTCGGTTCAAGGTTGGATTAGCTCCTTGTTTATCAGACATAAAAGATGACTCAAGAGGATATGAGATTTCTGCAAATTCTTTTTACCATCTTTTGGTCAATTTGGTGTTGGGAAATCATCATGTTTGTATCACATACAAAACATACGCAGCAGAAAAATAAACGGATCTACTTCATTCGCAATTGATAACATGCACTGTGTAAGTTTCAGAATATAAGAACAAGAGAGTGTACCTTGGTGCGGTGAAATTCAAAACCGAATGAAGAAAGACTCGGGAATACTTTCAATCTTCACTCCAATTCCACTCGATGCCCAAGATGTGTGGTCTCTCAATCAGTTCTATGTTTCTAGAGAGAATATGAAAGAGTGTCTCTCTTCCTTATTTCATTACCATAATTATGATAAAACATACAAACCATTTTATTCTATATAAAATTCTGTATGTTTCTCTCCACATAACTGATTATCTAATTGGGCTAGCCTTTTGGGCCTTCCCAATTGGGTTTTAGTGTGTGGCTTGGAGTGGGACCAAAAGGGAACAAATAAGACACTAGCTCCAATGGGCCTTGGGCTTTTCTGTCAACTCTTGACAAGTCCAAAGTTACCATTAATTATATTTAATACCACTATATAAATATAATTGCACTCTAGGCCTTATTAATAAATTATATCCCAAGACTTTATTATACATGCAACCCCTTCATAAAATATTCGTAGTAATACAAAGTCATGAATATAGACTGCCACTTTGTAAATTACTACATCTTAATCTTTGAGTACCCGGTTTAATCCTTTTAAGTTATTCACCATATATTTATGAAATCCAATTTCATAAATATATACTTTAGTCTTACTAAAGTGGTTAGGCCTAACTCTCTGAATAACTGTACCCATTAAACTTATCTCAAGGGAATATTTTATATCTCCGTTAAGAGACTATAAATTCCATCTTGATAATATATGTTCCATCAACACTAAATGTGGCTGCCCAACATACTGAGGTTTTGACCGTTACTTTAGATCTCACTCCTGATATATCAAAGCAACCTACATTTCATGATCAGGTCCATTATTCTCTCAGGATTAAGAGTTCATGTGAATACAAGTCGTGAGATTTATTATTCAATTGACAGTCGTTAGAAGAATAATAAATCTCACAGCGGTCCAGTTCAATATGTCTTAACTCTTAAAACATATCAACATATTAACTAGAAGTCACCACTTCCATGATTAAGACAAATCATCGTAGTTAATATGTTATAGTCTTCGCAGATGAAATGCCCAATTTCATCACCGACTACGAACCAAAATTCTGAGTTTACAAAGAACTTGTGATCTATATCTTCTGTGACTAAATCACATAAATCACATACTATGCATCTCATGGACTATTTGATAATGTCCGAATATTCATGTTACCATTATTTTAGATAAGAAGAAAACAACTTTATTAAACACAATATTAAGTCATACATCATTACTCACATAATGTCATACATAATATCATACATGACATCATACAATAGGATTTAAGGGCACATATCCTAACATTTGGAACCATAGGGATGTGGTTGTCCATGACAATAGTCAACCTAACCCCCTTGGTGTACTATTAATGGCTCAAAATTTGTCTTGCAGGTAACAAGATGCTTTCAACAAGGAAGAATCTCAACAATTAAAGGAGTACAAACATTCCAATAATCCTAATCCCTCTGGAGGTCAATGGCAAATAGTTCTTAAACTAGCAGGTGCAAAAAGGAGGGGATTTACTGGTAGTGCTTATGCTTATGAGGCTAGGAACAGACAAGGTGAAGTGGTGTTTTGCTGTAACAGAAGCTGTGTTGCAAGCTCTGCTGCTGGGGCATTACATGAAGCTCTGGTGGAAGCCTCTATCTAGGCAAGGACCCTTGGTTTTCAGCAGGTTTTGGTACTCAGCAACTGCAGGAAATTAGTCCTACTCTTTAATGGGTTTGCAAAGCCAGATTGGAGGGAAAAACAATGATGGCAGATCTTAGTCACATTCAACAAACTGGTTTAGTGTTTAAGCTGATTTTCGTTCCTAAGGTTGTCCTAGAAAATGTCTGGAACTTAGCTAAGTTGGCTACTGATTTGCCAACTCACTTTTGTTGGCCTCATATGGTTCAGTTTGTAACTTAACTGTTATGTATTTCTTCCTTTTTTGGTGTCAAAAAAACAAACTTAATGCAAGAAAATTCACAGTAAAATAACTAGTTTTTCTTTAGAAGAAAAAAAAAACTATTCTTTGTATTGTGTTTTTATTTGAAGGGTTTATTTACACACGAATAAGCTATTTTTTAAAATGCTATAGTGCTAAATGATAGGGAATATACATGAAATTCTTAGATCTGTGAAATGCAAAAAGAGAGAAAAATATGCCCCAAAGAAAACAATCATACAAGACAATATTTACATAGTTCAGCAATTTGCCTTTTTCTACGGAATTGCAGTGATTTTACCATTTAAAAGGAAAAATATAAGATGCAGAAGTACACTTTTTTCTTTCTCAAAAAATTACACCATACTTTAATATGAAACAATTGTAATTCTATCATGCACAGAGGATTCACAATGGGCTAAAAACAAGCCAAAAATTTTCCTAGCCTCCACTCCATGAGCTAAGCCTTAAAAAATCTCCCATTAAAACCGTAAAACTTTTATATTAGGTCGGGTCATAATCCTAATAAAACAAAATTAGGCTCCACCTAGCCCGACATAAACTACATTTTTTACCTTTAAAATTTTGGTTTTTTTTTTTCCCTTTATGTTTCAAAATTTTCACTATATCCTTTCATGTTTGATTTTATTTTTATATTGGTCACCGATTCATTTTCATTAGTAATTTGACTCTTCATAATATCTTTTTCTGCTTACAACAATAAAATTCCCGCAGTCCATAGCATTTGGAGCTAGTAATTCATGAAATAATATATGAAACATGGAGAATATATATATATATATATATATATATTTTTTTTTTTTTTTTAGAAAAAAAAAATGAAGGATACTTAACGATCATATTATTAACGAAAATTGATAACAAGGTCAATGTAAAAAATGGAATCCAAAATGAAGGGTCAAAATGAGAATTTTAAAACATAATAGGTCAAAATAAAAATAGTCCCAAACTTTAAAGCCAAAATTGTGCTTTAGCCTTTTAAAAAACTTATAAAAAAGTGTATTTTAAGGGCCAAAAGTATACTTTAGTTATTTGTAAAAGTTAAATTTCAATTTATGATTGACATTGTAGATCTCGTATTTTGTTGGCCCTCGATTTGGGTGCAAGAATCCAAAAATTCAAAAAATGTCGACCTTTCACCAGGGGACTGTGGGGACATCTACGTTGACATGGTACAATCCATTTGGGCATTGGAGCACTCAAAGTGACATTTTAGGTCAAAATGACCAAAATGCTCCTAGTCAACCCAGAGTTGACTGAAGGTCAAAATTGGTCAAAACAACCCCAAAACAACACTTTCCATGTTTTTACATCAAACCTAAGGTCAAAATTAGAACTAATGTAAATACAAAGATTATGGAATTCCCTTTCCAACGACTACACATGGGTTGAAATCAGAGTTGAAACGGTTGAGATATCATCGAAATAGTGCCAAGTGCGTCAGCTCGCTTCCCAAGGCCATAACTTTTACCATTGGAATTTCGATTTCTTTAGTGTTCTGGAAACTAGACATCCATAACTTTCCAGAGATACCAAGATCAGCTTAATTGGAGGTAGTATTTGAAGCTTTCCAAGGCCTTTAAATACGCAATCGAAGTTAGAATTGAAAAGTTGAAGGAAAAGGACAAAACCATTGACGTCAGCGTATGGACCTAGTGCACCGTAAAGGGCTGCTGGCCCAACACGGCAGCCCTTTAGGGTGCGCTGGGCCTCTGGAAGTGTGCTGAACGCTTATTTAACCCCCAGACCCCCCAGATTTCTAATAGAATATTTTAGGCATTTTTGAAGATTTCCTAGGCAGTCTCTCTCTCTCTCTCTCTCTCTAGATTCTCTCCAAAAATATAGATGAAGACTTTTGATTTCTTGCTTTTCTCCAACAATCAAGAGGTAGTGTTCTTGCTCTCATCTTCCTTTCCTTTGTTATAGAACTTTGGCTTTGAGGTTTGGGGGTTTAGATGTAGCTTTTTAGCTACTATCTACCCCATTTAATTTCATGCATTTATCTTGCTTTCTAGCATGTGTAGGTGTAAAGGAACACGCCTCGACCGAGTGGACCGTGGTGGAGAAAAATTGAGTAGCCACCTAGATTAGTTCTAGGAACCATAAATATAGCACATGTCCAGAGTTTAGGAATGGGGATGGGAAGATGTTAGGTACCTAACCCTACCCAACTTGTAGGTCGGCTTTCACTCATTATGTTCAAAATTCTAATCCCATCATAGGGTCCTCTAACATGTTATTATAAACTCATACACCCTAACATACAAAACATGGCAAATGTCCCACGCTCATCCACAGCATAAAAACCCTACCATTCATCTAGCAAAATGCATATCCAAAGGCGTCAAGCACATTACAAAACAGTAGCATCAACAAGGCATTTAATCAAGCATGTTCAATCATTCAAACCTAGTATCATGGTATTCATCAATCAAAGAGACCATCATCATGTTCAAAGATGCATGTTCATATTCATATGCATGACATACCTTATCTCGCTGCACCACAACACCTATGCATTAATGCATGTTCAAGTTCTCATGAATGTTCATGTGGTTCATCAAAGACATAAACCCTAATTATTAATTCAACAATCAAAGCATGTGAAACATGTTATTCTATTGACCCTAAACCTAAACATGTGAAAACAACAAGACCTAGTATAGCCTCTTCATCTCATCAAGATCTCATTATTGTAGTGTAATCCATGTAAAACAACACATTATTCATTCAATTTCTATTTCCCATCTTTGAACTCACTCATGTCTTGTGTTTCAAGGAATCTCTCATCACTCATCCTTCTCATTCTTGTGTACTCTCTCACTTGATCGATGTCTTTTTTTATTTATCTCTATCTCTAACACTCTTTCTCACTTTCATGCTTATTCTTTATAATCAAATGAACTAAGTCAATCTCATCTTTTGATTCTTTATTTGGATTAACCAATGTGTTAGGTTTAAGGATTCATTCATTTCAAAACTAGAAAAAAGAGATCACATGATACACGACATATTTGAATGACCATCTTTATTGAAAGTGAAACAATATTGATTTGAAAATTCAAAGGAACATGACTCAACAATAAAACATATGGAAAGACTCAACAACACAACAAGGGAAAGACTTAAATAGACTTGACAAATTGAAGACACGACAATTGAAAAAGACTCAACAAAATTGAAATGGCTCATCCCTTAGCAAAGGTATTCTCATGGATCAAATCTCTGAAGCACATCCCTTTATTTGATCTTGCTTCATCTCTAAAATCTTGGCTTGATGATCACCCCACCATCAATCTAATCTTGAATCCCATGCTTTAACCTAAAGCAATTATTTTTCTTGAGTCCTAGCTTTTGGTGAAAAGCACAATACTCATTCATGTTCCAAGTGCTTGGGATTGGAATTGGAAGAAGAGTAGGTTGAAGCGGCTTGAGGTAATCCTTCTTAGATAAGATTTCAAGGGCCTCTGACAACGATATGTGAATGTCATCAAATTCCCTTCTCTTTTTGTGGGTGTCGTTGGCAACAACTTTCTTTCTTTTGGCTTGCTAAAAACATCCTCGGCTTGTGGGCCACGTATTTCTTCAAGCCTTTGTAGTCGAGTGCTTACATCCTTCATTAGCTCCTCCATGTGAACAAGTGTCTTGTTCATGATGTCGATACTTTCATTCATTCTCTTTATTGCTTCTTAGTATCCTCCTTAGCGAGCAGATCTTGACAAGATTAGGGATGTGCTTTGAGATTATCTTAAGTGTCCTTGAAAATAAATTTAATCAAATAAACATTTTCTCCCAATGTCATAAAGTTTTGGACCCAACATCTTAATTAACTTTTCTTGCTTGCATCAACTTGTGGACTATATGTATATCCCATTCGTATTCTAAGTTGTTAGGATATGTGCCCTTAAATCCTATTGTATGATGCTATGTATGATATTATGTATGACATTATGTGAGAAATGATGTATGACTTAATATTGTGTTTAATAAAGTTGTTTTATTCTTATCTAAAATAATGGTAACATGAATATTCGGACATTATCAAATAGTCCATGAGATGCATAGTATGTGATTTATGTGATTTAGTCACAGAAGATATAGATCACAACTTCTTTGTAAACTTAGAATTTTGGTTCGTAGTCGGTGATGAAATTGAGCATTTCATCTGCGAAGACTATAACATATTAACTATGATGATTTGTCTTGATCATAGAAGTGGTGACTTCTAGTTAATATGTTGATATGTTTTAAGAGTTAAGACATATTGAACTGGACCACTGTGAGATTTATTATTCTCCTAAAGACTGTCAATTAAATAATAAATCTCACGACTTGTATTCACATGAACTCTTAATCCTGAGAGAATAATGGACCTGATCATGAAATGTAGGTTGCTTTGATATATCAGGAGTGAGATCTAAAGTAACAGTCAAAACCTCAGTATGTTGGGCAGCCACATTTAGTGTTGATGGAACATATATTCTCAAGATGGAATTCATAGTCTCTTAATGGAGATATAAAATATTCCCTTGAGATAAGTTTAATGGGTATAGTTATTCAGAGAGTTAGGCCTAACCACTTTAGTAAGACTAAAGTATATATTTATGAAATTGCATTTCATAAATATATGATGAATAACTTAAAAAGTTTAAACCGGGTACTCAAGGATTAAGATGTAGTAATTCACAAAGTGGCAGTCTGACTTTGTATTACTACGAATATTTTATGAAGGGGTTGCATGTATAATAAAGTCTTGGGATATAATTTATTAATGAGGCCTAGAGTGCAATTATATTTATATAGTGGTATTAAATACAATTAATGGTAACTTTGGACTTGTCAAGAGTTGACAGAAAAGCCCAAGGCCCATTGGAGCTAGTGTCTTATTTGTTCCCTTTTGGTCCCACTCCAAGCCACACACTAAAGCCCAATTGGGAAGGCCCAAAAGGCTAGCCCAATTAGATAATCAATTATGTGGAGAGAAACATACAGAATTTTATATATTGAATAAAATGGTTTGTATGTGTAAAAAACAAAAAGAAAAAAAAGAAATAAGGAAGAAAGACAATCTTTCATATTCTCTCTAGAAAACATAGAACTGATTGAGAGACCACACATCTTGGGCATCAAGTGAAATTGGAGTGAAGATTGAAAGTCTTCCCGAGTACTTCTTCATTCAGTTTTGAATTTCACCGCATCAAGGTACACTCTCTTGTTTTTATATTCTGAAACCTACATAGTACATGTTATCAATTGCGAATGAAGTAGATCCGTTTATTTTCCGCCGCGTATGTTTTGTATGCGATACAAACATGTATATTTCCTAACATTGGTATCAGAGCGGTCTTCATTTCGAATCTATATAACATGTTTTGTGCGTTTTGGAATTAAAGATAATAGTTTCAAGTTGATAGAGGATTATTCATTTAATTTTCTGCATGGTTATTGAAACTATGATTTGATAAAAACTGATATTGATGTTATGATGTTGTTTAAATATGAATTTAAGAATGTTAAATTGATCTTTAAAGCTATAGCATCAATAGATTTCAGTTTTGATACCAATCTCTGTCTATCATGTTCATATAATGGTTGTTAATTCATGCAAAACCGTTGAAAACTGCCTTAGAAGAATTTCTAGAAATTCGAGTTTTACGAGTTTCGATCGATCGAAATTTACTTTCGATCGATCGAGTAAAACAGAGACCAATCTTTTGAATCGATTAATATTCGATTGCTAGTCGATCGATCGAATTTTATTTTCGATCGATCGAGAAGCGATCGAGCATCAATCGATCAAGTCAGAAGGTCAAGTTCGAATTGTTTAATTTTTTCGACCGATCGAGGGGCACATTCGATCGATCGAAAGAAAGAAAATCTGAATTTTTTCTAAATGTTTTCAAACTTAAAAAGTGTGTGATTAAATTTTGTGTATAATTAGTTTATGCATGTTTAATTAGTTTATGCATGTTTAAAGATAAAAACCTTTAATTTAAAACATCTAGTGGGAGAGAGATACAAGGGTTGGATCTCACGGCCTCCATTATCGATTCATAGTAGTGTGAGCTAAGCACCTCGTCTTGGCGTATATGCCTCGCGATCCCAAAGGAGGGTGTTTACTTCATAGTACTACAGGATTGAACTTACTTGTATAAAGTAGTGTAGACAAGCACCTCGTCTTGGCGTATATGCCTCGCGATCCCAAAGGAGGGTGTTTTGTTCTATGGTACTACAAGTTTAAACACCAAAAAGGAAGATGAAATGTGGCTACACATGATTCTAGATAATGGTGTACACTAGACTAAGTTTAATGTTAACCTCCCAAAGGAGCTATGTCATTATTACTTAGAGGCTGAAGATAATACGGCATATTATTAGTGTTTGATAAGAGTTATCATGATAGCACTAATAATGAGAATAGTTCTCAACTAATTGATGTGTTTATAATAAACTTGCTACCAAGGAATTATAGACATAGATTGGGTTGTCGTTGCATATATTATTTTATGGTTTTATTAAGGTTCCATATTATATGCTTATATGCTAAATTGATAATGTCCAGTTTACTTATTATATTCATGTTTATTATTTCAGATTTGAACATGGCATCATTTAGCCCACTTGTTAGCATTCTTAATCAAAACAAACTGACTGGAACCAATTATGTTGACTAGAAAAGAAACTTGGACATAGTTCTCACAGCTGAAGAGCACAAATATGTGCTTAGTCAACCATGTCCTAGCTTTCCTTCATTAGATGCTCCTCTTGAGGAAAAACAACGATATGATCGTTGGCAGAAATCTAATGAAATGGCCAAGTGCTACATCCTAGCGTCCATCTCAAATGTTCTACAGCATCAAATGCAGGATGTAGAACTTGCTTCGGACATTATGCTAAGTCTGAAGGAGATGTTTGGTGAGCAAGGCCGTTTTGCAAGGCCGTTCTGCAAGGCAAGAAACCATGAGGCAAATTTATAATACCAAAATGGCTGAAGGTAGTTCAATGAGAGAACATTGTCTTACAATGATCTCTAATTTGAATACTTTAGAAGTTTTGGGTGCCGATATTGATGGAGAATCCCAAGTGGATATGATACTCCAGTCACTACCGGAATCATTCAAGGAATTCAGGCTTAATTATAACATGAACAAAAAGATTTATTATTTTTCTGAATTAATGAATGAATTGGTAGCGACGGAAGGCATCCTTGGTACTTCTAATGTTGAAGCCAATGTGGGTGAAGCTTCTACTTCTCAACCTAAGTCGAAAGGCAAGGGTAAGAAGAAGAAGAAGAAGGACTTCACTAAGCAGGAGGGTAAACAAATTGTCTTAGGGGTTGCCGACAAAGGAAAGAAGCTGAAAGGAAAATGTTTCCATTGTGGTGAGAAAGGACATTGGAAGAGGAATTGTCCAAAGTTCAAGGCTGCTAATAAGGGTATGAAAATTTCATTCCTTCTTGAAATATGTTTGGTACAAAATCCCACGGATTCCTGGTGTGTGGATTCAGGTTGTACTAATCATATCTGCAATTCTTTGCAGGGGTTCCAGGAGACCAAAAGACTTAAAGAAGGAGAGTTGTTTCTGACCTTGGCTGATGGGAGTAGGATTCCAGTTGTAGCTATTGGAGTGTTTAATTTATGTTTTGAATCAAGAGTTTTAATATTAAATGACTGTCTATATGTACCTAATGTTCGTAGGAATTTAATTTCTACAACTTATTTAGGTAAAAATGGATATTGTGTTATCCTTAAAGACAATGTTGTAATAAAGAAGGGTAAAACATTTATCTGTTCTGGCAATATTGTGGATGGTCTTTATATTTTAACTCCTGATAAGCATGAATTATATAATTCTAAATTAGATAATAACTCTCATGTAAAATCATTAAAGAGAAAGTTTCCTTCTACTAATGATGCATATCTTTGGCACTTGCGTTTGGGTCATATTAATCCAAACAGAATTCAAAGACTGATTAAAGATGGTCTCTTAGAGCCATTGGACTTTGATGAATTTCCAGTTTGTGAATCTTGTTTGGAAGGAAAAATGACCAAATGACCTTTTAATGCAAAAGGTAGAAGAGCCCAAGAGTTGCTAGAATTAGTTCATACGGATGTTTGTGGTCCTATGTCAACCCAAGCAAAAGGAGGTTATGAGTACTTCATCACTTTCACCGATGATTACTCTAGATTTGGTTATGTGTACCTAATGAGACGGAAGTCTGAAGCCTTTGAAAAATTCAAAGAGTTTAGGGCTGAAGTTGAGAATCAATTGGGTAAACAGATAAAGGCCATTCGATCTGATCGTGGTGGCGAATATCTTCTTGGGGATTTCAAGGATTACTTAACTCAGAATGGGATTGTATCCCAATTGACAACACCTGGAACTCCCCAACGAAATGGTGTAGCAGAAAGAAGGAATAGGACTCTTTTAGAAATGGTTAGGTCCATGATAAGTTACTCAACTTTACCAGTTTCCTTTTGGGGATATGCACTAAAAACTGCAATGCATATTTTGAATTTAGTTCCATCAAAATCTGTTCCCAACACACCTATGGAATTGTGGAGTGGGCGCAAGCCTAGTATGAAATATCTCCACATTTGGGGATGTCCAATACATGTGTTGAAAGGGAAGTCTGATAAGTTGGAAGCTAAAACGGAAGTATGCATGTTTTTAGGGTATTCAAAGGAAACCAAGGGTTATTTATTCTATAATCATAAGGATAACAAAGTGTTTGTTAGCACTCATGCCAAATTTTTGGAAGATGATTATGTGAATAATTTTAACCCTAGAAGTAGAGTTGTCTTGGCTGAAATGAATGAACCTGTAATTGAACAACCAATGGTTGAAACTAGGGATGATGTGGCTGTATTGGATACACCACAAGATACTACTCATGAGATGTCTAGTAGACAGTTGCCTCGTCGTAGTAGGAGGAATGTTAGGCCACCTATAAGATTCATAGGTCTTGGAGAGACTTATGAGGCTATCTCAGAGGAGGCCGAAACTGATCCTTACACTTATAAAGAAGCAATGAATGATATAGATGCACATCATTGGGTCCAAGCTATGAAATCAGAATTAGATTCCATGCATTCCAATCAAGTTTGGGATCTTGTAAAGGCGCCTAACGGCATTAAACCTGTTGGTTACAAATGGGTTTACAAGAGGAAGAGAGGGATAGATGGAAAGGTTGAAACCTTTAAAGCAAGGCTAGTGGCAAAAGGGTATACTCAAAAAGAAGGTATTGATTATGAGGAAACCTTTTCACCAGTAGCAATGCTTAAATCTATCAGAATTCTCTTATCCATTGCTGCTCATTATGATTATGAGATTTGGCAAATGGATGCCAAGACTGCATTTCTTAATGGCAATCTTGAAGAAGAAATCTATATGAAGCAACCAGAAGGTTTTATAGCAAAGAACTAAGAGCATATGGTATGCAAATTGAATAGGTCCATTTATGGACTTAAGCAAGCATCTAGATCATGGAACATCAGATTTGATCAAGCAATCAAATCATTTGGTTTTGAACAAAATCTTGATGAACCATGTGTGTACAAAAGACATCAAGACAAAGTAGTAATGTTCCTAGTGCTTTATGTTGATGATATTCTACTCATTGGAAATGATGTAGGGGTCATGTCATCAGTAAAGGTTTGGTTGTCAAGCCAATTTGATATGAAGGACTTGGATGAGGCTAACTTTATTCTAGGGATCAAGCTTTGGCGACATCGTAAGAATAAGATGTTAGGCTTATCACAAGCTGGATATATAGATAAGGTTCTAGAACGATTTAGCATGCAAAACTCCAAGAAAGGATTACTTCCTTTCAGACATGGAGTTCCTCTGTCTGATGACCAAAGGCCTAAGACTCAAGAGGAAAAAGATATGATGAGACAAGTTCCTTATGCTTCTGCAGTAGGATGTCTCAAGTATGCCATGCTTTGTATTAGACCAGATATTTGTTTTTCAGTTGGCATGGTCAGCCGATATCAATCAAATCCAGGACCACAACATTGGCAAGCTGTAAAGCATATTCTCAAGTATCTACGGAGAACGAGAGATTATATGCTTGTTTACCATTGTGAGGATTTGATTCCCATTGGCTATACAGATTCAGACTTTCAATCGGATCTAGATTTCAGAAAGTCCACGTCAGGATGTGTTTTCACCTTGGGAGGTGGAGCCATAAGTTGGAGGAGTGTTAAGCAATCTTGTATTGCGGACTCCACCATGGAAGCTGAATATGTTGCTGCTTGTGAGGCGGCAAAGGAAGCTGTTTGGCTCAAGAAATTCCTTTCTGATCTTGGTGTAGTGAGAATGGAGCAAGTTCTTATCACATTGTTTTGTGACAATAGTGGAGCGGTTGCACAATCCAAGGATCCAAGGAATCACAAGAAAGGAAAGCACATTGAGAGAAAGTACCACATCATTTGAGACATTGTTGCTCGTGGAGATGTGGTGGTTGCAAAGATTGAAAGTGCAAATAATCTAGCAGATCCCTTTACCAAAGCCTTGCCTTAAAGGACCTTCGAGTCACATTTGGAGGGAATGGGAGTTAGATTAGTGCACAATAGTCTTTATGGCAAGTGGGAGATTGTTAGGATATGTGCCCTTAAATCCTATTGTATGATGCTATGTATGATATTATGTATGACATTATGTGAGAAATGATATATGACTTAATATTGTGTTTAATAAAGTTGTTTTATTCTTATCTAAAATAATGGTAACATGAATATTCGGACATTATCAAATAGTCCATGAGATGCATAGTATGTGATTTATGTGATTTAGTCACAGAAGATATAGATCACAAGTTCTTTGTAAACTCAGAATTTTGGTTCGTAGTCGGTGATGAAATTGGGCATTTCATCTGCGAAGACTATAACATATTAACTACGATGATTTGTCTTGATCATGAAAGTGGTGACTTCTAGTTAATATGTTGATATGTTTTAAGAGTTAAGACATATTGAACTGGACTGCTGTGAGATTTATTATTCTCCTAACAACTGTCAATTGAATAATAAATCTCACGACTTGTATTCACATGAACTCTTAATCCTGAGAGAATAATAGACCTGATCATGAAATGTAGGTTGCTTTGATATATCAGGAGTGAGATCTAAAGTAACGGTCAAAACCTCAGTATGTTGGGCAGCCACATTTAGTGTTGATGGAACATATATTCTTAAGATGGAATTCATAGTCTCTTAACGGAGATATAAAATATTCCATTGAGATAAGTTTAATGGGTACAGTTATTCAGAGAGTTAGGCCTAACCACTTTAGTAAGACTAAAGTATATATTTATGAAATTGGATTTCATAAATATATGATTAATAACTTAAAAGGATTATACCGGGTACTCAAGGATTAAGACGTAGTAATTAACAAAGTGGCAGTCTGACTTTGTATTACTACGAATATTTTATGATGGGGTTGCATGTATAATAAAGTCTTGGGATATAATTTATTAGTGAGGCCTTGAGTGCAATTATATTTATATAGTGGTATTAAATATAATTAATGGTAACTTTGGACTTGTCAAGAGTTGACAGAAAAGCCCAAGGCCCATTGGAGCTAGTGTCTTATTTGTTCCCTCTTGGTCCCACTCCAAGCCACACACTAAAACCCAATTGGGAAGGCCCAAAAGGCTAGCCCACTTAGATAATCAGTTATGTGGAGAGAAACATACAGAATTTTATATATTGAATAAAATGGTTTGTATGTGTAAAAAAAAAAAAAAAAAAAAGAAATAAGGAAGAAAGACACTCTTTCATATTCTCTCTGGAAAACATAGAACTGATTGAGAGACCACACATCTTGGGCATCAACTGAAATTGGAGTGAAGATTGAAAGTCTTCCCGAGTACTTCTTCATTCGGTTTTGAATTTTACCACATCAAGGTACACTCTCTTGTTTTTATATTCTGAAACCTACATAGTACATGTTATCAATTGCGAATGAAGTAGATCCGTTTATTTTCCGCTGCGTATGTTTTTAATGCGATACAAACATGTATATTTCCTAACATAAGTCTTGTATCATTTCATTATCTCGGATTTAGAAATAGAATGATCTACACCAGTCTTTCAAAATTCATGTTTTCCTTATGCTTAAAGCCTAATTACATCATTCACATCTCTCATTCTCTCTCCTTCCCTCATTTGTATCCAAGCCCAACATTCATTTCTTTCTTTTCCTTTCCTTTCCTTTTCTTTTCTTTTGCTTTTTTTTTTCTTTGGGATTTGAATCCAATTACAAGTCACTCATCTCGCTCTCTCATCCTTATTTGGGCATAAGCATAGGTTGTTCATGAATTTTGCAAGGTTGGTACACATTTTGTGCTCTATTTGACCTTATGAAAATGGTTTGATCAATGAATTCAAACAAAAAATCAATGCCCCATTTATAATGCAAGCCCATCATGCTTTGGAAAATTTCTTTTTTCATTAAAACTTATTTGTACTTGTATTTAAAATTAGCCATGACATTTATAGTCCACATCTTTTCTTTTCTTTCTAGATTTTTTTGAAAAAAAAAATGACAAAGTTTTATCTCAACACATCAAAGTCTTTTATTTGTACCATTACAAAGCCCATCTTGAATGTTCAACTTGGGAAGGTGTTAGGCATCCAAGACGGCCTAACCCATGTGTTGGCTTCCACTCATGGGGTCTTACATCTTAATCTTATTAAATGCATGTTCAACATTACATTCTAAATTCACACACACACACACACACACACACACACACACACACACACACACTATAACAAACATCTAAGTATACAACATAACATTTTCATCCCAACCCTAGCATACATCTATCATGGCATTGCATCCAATAGCATTGAAACCCTAACATACATCTAAGCATGCATCGTATCTCATACTTCGCCCATGGCAGCAACATATATATATCAAATCGAGGCAAAAACATAGGCATGGTATGATTAAGCAAATTAATGGCATAAAAAAACCTACCATTCATCTAGCAATATATATCTAAGGGCAGCAAAGCACATCACATAACAAGAACATCAATAAGGCATTAACATCAAACATATCCCAAACATCCAAACGTATCATCATGGCTTCAACCAAGCATATTTATCATGTTTATCAACCATATCATGCCCATCATCCAAATCAAATGCATGTTCATGTATATAAATAAACAGATCGAAATACCTTTCTAGCATGTTTTATAGCCTTCTAGCATGTCTACTTGCTTTCTAACATGTTTTATTGCTTTGATGTTGTTGTTCTAGCTTTCTTGGGCTTAGATATGTCTAAATTTCTTGATTGTGCTTGGATCTACATGTCTATTTGTTGTTTTCCATGTTTATGTTTAGATCTACATGATTGGATGTTATGCCTAGTGCTTAGCTACGTCTTTTTATCTCTTGCCTATGCCTTTATCTTGTGCTTTGGCTATTGAGTAGGATGTGGATCTAGATCTTGTGGTCTAGTCCCAGATCCATAAGCCTAGGCCTACAATAAAGGGTTTGGATTATTTCCTGTATGCATGTCTATGCTTTGTTTGCCCTTGTTCATGCTTTTCGCTTTATATCCATGCTTTCTTGCTTAGATTTAGGTCTTTTGCCAAGTTCTTTTTTTGTTTTCCCTTTGTGGGTTTGTTGCTTGTTGGTCTCTGGGCCACTTGCTTGTTTGGTTGCATTCGTCCCCTTTGGTGGCTTCTTTAGATGCGACCATGTGTGAGGATTCATCTTCGTGATGTTTGGCTTGCTTTTCTCTTTCCTTTTTCCTCCTTTGTTTAGGCTTGCATGTTAGGGTTTCTCGTGTTAGCCTCTCTATGTGCCTTATAACATGTTTACCCTTTCCCATAGTTTAATAACATGCTTTGCTTTCTTTGTGCTTGTTTTGTTTGCTTCGTGCCATCTTTTTTGGCTTTCTTTGCTTCTTTGCATCTTTGCGTATATGTCCATGCATGTGTCTTTGTGTGCTTGATCATGTCATCAAGCTTAGTTTCCACACATAATCTCGTGCAGGTTCATACTCATCTTCTGTACACGAGATCTCAAATCCCTTTGGGGAACTTTGATTGGTGGCACACGTGTGTTATCCATACTCCAATATAATGGAACTATGGATCTTAATACCAACCCACATTTGTCCTTCTAGGACACCATTTTCTTGCTTGTTTGTTTGACAACATGCTTGTTTTCCCCCCCTGTGTGCCTTCCTTTGTTTGCCCCTTTATGTGCTTTCCTTTGCTTGCCCCTTTATGTGCTACCTTTTGTTTGTTTGTCTTTTCTTTAGCTTGTTTGCTAGCTTTCTTTCTTTTCTTTTCTTTTTTTCCTTTTTTTTTTTTTGTTGCATGTACATGCTTGGAGCGAGGGTGCAACTTTCGAGATGCAAGCTAAAAAGGGGCAAATGCAAGCAAGAAGACGCAAGCCCAAAAAGGGCAATGTTCAGTAGATAGGAGGCTTAGCCTCCCCGTGTGGTTTCTTTCTTTCTCCTAGCCTCTTATTTAGAATCTTGTATCTAGACTTGGCTTTCTTTCCCTATACTTTGCTTGTGTTGTGCTCCTTGGATATGGCAATGTTTTATTCATACTTGGGCCGCGTTCCTTGGATATGAAAATGTTTGATTTATATTTCTTGTAGCTTACAAGGCCATACCCTTAGAATGTTAGCAATGTCTGGTTTATTTTCCTACTTCGTATGCTTGCATCATGCATGATGTATGTATGTATATATATATATATATATATGCTTGTTTATGGGTGATCATGCACTTTGTGTGATAGACTCTGATGGTTAGGAGAGTGACCCTCTCGTGATTATGGGTGCTCTTTACCTTGTGGTGTGGGTATCCAATCAAGGTGTTTGCTGTCGACGCACGCCATATTGTGTGCATGATCATTTTGGTGTGATTTTATCGATCCATATCAGCTAAGTGACATTGGTTTTCCCATGTATGTGTTGGGATAAGTGCCCTTAAATCCTATTGTAATATGCCATGTATGATATTTTGTATGACATTATGTGTTAAATGATGTATGACTTGATATTATGATTAATAAAGTTGTTTTGTTATTATCTAAAATAATGGTAACATGAATATTCGGACCTTATCAAATAGTCCATGAGATGCATAGTATGTGATTTATGTGATTTAGTCACAGAAGATATAGATCACAAGTTCTTTGTAAACTCAGAATTTTGGTTCGTAGTTGGTGATGAAATTGGGCATTTCATCTACGAAGACTATAACATATTAACTATGATGATTTGTCTTGATCATGGAAGTGGTGACATCTAGTTGATATGTTGATATGTTTTAAGAGTTAAGACATATTGAACTGGACCGCTGTGAGATTTATTATTCTCCTAACGACTGTCAATTGAATAATAAATCTCACGACTTGTATTCACATGAACTCTTAATCCTGAGAGAATAATGGACCTGATCATGAGATGTAGGTTGCTTTGATATATCAGGAGTGGGATCTAAAGTAATGGTCAAAACCTCAGTATGTTGGGCAGCCACATTTAGTGTTGATGGAACATATATTCTCAAGATGGAATTCATAGTCTCTTAACGGAGATATAAAATATTCCCTTGAGATAAGTTTAATGGATTTAGTTATTCAGAGAGTTAGGCCTAACCACTTTAGTAAGACTAAAGTATATATTTATGAAATTAGATTTCATAAACATATGATGAATAACTTAAAAGGATTAAACCTGGTACTCAAGGATTAAGACGTAGTAATTTACAAAGTGGCAGTCCATATTCATGACTTTGTATTACTACAAATATTTTATGAAGGTGTTGCATGTATGATAAAGTCTTGGGATATAATTTATTAATAAGGCCTAGATTACAATTATATTTATATAGTGGTATTAAATATAATTAATGGTAATTTTGGACTTGTCAAGAGTTGACAGAAAAGCCTAAGGCTTGTTGGAGCTAGTGTCTTATTTGTTCCCTTTTGGTCCCACTTCAAGCCACACACTAAAGCCCAATTGGGAAGGCCCAAAAGGCTAGCCCAATTAGATAATCAGTTATGTGGAGAGAAACATATAGAATTTTATATATTAGAATGAAATGGTTTGTATGTTTATAAGCATATGTAAGAAAGAAACTTCTTCATATTCTTTCTAGAACAACACATAGAACTGATTGAGAGACCACACATCTTGGGCATCAAGTGGAATTGGAGTGAAGATTGAAAGTGTTCTCAAGAACTTCTTCTCTTTGGTTTTGAATTTCACCGCACCAAGGTACACTCTCTTGTTCTTATATTCTGAAACTTACATAGTGCATGTTATCAATTGCGAATCAAGTAGATCCATTTATTTTCCACTGCGTATGTTTTGTATGCGACGCAAACATGTAATTTTCCATCAGTATGTGACTCACATCAATGTGTTTAATGTTATGGTAAGCTTTAGCTCGCCCTCGTACGAACACGCTGACGCGCGTCATATACACAAGCATGAAACCTTGCTGGTATGCCATAGCATACTAAACACAAAAGTCCGCCATATTTTTGCTGTGAAAATAGGGCACCTTTGTTGCCATATTCTCACAGCGAAAGCTTGGTGAGAATTGTGTTTTGTGTGCTATGATGCACGAAAGACGAAATGTTGCCGGATTTCCACTACAAAAATAAGGCAAAATGTTGCCAGATTTTTGTCGTGGAAATTCAGCAACAATTCCATATATGCTTGCAAAGCATTGATCATGACCACATCCCTTCCAAAAATCAAACCTCAAAGCCCAATTCATTTAAAACCCTAAAAGCTAACGCCAATAGCTTGTTTTAACTGCCAATGTCCAAAAAATAAGATTTTACCAAAACAAAGGACTGCCTCCGAACAGGTGATGTGGGGTGCCCAACACCTTCCCTTCACGTAACTAGACTTTCAAACTCAAGAATCTAAATTTTTTACCTAGCCTAGGATTGGTAATAAAATCAAATAGAGTCAAGTGACCAATCACATGTTATAAAAAACCCAATAATTGGTGGCGACTTCACTACTTATAGTAATTACTAGCTTTTAAACCCGTGCAAATGCATGGGAATTACATAAGTACATGTATTTTTGGGTTCTCAAAAAAAAAAAAAAAAGTACATCTATTTTCAACAAAATAAAAATAAAAACAAAAATAATGAAAATTTTGTAAGTCCACAAATAAATTTTTGTATATAAAAATAATTAGAATCCGAGAAAGCAAATATATTCAAATAATTTTAGGTAAATATTTCGGGAAAACATTTTGTTTCAAAAGTCTGTCTTAAATAAATTTAATTAAGAATGTAGCTAATGCAATTGAATTTATAAATTTTGAAAAATAACACTCAGTATGCTGTACACAAAAATATGTGTTGTCTTACAAATAGATTTTCTTTTAATCTTATTCTAAACAGCTAAAACTGTAACATCTACTGTGATGGAGAGAAATATTTCTAGCAATTGAAAAAAAAAAATCCAGCTAAAGAGAATGGTGTGATCGTCCTTCCTTGAAAGCAAATTGGTGGGGAAGCAAAATTGTTGTTCGTTTCACATTTTTCATCTTAATACTTCTTCAGCTAAAAAGATTGAACCCATGGACCTAAGTTTTAACAGGATAAAAATCAAAGAGATTTAGACATCAAATTTAGCACTAACTTTGACAAGACAATTTTAATTATAAAAATACAAACCAATCTCAAGAATATCTCATCATCTGCCAAACTAAATAAAACTTGCTTAATTTAATGTGCATGATATTGGATAACAAAATCTTTGGTTTATGCAATGGTGTAAGACTAATGATTCCATAATGACATAAGACTTGATATGTCATATTAAACTTTACCTTGAAACTACCCAACTACTCATCTAAGCCCATTTTTTCACTAACAAAATAAACATTTCCAATATGCATGATACTAAGAAAAAGTATGTAGTTCTTTCCTTACCTTGCATAGACTATAGAAATACCTTTAAAATTCAAATGTAAATATAAAGTAAAGTGAAAAGTTCATCCTAGTGAAGTGGTAAATAAATTTAAATGTAAATATAAAAATTATGCTTGAACTACGTGTTAGGTAAGTAAACTTTGGGGTGTGAAGCTATGCGGTTTTGGCTTAATTATTTGCCGTTTACTAACCTCTCTAATAATTTGTAAAATAAATATATTTAAAGCATTTACTAATTTGCTCAAAGTAAGAACCTACAAAAATAAGGAGATTCATAGAAAAAAACTAACCTAAGTAAATAACTTAACACCACATATAAACTTGAAACACACCAATCTAAATATTACATGACAATTTCAAATACCAAATTTGTTATTCTTATGAACCACAATTGCATTTTCCTTTCTTTTTTTTCTTTTTGCTATCATATCATGATAAAGGAAAGAAAGAAATATTAACTTTTATTTTTAGAATCAAAGAGTCCATATTTGATAATCTTCAAAACTATTTTAGTTCAATTTTTTTTAATTACCCAACCCAAAGGTTGAAATTTCTGTGCTAACACTATCAAGAAAAATTTAAAAGGGAAAAAAATTATATTGATGATCTGACTATATATTAAATTATCGTGCTCACCATAGTGGTTGAATCAAAGAGTTTCAAAATAGAGCCCCTGCCTACCAACAAAGGACCAAAAGAAATTCACATAGCAGTTTGATGTCGTATTTGCATAGTACCTGACTTGACAAAGAATTCCAGGATCAATCCTATTAAATCCAACACTTCTTATACTAGTTAATAGACTTTGAAGGTCACCAATAGCACCTGCACTCACCCAGTCTTGAATTTGTTTGTTTTCAAAAAGTTTCTAAAGCATTTGCCGGTTAAGAGCACAAAAACACTTAGAATCCCCATATGCTTCAAGAGTTACAAATTAAATAATAGATACAAAGAGAAAATTATGTTTTCTTGACCTTTCAATTTAATTTAGTAGCTCTTCTCGAATAGTAGCCAAAGGTCTTACAAGTCAAGGATGATTGATTTGCATTAACATATGGAGGAAAATATGTCATTGTAAATACAAAATTCCTAAGAAGAGTCAACATAAATGAGATGCTAGAAATTGAGATCCTATAAAACATATGATTGTGTGCCAGGTAATTAAGTATAATTATCTAAAATTCAAAAAACATCGCAAGTTTATGTAAATGAACCATTACAAATTTTGAACGTTTATCAATACCAAAGTTAAATTTAACAACATAAAGTAATATTTTATGCTCTATTTTGTATATAATAATTCAACAAATAAAACATACTGGTTATAGGTAATTTACTACTATAGCAACTCAAACGTTACAAACACAGGTGTGGAAAAATGTAAGAGACAATGAACCATATATAAAAACATTATTTGAAATTGAAACTCTCATTTATAGATTCATCAGCAATCATAGCTAAAATCCCTCAGAATCAAGAAAACTTAATCCTTGGGGTAGACTGAAATTTGAAACCATCTTAGGTCATATGCAACGTTTGTTGCAAGAGGATCATAGATTAGTTCATAGATTAGTTCATATATATTATGCAAAAGCCTACACTTTTGAAATCCCCAATCTACACTCTTAAGAATCCTTGTGGATCATACATTTTTGTTTAATGTTGAAGTTGAAAATCAATTGGGTAAATGCATAAAGGCCATTCGATCTGATCAAGGTGGTGAATACCTTCTTGGGGATTTCAAGGATTACCTAATTCAAAATGGGATTGTCTCCCAATTAACTGCATTGGAACTCCCCAACAAAATGGTGTAGTGGAAAGAAGGAATAGGACTCTTTTGGAAATGGTTAGGTCCATGATGAGTTATTCAACTTTACCAATTTCCTTTTGGGGATATGCACTAAAAACTGCTATGCATATTTTGAATTTAGTTCCATCAAAATCTGTTCCCAACACACCTAAGGAATTATGGAGTGGGCGCAAGCCTAGTATGAAATATCTCCACATTTGGGGATGTCCAGCACATGTGTTGAAAGAGAAGTCTGATAAGTTGGAAGCTAAAATAAAAGTATGCATATTGTTAGGGTATTCAAAGGAAACCAAGGGTTATTTATTCTATAATCATAAGGATAATAAAGTGTTTGTTAGCACCGATGCCAAATTTTTGGAAGGTGATTATGTGAATAATTTTAATCCTAGAAGTAAAGTTGTATTGGCTGAATTTGATGAACCTGTAATTGAACAACCAATGGATGAAACTAGGAATGATGTGGCTGTATTGGATACACCAAAAGACATTACTCATAAGAAGACTTGTACACAGGTACCTCGTCGTAGTGGGAGAATTGTTCTGCCTCCTATAAGATTTATAGGTTTAGGAGAAACTTATGAAGCTATTCCAGAAGAGGCTGAATCGGATCCTTACACTTATGAGGAGGCAATAAATGATATAGATGCACATCATTGGTGTTAGGATATGTGCCCTTAAATCCTATTGTATGATACTATGTATAATATTATGTATGACATTATTTGAGAAATGATGTATGACTTAATATTATGTTTAATAAAGTTGTTTTATTCTTATCTAAAATAATGGTAACATGAATATTCGGACATTATCAAATAGTCCATGAGATGCATAGTATGTGATTTATGTGAAAAGTCACAGAAGATATAGATCACAAGTTCTTTGTAAACTCAGAATTTTGGTTCGTAGCCGGTAATGAAATTGGGCATTTCATCTGCGAAGACTATAACATATTAACTACGATGATTTGTCTTGATCATGGAAATGGTGATTTCTAGTTAATATGTTGATATGTTTTAAGAGTTAAGACATATTGAACTGGACCGCTGTGAGATTTATTATTCTCCTAACGACTGTCAATTGAATAATAACTCTCACGACTTGTATTCACATGAACTCTTAATCCTGAGAGAATAATGGACCTGATCATGAAATGTAGGTTGCTTTGATATATCAGGAGTGAGATCTAAAGTAACGGTCAAAACCTCAGTATGTTGGGCAGCCACATTTAGTGTTGATGGAACATATATTCTCAAGATGGAATTCATAGTCTCTTAACGGAGATATAAAATATTCCCTTGAGATAAGTTTAATGGGTACAGTTATTCAGAGAGTTAGGCCTAACCACTTTAGTAAGACTAAAGTATATATTTATGAAATTGGATTTCATAAATATATGATTAATAACTTAAAAGGATTATACCGGGTACTCAAGGATGGTCTCTTAGAGCCATTGGACTTTGATGAATTTCCAGTTTGTGAATCTTGTTTGGAAGGCAAAATGACCAAACGACCTTTTAATGCAAAAGGTAGAAGAGCCCAAGAGTTGCTAGAATTAGTTCATACGGATGTTTGTGGTCCTATGTCAACCCAAGCAAGAGGTGGCTATGAGTATTTCATTACATTCACTGATAATTACTCTAGATTTGGTTATGTGTACCTAATGAAACGGAAGTCCGAAGCCTTTGAAAAGTTCAAAGAGTTTAGGGCTGAAGTTGAGAATCAATTGGGTAAACGCATAAAGGCCATTCGATCTGATCGTGGTGGCGAATACCTTCTTGGGGATTTCAAGGATTACTTAACTCAAAATGGGATCGTATCCCAATTGACTGCACCTGGAACTCCACAACAAAATGGTGTAGCTGAAAGAAGGAATAGGACTCTTTTAGATATGGTTAGGTCCATGATGAGTTATTCGACTCTACCAACTTCTTTTTGGGGATATGCCTTAAATACTGCAATGTATCTTCTGAATTTAGTACCTTCGAAGTCTGTTCCTAAAACACCTGTAGAGTAGTGGAATGGGCGTAAGCCTAGTATGAGACATCTCCATATTTGGGGTTGTCCAGTACATGTGTTAAAAGGAAAGTCTGACAAGTTACAGTCTAAAACAGAAGTGGTATTCTTTGTAGGGTATCCAAAAGGAACTGCTGGAGGTTTATTCTATAGTCATAAAGATAATAATGTGTTTGTTAGTACAACTGCCAAATTCTTGGAAAATGACTATATGAATGATTTCACTCCTAGAAGTAGAGTTGTCTTGGCTGAAATGAATGAACCTGTAATTGAACAACCAATGGTTGAAACTAGGGATGATGTGGCTGTATTGGATAAACCACAAGATACTACTCATGAGATGTCTAGTACACAGGTTCCTCGTCGTAGTGGGAGGAATGTTAGGCCACCTATAAGATTCATAGGTCTTGGAGAGACTTATGAGGCTATCTCAGAGGAGGCCGAAACTGATCCTTACACTTATGAAGAAGCAATGAATGATATAGATGCACATCATTGGGTCCAAGCTATGAAATCAGAATTAGATTCCATGTATTCCAATCAAGTTTGGGATCTTGTAAAGGCGCCTAATGGCATTAAACCTATTGGTTGCAAATGGGTTTACAAGAGGAAGAGAGGGATAGATGGAAAGGTTGAAACCTTTAAAGCAAGGCTAGTGGCAAAAGGGTATACTCAAAAAGAAGGTATCGATTATGATGAAACCTTTTCTCCAGTAGCAATGCTTAAATCTATCAGAATTCTCTTATCCATTGCTACTCATTATGATTATGAGATTTGGCAAATGGATGTCAAGACTGCATTTCTTAATGGCAATCTTGAAGAGGAAATCTATATGAAGCAACCAGAAGGTTTCATAGCAAAGAACCAAGAGCATATGGTATGCAAGTTGAATAGGTCCATTTATGGACTTAAGCAAGCATCTAGGTCATGGAACATCAGATTTGATCAAGCAATCAAATCATTTGGTTTTAAACAAAATCTTGATGAACCATGTGTGTACAAAAGACATCAAGACAAAGTAGTAATGTTCCTAGTGCTTTATGTTGATGATATTCTACTCATTGGAAATGATGTAGGTATAATGTCATCAGTAAAGGTTTGGTTGTCAAGCCAATTTGATATGAAGGACTTGGGTGAGGCTAATTTTATTGTAGGGATCAAGCTTTGGTGAGATCGTAAGAATAAGATGTTAGGCTTATCACAAGCTGGATATATAGATAAGGTTCTAGAACGGTTTAGCATGCAAAACTCCAAGAAAGGATTACTTCCTTTCAGACATGGAGTTCCTCTGTCTGATGACCAAAGGCCTAAGACTCAAGAGGAAGTAGATATGAAGAGACAAGTTCCTTATGCCTCTGCAGTAGGAAGTCTCATGTATGCCATGCTTTGTACTAGACCGGATATCTGTTTTTCAGTTGGCATGGTCAGCCGATATCAATCAAATCCAGGACCACAACATTGGCAAGCTGTAAAGCATATTCTCAAGTATCTACGGAGAACGACAGATTATATGCTTGTTTACCGTTGTGAGGATTTGATTCCCATTGGCTATACAGATTCAGACTTTCAATCAGATCTAGATTTCAGAAAGTCCACGTCAGGATGTGTTTTCACCTTGGGAGGTGGAGCCATAAGTTGGAGGAGTGTTAAGCAATCTTGTATTGCGGACTCCACCATGGAAGCTAAATATGTTGCTGCTTGTGAGGCGGCAAAGGAAGCTGTTTGGCTCAAGAAATTCCTTTCTGATCTTGGTGTAGTGAGAATGGAGCAAGTTCCTATCACATTGTTTTGTGACAATAGTGGAGCGGTTGCACAATCCAAAGATCCAAGGAATCACAAGAAAGGAAAGCACATTGAGAGAAAGTACCACATCATTCGAGACATTGTTGCTCGTGGAGATGTGGTGGTGGCAAAGATTGAAAGTGCAAATAATCTAGCAGATCCCTTTACCAAAGTCTTGCCTCAAAGGACCTTCGAGTCACATTTGGAGGGAATGGGAGTTAGATTAGTGCACAATAGTCTTTAGGGCAAGTGGGAGATTGTTAGGATATGTGCCCTTAAATCCTATTGTATGATACTATGTATAATATTATGTATGACATTATTTGAGAAATGATGTATCACTTAATATTATGTTTAATAAAGTTGTTTTATTCTTATCTAAAATAATGGTAACATGAATATTCGGACATTATCAAATAGTCCATGAGATGTATAGTATGTGATTTATGTGAAAAGTCATAGAAGATATAGATCACAAGTTCTTTGTAAACTCAGAATTTTGGTTCGTAGTCGGTGATGAAATTGGGCATTTCATCTGCGAAGACTATAACATATTAACTACGATGATTTGTCTTGATCATGGAAATGGTGATTTCTAGTTAATATGTTAATATGTTTTAAGAGTTAAGACATATTGAACTGGACCGCTGTGAGATTTATTATTCTCCTAACGACTGTCAATTGAATAATAAATCTCACGACTTGTGTTCACATGAACTCTTAATCCTGAGAGAATAATGGACCTGATCATGAAATTTAGGTTGCTTTGATATATCAGGAGTGAGATCTAAAGTAACGGTCAAAACCTCAGTATGTTGGGCAGCACATTTAGTGTTGATGGAACATATATTCTCAAGATGGAATTCATAGTCTCTTAACGGAGATATAAAATATTCCATTGAGATAATTTTAATGGGTACAGTTATTCAGAGAGTTAGGCCTAACCACTTTAGTAAGACTAAAGTATATATTTATGAAATTGGATTTCATAAATATATGGTGAATAACTCATAAGGATTAAACCGGGTACTCAAGGATTAAGATGTAGTAATTCACAAAGTGGCAGTCTATATTTATGACTTTGTGTTACTACGAATATTTTATGAAGGGGTTGCATGTATGATAAAGTCTTGGGATATAATTTATTAATGAGGCCTAGAGTGCAATTATATTTATATAGTGGTATTAAATATAATTAATGGTAACTTTGGACTTGTCAAGAGTTGATAGAAAAGCCCAAGGCCCATTGGAGCTAGTGTCTTATTTGTTCCCTTTTGGTCCCACTCCAAGCCACACACTATAGCCCAATTTGGAAGGCCCAAAAGGCTAGCCCAATTAGATAATCAGTTATGTGGAGAGAAACATACAGAATTTTATATAGAATAAAATGGTTTGTATGTTGAATAATCATATTGAATGTAATGAAAATAAGGAAGAGAGACACTCTTTCATATTCTCTCTAGAAACACAGAACTGATTGAGAGACCACACATCTTGGGCATCGAGTGGAATTGGAGTGAAGATTGAAAGTATTCCCGAGTACTTCTTCATTCGGTTTTGAAATTCACCGCATCAAGGTACACTCTCTTGTTCTTATATTCTGAAACTTACATAGTGAATGTTATTAATTGCGAATGAAGTAGATCCGTTTATTTTCTGCTGCGTATGTTTTGTATTCGATACAAACATGATGATTTCCCAACAATTGGGTCTAAGCTATGAAATCTGAATTGGATTCTATATATTCCAATCAAGTATATGATTTTGTAAAGGCGCCTAAAGGCATTAAACCTATTGGTTGCAAATGGGTTTACAAGAGGAAGAGAGGGATAGATGGGAAGGTTGAAACCTTTAAAACAAGACTAGTGGCGAAAGGGTATACACAAAAAGAAGGTATTGATTATGATGAAACTTTTTCGCCAGTAGCCATGCTTAAATCTATCAAAATTCTCTTATCCATTGCTGCTCATTATGATTATGAGATTTGGCAAATTGATGTCAAGACTGCATTTCTTAATGGCAATCTTGAAGAAGAAATCTATATGATGCAACTGGAAGGTTTCATAGCAAAGAACCAAGAGCATATAGTATGTAAGTGGAAAAGGTCTATTTATGGACTTAAGCAAGCATCTAGGTCATGGAACATCAGATTTGATCAAGTAATCAAATCATTTGGTTTTGAACAAAATCTTGATGAACCATGTATGTACAAAAGACATCGAGACAAAATAGTAATGTTTTTAGTACTTTATGTTGATGATATTCTACTCATTGGAAATAATGTAGGGGTAATGTCATCAGTAAAGGTTTGGTTTGTCAATCCAATTTGAAATAAAGGACTTGGGTGAAGCTAACTTTATTCTAGGGATCAAGTTTTGGCAAGATCGCAAGAATAAGATATTAGGTTTATCACAAACTGGGTATATAGATAAGGTTCTAGAACGGTTTAGCATGCAAAACTCCAAGAAAGGATTACTTCCTTTTAGACATGGAGTTCCTCTGTCTAATGACCAAAGGCCTAAGACTCTTGAGAAAGAAAATATGATGAGACAAGTTCCTTATGCCTCTGCAATCGGAAGTCTCATGTATGTCATGCTATGTACTAGACCAGATATCTGTTATTCAGCTGGCATTGTCAGCCGATATCAATCAAATCCAGGACTTAAACATTGGCAAGCTGTAAAGCATATTCTCAAGTATCTATGGAGAACAAGAAATTATATGCTTGTTTACCATAGTGAGGATTTGATTCCCATTGGTTATACAGATTCAGATTTTCAGTCAGATCTTGATTTTCGAAAGTCCACTTTAGGTTGTGTGTTCACCTTGGGAGGTGGAGCCATAAGTTGGAGGAGTGTTAAGCAATCTTGCATTGCAGACTCCACCATGAAAGCTAAATATGTTGCTGCTTGTGAAGCGGCAAAAGATGCTGTTTGGCTCAAGAAATTCCATTTTGATCTTAGAGCTAGTGTCTTATTGGTCCCTTTTGGTCCCACTCTAAGCCACACACTAAAGCCCAATTGGAAAGGCCCAATAGGTCGGCCCAATTAGATAATTGGTTAGTTATAAGGGAGAAACATACAGAATTTTTTATAAGAGAAAAAGATACATTATTGTGAAGTGGTGTGTATATATGAGTGAAGCCACTCAATCATTCTCCCTTTAAAAACTGATTGAGAGACCACACTTCTTGGGCGTAAAGTGGAATTGGAATGAAGATTAAAAGTGTTCCCAAGTACTTCTAATCTTTTGTTTTGAATTTCACCACACCAAGGTACGCTATTTTGTTCTTAAATTCTGAAATTTACATAATGCATGTTATCAATCATGAATGAAATAGATCCATATTTGTTGCTTCCGCTGTGTGTTTTGTATGAGATACAAAACCAGATTTTCCAACAGTGATCATAGTCTCCCTTGAAATGGTAAAATGTTACATTGGCTTCTATCTCAATTGTGCTACAGAATGAGGTGCAAGAGTTAGTACTAGACTTAGACTTTATATTAAGTCTAAATGAGATGTTTGGTATGAATCATATTGAGTGCTATAAAAGGCTTAAGGAGTTCCAATTCTATATCATTGTATGAAAATATTTTAATTTTAAAATAAATTGAAATTCTTGGATGTAGAGATTAAATGTTAATCTCATTTGGATATGATCCACAAGTCCTTGTTAGAATCATTTAATCAATTCAGATTGTTTTGAAAGTAAATTCTTTTTATGTTATCTGAATTGATGAGTGAGTTCTATGCAATGGAAGACATCCTTAAAGATAAGGGTAGGATCAATTTGATTTAATTTAAATTCTTAGCCTAAACTGAAAGGTAAGGGTGGTAAGAAGAGGAATTATAATATCAAACAGTTGAACAGGCTAGATGCCCTAGTAGTTGCCAAAAGGAAATTAGACTAAAAAATATGACCAAAAGAAAAGTTTTTCTATTTTGATAAAGCTTAGCATTGTCCATGATTGTTTTCTAGATAGAAATTTACATGTTTTATTTTTTAAAGAGAAAGTTTCCATCCTTTGTAATTGTATGTTTTGGCACCTATGTCTAGATCTTATTAATCTAAATGATATTCAAGATTGGTAAAAGATGGGTTTTTAGAACTATTATTTTATTACATTCCTAGTCTACAAATTCTATTTAAAGGATAATAAGATCTAGGGCTCCTTTTCATAAAGGAATGAAGTTCTAATGACTTCTTAAGTTAGTGCATACATAAAGGAGGAATAGGGCTCTTTTAAAGGTAGATTGTTCTAGAAGAAAAATGTCAGAATTTGTTATAGGACAACTATAAAGTACATTCAGAAATGAGATGGTTGTGTTAGATACACCATAAGACATTATTCTATAAATAATTATTACACCGGTACAATATCGTAGTGGGAGGATTAACAATTAGTAAATAAATTCATACTTTTGGAATAAACTTTTGAAGTCATTCCATAAGGATATGAATTTGATCATCTATTCTACGTAAAAGTAATAGATGATATGAATATGGATTACTGGATCAAGGTAATGTGAATAGAATTAGATTCTATTTAAAGTCTAGAACTTGTAGAGGCGCCTAATGGCATTAAGCCTATTGCTTTCAAATAAGTCTACAAGTAAATGAGATTATAAATTAGAAGGTGCAAACTTTCAAAGTCAAGACTAGTGGCAAAAAGATTTATTCAGAATGAAATGGTTCAACTATGAAAAGATTTTTTCATCAATAGTCAAGTTTGATTCTATCAAGATTCTCTTATTCATTATATTTCATTTGGATGAAATATGGCAATGTATATCAAGAAAGCTTCTTTTAGTAGCAAACTTGAGAGAGATATCTATATGATGTAACTAGACTTGTTCATAGCAAAGAACCAGTAGTGTTTAGTATGCAAGTTGTTTTAAATCTACTTATGAACTAAAGTAAGCATCTAGATCATAGAATATCATCTTTGATCAAGCAATCAATTTGTTTGATTTTGATCAAGTATTAAAAGGCCTTATGTAAGTAAAAGTTATATAGAATAATAAATTTATTAATATATGTTGATGACATTCTAATCATTTAGAATGATGTAGAGTTATTGTCATCAATGGAGTTTTTTGTTGTCTTGTCCAGTTTGATATAAAGTACTTGGGAAAGGCTAGTCACATCCCAAGAATTAAACTTTGTTAAAATTCAGAAATTAGGATGTTAGGTCTATCTCAAACTGCTTAAATAGATAAGATTCTAGTCAAGTATAGCATGTAATATTTTAAGAAAGGATTCTTTCCTTTTAAGTTTGAAGTTCCTTTGCAAAGGACTATAGTCCTAAGACATATAAAAGGAAGAGCATATTAAGATGGTTCCTCATACCACATCAATAGGAAGTCTTTATGCTATGCTATATACTAGGCTAAATATCTATTTTATGGTGGGCATGGTAAACAAATATCAATTGAATTTAAGATCACTTAATTTAGTGGGATTAAAGCATATACTCAAATATCTTAGGTGAATGAGGGATTATATGTTTATCCACCAAAGTGAGGATTTGATGGTTACTGGTCGTACATATACTGACTTGTAGTTTGATTGTGATTCATAAAGTTGGACTTCAAGATATGTGTTCATCCTATGTGGTGAAGATACACCTTAAGAATAAGTATTATCTCATTAGAGAGATATGAGTACGTGAAATATAGTAGTAAAAAAGATAATTTATGCAATAAATCTGACTAAAACTTGTTTCCAAACCTTACTTTAGAGTAATTATGAATTACTCCAAAGGGAAATAAGTGTCAGATATACGGTAAATTGTCTTTGAGGGCAAGTGGGAGATAGTTGGGGTTTATGCCCTAAAATCCAATTTAATGGCATGTCATAAATAATTAAATTGTTTAATTATATGAGACAATTTATAAATGAACTAATGAAACATTATCATAATCCATAAGATGCATTGTATGTGATTTAGTCACAGAAGATGTAAATCACAAGTTCCTTGTAAACTCAAAATGTAGTTCGTAGTTGGTGATGAAATTAGGTGTTTCATCTGCGAAGACCATAACACATCAACTAAGATAATTTGTCTTGATCATGGAAGTGGAGACTTCTAGTTGATGTGTTGATGTGTCTTAAGGGTTAAGACATATTGAAGTGGACCGCTGTGAGATTAATTTTTCAATCAACAACTGTCACCTGAATAATTAATCTTATGACATTTAATTTCATATACTCTCAATTCTGAGAGGATAGTGAACCCGATCATGAAATTTAGGTTACTTTGATATATCAGGAGTGAGATCTAATATTTCATGGTCAAAACTTCTATATGTTGGGTAACCACATGTAGTGTTGAGGGAACACATATTCTTAAGATAGAATCCATAATCTCTTTTTATAGTGACACAAAATATCCCCTTGAGATAAGTTTAATGGGAACTAGTTATTTAGGGCGCCTACTTTAGTAAGGAGTTACTAAAGCTTATATTTATTGAAATTGGATTTCAATAAATGTGAATAATTAAAAGATTAAACAGGGTACTCAAGGATAAAATAGTTGTTTACAAAATGACAGTTCTTTATGACTTTGTTCACTATGGATATTTCATGAAGGAATCAAATGATATCATTAGAGTCTTGGTATATAATTTATTTATAAAGCCTAGAGTGCAATTATATTTATATAGTGGTATTAAATATAATTAATGGTAACTTTGGACTTGTTAAGAGTTGACAGAAAAGTCCAAGGCCCATTAGAGCTAGAGTCTTATTTGTTCCCTTTGGTCTCATCTCAAGCCATAAACTGAAGCCCAATTGGGCAAGCCATAAAGGCTAGCCTAATTAGATAATTAATTATGTATAAGGAGAGAAACATGCAGTTTTTTTCATAAGATGAAAATGGTGCGTATGTAAGCCACTCTCTTATTCTCCCTTGAACACATACATGTAAACTGATTGAGAGACCACATTTCTTGGGCATCATGTGGAATTGAGATGAAGATTAAAGGTATTCTCAAGTCTTGGTTTTGAATTTCACTGCATCAAGGTATGCTTTCTATTCTTTGTTCTAGAATTCAAGGTTACATGTTATCTCTCATGAATGAAGTAGATCCGTGATTGTTGCTTCCACTGTATGTTTTGTATGAGATACAAAACCAAATTTTCCAACAATATAATAGATATTCATCACAATTAATTACTTTCTAGTGATCAACCTTAAGCTTTAGAAACTTTGAAAGTCTACATACTGTGAAAGCAATGTCTTGTTTTGCTCTATACATGATACACAATAGTACTTAATTCACTAGCAAACCCGAGCTATGCATCTGCCCTTCCATTAATTTCTTTATTTACTATTGGAATTAGAGTGTCTTTGCTTCTTTAACGATATTAAAATCTAAGAAGCAAGTTCTCAACACTAATCTCAACACAATGAGATAACACAATTCCCAACAAAAGGAGAAAACATTAATCTCAAAACGATATTAATATATCGTACATCTTCACTATATTTCTTTACCTAATTCTCATTCATAAAATACTTTCATTTAATTATTTAAGGAAGTACAAACCCATAGGTCTTTCAAGCAAACTTCCTTACCATGATCACTATTTAAGAAAGCCACTTCACATCTATATGATGCGTACTCAAATTAAATGTGGAGACACAATCCAATATTTCATTATTGATCATTGAATGTTCAATTAATGAACTCACTTGTAATCTCTTTATTTCACAAAGAGATACTTTCAAAATAGGATCACCACATGCGCTTGATTAAACTTGAGACTTCTACCACACATGGCAAAATTTAATCACAATGAATTTATAACATCCCTAGATGCTAATTCTCAATACCATTATACCCCCACACTTCTTGGATATCATAATTCCAAAATTTGAGTTTCTAAACCCCCACATTTGGGTTTTCAACCATTCCAAAACTCACACATACACATACATGCACTATAATTACATACATCAAAATGTAATAATCAAACATAGTGAATTTCTTTGAAATTATATGAATGAATTTAAAAAATATCAAACTAATAACAAAAATATTTATTAGTGCGTAGATATCAAAATCTATCTTTTCCCTTTTGTTTCACACCTTTTACAACTAACCTTAGGCCAAAAGACTTTATATCTTGTTCTAATACCCCACTCTCAACCAATTGGTTTTGAAACTAAAGGTAGATCCATTAAGACCCAATCATTATTAAATATTATTGAGTCTATCTCAACATTAACAGCTTTTATATCAAAAAGTTACAACTTTTAGAAGCACAAAATTTTCTCAAAAGTTTAGGATCACTTCCCTCAAAGAATACTATAAGCATTTGTTTAGGACTACACTTTAATTTCCTTCAACAAGGTAAACAAAAGCTTCTCATGAAATAAAATTTGGATCAAAATCCTTTTATTTCTTACACTTTGACTCTACCTTTGTTCACTTGGTGAACCACATTTAAATCTGTTAAGGAAATTTTTTTTATGTAATTGGCTAATCCTTTGACAAAACTCACTTTACTTGTAATTGGACAGATCTAGGATGTGTTTTGTTGGGGTTTATGCCCTAAAATCCAATTTATTGGCATGTCATAAATAATTAAATTGTTTAATTATATGAGACTATTTATAAATGAACTAATGGGACATTATCTTAGTCCATTAGATGCATCGTGTGTGATTTATGTGAAAAGTCACAAAAGATATAAATCACAAGTCTTTTGTAAACTCAAAATTTTAGTTTGTAGTTGGTGATGAAATTGGGCATTTCATTTGCGGAGACTATAACATATCAACTAAGATGATTTGTCTTAACCATAGAAGTGGAGACTTCTAGTTGATATATTGATATGTTTTAAAAGTTAAGACATATTGAACTGGACCACTGTGAGATTTATTATTCTCCTAACGATTTTCAAATGAATAATAAATCTCATGACTTCTATTTACATCAACTCTAAATCTTGAGAGAATAATGGACCTGATCATGAGATGTAGGTTGCTTTGATATATCAGGAGTGAAATCTATAAGTCACGATCAAAACCTCAATATGTTGGGCAGCTGCATTTAGTGTTGATGGAACATATATTCTCAAGATGGAATTCATAATCTCTTAACGGAGATATAAAATATTCCCTTAAGATAAGTTCAATGGGATTCGTTATTTAGAGTATTGGGCCCAACCACTTTAGTAAGGAGTTACTAAAGTATATATTTATGGAATTGGATTTCATAAATATATGTTAAATAACATAAAGGATTAAACCGAGTACTCAAAGATTAAGATGTAGTAATTTTCAAAGTGGCAGTCAACTTTCATGACTTTGTATTACTACGAATATTTTAATGAAGGGGTTGCATGTATAATAAAGTCTTAGGATATAATTTATTAATAAGGCCTAGAGTGTAATTATATTCATATAGTGGTATTGAATATAATTAATGGTAACTTTGGACTTGTCAAGAGTTGATAGAAAAGCCCAAGGCCCATTGGAGCTAGAGTCTTATTTGTTCCCTTTTTGTCCCACTCCAAGCCACATACTAGAGCCCAATTGGAATGGCCCAAAAGGCTAGCCCAATTAGATAGTCATTTATATATAAAGAGAGAAATCTACAAAATATTATGAAGTGGATTTTATAAGATCATATAAGGAATAAAATTTTGTGTGTAAGTGTTGGACACTCTCTTATTCTCTCCTTGAAAATTGATTAAGAGACCACACTTCTTGTGTATTAAGTGGAATTGGAGTGAAGATTGAAAGTTTTCCCAAGTGCTTTTGATCTTTTTTTTTTTTGAATTTCACTGCAACAAGATACGCTTTCTTGTTCTTAAATTCTGAAGCTTAAATAGTACATGTTATCAATTGTGAATGAAGTAGATCCGTAATTTTCCACTGCGTATGTTTTGTATGTGATACAAACATGCATTTTCCTAACAATTGGTATCAGAGCGTTCTTCATTTAGAATCTATATAACATGTTTTGTGAGTTTTGGAATTAGAGATAATAGTTTCATGATGTTAGAAGATTATATTTACATTTAATTTTCTGCATAGTTGTTGAAACTATGATTTGATAAAAACTGATATTGATGTATAATGTTGTTTAAATATTGAATTTAAGTATGTTAAATTGATCTTTAAGGCTATAGCATCAATAGAATTCAGTTTTGATATCAATTTTCCATCTGTTATGTTCATATGGTGGTTGTTTGTTATGAAAAACCGTTGAAAACTGTTAATATCTAAACTTGAAAAAACTAAAAACACCAGTTTTTCGCGGGTAAGCTTATCCACGAAGCTACACGCAAGAAATGCCACTGAAGCACAAAAATTTTTCGCTGGAAGCATTTAGTCACGAGATACTCGTGAGACACCTGTGAGACACCCGTGAGACAATAGCGAAAGTCGCGAGATACCCGCGAGATGGTAGCGAAAGTTTCTGTATGAATTTCTGTGTTTTCAATTTTTTGCTTAAGGTAGCGCTTAGTCGTGAGATACCCGCGAAAACTGGGAATTCAAAGTTTTTCAAAATGTTTTCACATGCATAAAGAGCAAGGCTGTGTGTGATGAGATTACATATGGTTCTAACTTAAAGACCTAATGAGATCAAAGATATTAGTTAAATAGAACTCTTAGTCCTAAATAGTTTGAGACTTGTCTTTTAAGAAACATTCTAATAAGATTGTTGTGTTATGACCCTGCGGAGGAGGAAAGACTGGTAGATGTTTGCATCTTTAGTATGCTATATGAATATCATCCCTATCTTGAGAATCTGCAAATCTCCAGCTTTGCAAGGCTTGTAAAAGCTTTGAGAAGGACAAGTATGTCTGTAAGGAAGCCTTCAAAGGGCTCGACTTCACAGACTACAAATACACCTTGGCAGCCTTGGAGGAGAGAAGGCAAGAAGGTAGAAGTTATTGTTGTGGAGGAGTCCAAAAAGTTAACCAAGGGTAAGAAGAGGAAGAGAAGTAGTACTACTCCTCCTTTTGCTGCTTCAACTAAAGAATTGTATAGCATCCTGGAAGCTTAGGTAAAGGATGGTGTGGTGGTATTGCCTGTATGCAAGCGTGAACCCACAGATGAAGAAAAAACTAGGTCCACTTTGTTAGGATATGTGCCCTTAAATCCTATTGTATGATGCTATGTATGACATTATGTATGACTTAATGTTATGATTAATAAAGTTCTTTTATTATTATCTAAAATAATGGCAACATGAATATTTGGACATTATCATATAGTCCATGAGATGCATAGTATGTGATTTATGTGATTTAGTCACGGAAGATATAAGTTACAAGTTCTTTGTAAACTCAGAATTGTAGTTCGTAGTCGGTGATGAAATTGGGTATTTCATCTGCGAAGACTATAACATATCAACTAAGATGATTTGTCTTGATCATGGAAGTGGAGACTTCTAGTTGGTATATTGATATGTTTTAAGAGTTAAGACATATTGAACTGGACTGCTGTGAGATTTATTATTCTACTAAAGACTGTCAATTGAATAATAAATCTCACGACTTTTATTCAAATGAACTCTTAATCCTGAAAGAATAATGGACCTGATTATGAGGTGTAGGTTACTTTGATATATCAAGAGTGAGATCTAAAGTAACAGTCAAAACCTCAGTATGTTAGGCAGCCACATTTTGTGTTGATGGAACATATATTCTCAAGATGAAAATCATAGTCTCTTAACGTAGATACAAAATAATCCCTTGAAATAAGTTTAATGGGTTTGTTATTCAGAGAGTTAGGCCTAACCACTTTGGTAAGAAATTACTAAAGTATATATTTATGAAATTGGATTTCATAAATATATAATGAATAACTTAAAAGGATTAAACTTGGTACTCAAGGATTAAGATGTAGTAATTTACAAAGTGGCAGTCAACATTTATGACTTTGTATTACTACAAATATTTTATAAAGGGTTACATGTATAATAAAGTCTTGGGATATAATTTATTAATAAGACCTAGAGTGCAATTATATTTATATAGTGGTATTAAATATAATTAATGGTAACTTTGGACTTGTCAAGAGTTGACAGAAAAGCCCAAGGCCCATTGGAGCTAGTGTCTTATTTGTTCTCTTTTGGTCCCACTCCAAGCCACATACTAAAGCCCAATTGGAAAACCCCAAAAGGCTAGCCTAATTAGATAATCAGTTATTAAGGGAGAAACACACATAATTTCAAGTGAGAGACTTCTTCATGAAATGACATGGTTTGTGAGTGTTGGACACTCTTTCATTCTCCCTTGAACAAATTTATTGAAACTGATTGAGAGACCACGCTTCTTGGGCACAAGTGGAATTGGAGTGAAGAATGAAAGTGTTCTCAAGAACTTTTTCTCTTTGGTTTTGAATTTCACCGCACCAAGGTACACTCTCTTGTTCTTATATTCTGAAACTTACATAGTGCATGTTATCAATTGCGAATGAAGTAGATCTGTTAATTTTTTGCTGCGTATGTTTTGTATGCGATACAAACATGTACTTTTCCATCACACTTTACTGCAAGTACCACAGGAGGCACGATCAACATAACGTGGACTTTTATGCCTTAAGGAACATTTTCCATGAAAGGGTAGCCAAAGTTTACTTGGTTATTAAAGGTGGGAAGCGAGCAGACCTAAGGATGCGTAGGCCAGAGGTGGCAATGACTTTCTTCATTGGTCGTTGGGATCCCATGGAAGAAGAAGTCGAGAATATGGCTAGCAGTAGCTCAGCAGTTTCGCCTTTACAAGATGAAGAAATGGTTTTGAGAATTCAGCAAGATGATAAGATACATTTCTTTCTTGAAGGAATAGGTCTTAGGCCATTGGCTAGAAGAGAAGCAACCCAAGCTCTGACCAAAGCGATGGAAAGGAATCAGGAAGTGGAAGCTTCTGAAGGAAGTTTGATGTAGGTGGCATATCAGGAAGCAAAGGATTTAATCACCTTTTCAAATAGAGATTTGGCCAATCGAGTTTTTGATGGCGACAAACCTTTGTATCTTACTGCCTTTATGGGATCATCTCAAATCAAAAGGGCCTTGGTTGACACTGGCACATCCACCAACATCTTGCCTCTCCTAACATTTGATGCTTCGGGCATCTTGAGAGAAATGATTACTCTAGAGCCACTTCAGGTAGCAGGGATAGGGTCTTTGCAGTAGTGTAATCTAGGCCATGTGTCTCTAGATCTCAAGGTTGGGCCAATTCGAGCATCTACTTTCATGCACGTAATGAAGGGGAATTATTCTTATCACATCATTCTAGACTGTCTGTGGCTGAAGGCGTATAAAGTTGTGGCTTCCACATATCACCAATGTATGAAGGCTACCTAGAGGAATAGGTAGGTGGTCATTGAGGCCACTAGGATGCCTTTTGACAGAGCAAAGCTTCATTTTGCTGAGGTAGGCCTATATCAGGAGTATGAGCTCGAAGGGGAAAACAGAATTCTCCCCTTTAATCCTATTGCTTTGCAAAGAGAGGAAGAAGATAATGGCAAGGTTGGAGAGCCAGAAAGGCCCTCCAAGATAAGGAGAACCACCAGGCCTGATGGTAAGGTGGTATATGAGTTTTGACTGTTAGAAGAATGGGATAAAGAGGATGGTGAGCCTGATCCCCCCAATCTGGCTCAACAGCCAAAAGAGGTTCATGTAGCTAAAGAACCTGTGAAAGAAGCTCTTGAATACATGAATGATGTGGTCAATAACATACAGTAAGAGCTTGTTGAGATTGATTTGAAAAATGGAGAAAGAGGAGAAAAGTTGGTCAAAATTATCAAAGGATTGCCTGAAAAGGAAAGAAGAAAGCTAATAGCCTTATTGAGGAAATATAAAGATGTTTTTGCTTGGAGTTATCAAGAAATGTCGGGTCTGAGTCTGAATTTCATAACTCATAAGTTAAAGGTGGATCCTAATTCTAAGCTTGTGAAGCAACCACAAAGGAAATATCGTTTAGATGTGGAAGAGAAGATTAAAGCTAAAGTGAATAAGCTTTTGAAGGTGAGATTTATAGACGAATTGAATGTCCAAGCTGGTTGGCTAATATAGTTCTTGTAAAGAAGAAAGGCGGCTAGATAAGAATCTGTGTATATTTTCAAGATCTCAACAAGGCTTGCCCTAAAGATGAGTTCCCACTCCCTAATGTTGATATTTTGGTGGATGCAGCTGCTGGTCATGAACGCTATTCCTTCATGGATAGCTATAATAGGTACAATTAGATCTTTATGGAGCCAGCAAATGCCCAAAAAACCACCTTCAGAATACCTTTTGGGAATTACTTTTATAAGGTGATGCTTTTTGGGTTGAAGAATGTAGGTGCTACTTAACATTGAACTATGACTTTGATCTTTGGTGATATGCTACACAAGTAGGCAAAAGATTATATTGATGATCTTGTGGTAAAGGCAAAGAACCCATTTAAGCACTTGTTGCATTTCAGGCAGGCCTTTGAAAGATGCAGGGAGCATAACTTGAGGATGAACTTTTCTAAATGTGCCTTTGGAGTATCCTCAAGAAAATTCTTAGGTTTTCTCGTCCGTCTCATGGGAATTGATTTAGACCATACCAAGCCCAAGGCAATAGCTGTACTCAGCCCCCCTATGACTTTGAAAGAGTTAAAAAGCTTTGTGGGAAAAGTTTCTTACTTAAGAAGATTTATTCCAGGTTTAGCTAAAATTCTAAACCTTTAGTGGAGCAGATTAAGAAGGGAGAGACCTTCATATGGTGTGATCAATGCCAAAGAGCATTCAAGTAAGTTCAGATGATTTTGAAGGATCCTCATACAATGGTGGCCCCTTTACCTGGTAAACCTCTTTTGTTATTGTTGTTGTAGGTAACCAAAAATAAAACCTATACTCCTAAAAAAATATATGTAGTAGTGCGAGTAAGGATCGTTCCCATGGAGAGTATCTAGCCTAGTTTTATGCAATGTGAACAAGGAAGGGGGGGTTGAGTATAATGAAAACAATTTTAAGAAAAACAACTAAGGAACAATTCAAATTAAAGTATCAAATTCAATCAAAAGAACAAACCTTGGTCTAAAGTCTACATCTATCAACGGAATTTTACAACTGATCATCGATGTAAGTATATATCAATTCACACTTTGAATATTCACCGTTGGAACTATTTTCCTATTTCTCCTTAGTCCCAGTTAATTAGAATACAAGTGATCTAATTAACCCTAACTACTAAACAACCCAAGATAAGCGCTAAAGGATTAATTTAGTAGCATCTTTAAGAACTAGAGAGATCGATGAAGCTAAACAACACAAGCACAAGCAGTTGTATTTAATTTAGAGAGATCTATTAATTTTTGACGCAGCAAATTATTAAATCTTGGTTGCTTCACAAATTAGAGGGATCAAACAATTACGGATTTGATATCTAATCTAGCAATAGATTGCAACGAATAATAAACTAATAGGCTTCTTAGAAATTAAACGAGACAATCATGAAAATAGTCACAGAAGAGCATCCAATATTCAAAGCAAAAATTGAACAACAAATTAGATCTCGCAGTTTTATTGATTTCGAGGCTTCACTTTCCTTCGACCAAGTATAAAAGTTTTAGCCACACAGGGCCATGATAGAAACTCAAAGGAGAAAATTAGCTAAGAAGGGGGAGAGAGTCGTGTCCAATCTGATTTCTCCTTCCCTATTTTACACGTTAATTCCCCCATTCCCAAGCCAACAAAATCTCCTAAAAATATTCTAAATAATAATATCCAAATCTGACTAATTATGGAAAAATATTAAAAATAAAACAAAGTCTTAATATAACTAGGAAAGTGGTGTTTTTTAGCTGGAATTTTCGTGCATCAGATCTGGAAACTTCCAAAAATAAACTGCATCAGATCCGCATATTTGAATTTCAGGCAAAGGAACATTCTAGAACGTCAGCAGTGCAGGTGCAGCAACTTCAAGCCCAATTTAGACCTTGATGTGGCCCATATCTCTCGAAACTCAAAACATTAAAGTTGTAGATCTTTGTCTTGGTGTTCTATAGAATCTTGAATCATCTCAATTTCATTTCAGATGAGAGAGTTATGC